>JAYKKI010000044.1:17890000-18390000 GCA_039881145.1 Druceiella hillmani | reverse complement strand
TTTGAGCGTCGTCCCCTTATTCGTTTGAAGTGAAGAATTTTATTATCGCTGCATCGACACTGAAATTTTCAAATTTGACAAAAGTAAGATATATAAAATCTATCCGGAGAGTTCGAAAATTAGTAAATTTGCGTTCAGTTTAAAAATAAATTATAAACTTTACTAAACTTTTTTGTTTTCCATTTTGGAAAGGTTGAATATAAAAAAAATACTGCACAGGGAAGTATAAAATGACTTATGGTTTGAGAAGTGTTACCACACTTTTTTTTCTTCACTTAATGCAAATATATGCAAATCAACACAGAACCTTTTTTCTAAATTCCTATTTATGCAACTATAGTTTTCCAGTTCGATATAGCTCTACCTACGGTTTGGTCCAAATAGGTTTTGCATAAATAACCACTTATAAACTGAGCCAGATTGAACTTAAACTAAATCGTTAATGCTCAAAACCTACGTTCTCTATATTACATCCCTTTATTCACCGAAATACTATAAGCTTTATGATGGTGAAAGTTTCGTTATCAACAGAATATCAAACCCCAAAATTTAAAAAAACATACAAAACTATCCTTTACAAAGTTAGTTTTTTATAGAAAACTATTTTTCTTTATAATATTAGCTCGTTTATAAAACTATTTTTCTTCATAGTATTAGGTCGTACCTGCTGCTTTGTGCTTGAGCAATGATGAGATTGAAGGTCGGGTCTGAATAGTGAGAGAATTGATTTACTTTAGACTTTATTTTGTGGAAAAGAACTCAAGATTTGTGAAGATCTATATATCTACCGAATAAGTTGTCACTACCTAAATTTTGTAAAAATGAAATAAAATTATAAATTAATTTTATTTTTAGTATGATTATCATCCAACATGAATAATTATCATCAAACCAAACAGAACAGAATAAAGAAGTGAAAATTTTTTTTAGCAATATAATATATGCAAATTTAATTCTTTTTGGTCCTTATAAATACCAAAGTTTTAGATTGAAATATATAACTGATTAGGCCAGCAAAGATCGCCAAATGGAAGTCGTGGTGAATAATAGATATGATTACAAATAAGTTTTAAAAGAAACTTGAAATATATAACTGATGAGGCCAGCAAAGATCGCCAAATGGAAGTCGTGGTGAATAATAGATATGATTACAATAAGTTTTAAAAGCGACACGATAAATAGATTAGAAAATATAAATTGCCGATGTCATTTTTAATTCTGCTAATTTAAAGAAAAAAAGTGTGTGAAAGTTAGATTCAGTTATATAAAATATAATTTCATAGTACGAAACAAATTTGAACGTAACTGTTAAAATATTTTATTTAAAACGTCCGGTAATCAGAGCGCACCAAAATCATCTAACCAAACAGAAACCTATAGAATAAAGGAGATAATTTTTTACCAATATAATCTATAGAATTTAATTATTTTTGGTCCTTATAAATACATTGAAATATATAACTGATGAGGCAAGCAAAGATCGCCAAATGGAAGTCGTGGTGAATATAATAAATATGATTACAAATAAGTTTTAAAAGCGTCATGAAAAATAGGTCAGAAAATATAAATTGCCGATGTCATTTTAAATTCTGCTAATTCAAAGAAAAAAAATATGTGTGAAAGTTAGATTTAGTTATATAAAATATAATTTCATAGTACGAAACAAATTTTAACGTAACTGTTGAGAATATTTTATTTAAAACGGCCGGTAATCAGAGCGCATCAAAATCATCTAACCAAACAGACACCTATAGAATAAAGAAGGAGATAATTTTTTACCAATATAATCTATGCAATTTAATTATTTTTGGTCCTTATAAATATCAAAGTTTTATATTGAAATATATAACTGATGAGGCCGGCAAAGATCGCCAAATGGAAGTCGTGGTGAATAATAGATATGATTACAAATAAGTTTTAAAAGCGACACGATAAATAGTAAATAGTAGCGACACGGTAACTGAGAGAATATTTTATATAAAACGTCCGTTAATCAGAGCGCATCAAAATATTGTAAGCATTTTTGTTACTTGTTATAAATATTCCAAAAGACGGGTCTCGTGGAATACAATTTGAATGTGTCCTTAAATAAAGATAAATAGTTTTTAAAGAAATATTTTATGTAAAAGTACGAAAATATGATTTTGAAAATATTTGATGTATCACGTTAAACCTTAAAACTACGAAATTTAGCATCATTTTCACAAAACTTTTAGTGACTTTCGTTTTTTCGTAATTTCGACTATAGCAGTTTTGGTGATTGATGGGAGGAAACATATAGTTTACATTTTCAATCATATCTGGTAGAATTATTTTACAAGCAATTCTAAATAAAAATAGCTTGAAATTCGTTTTTAGATGATACCCCTCACGATATTTCAATATGTTCTAATAAAAAATTATATTTTAGAAGTTTCTAAAATATATGTGGATTAAACTCACTGTGCCGAATTTTAAGCATCTACGTCAAAAGGCTTTAGACAGTACGTTTAGAATCACGTGACGCGAAATTTTGAAGAAATATTGTTTTTGAAATCCTTATAGATAGTATTAATTACAATTAAAAAAATATTCATGATTATCCTGTGAACAAGTCTTTTTTTCCACATATTATACACAAAAGTTTGTAAGCACCTTGAAATTATATTTGCAGATACTCTCAGACCACTCGCTATACAAAATGGTGATATACTCGATATACAAAATAGTGCTTCAAATTTTCTACGACTGTCTGTTTGTCTGTTTGTGTGTCTATTTAATGATAAATCACTGAAAAGTCAAAAAGTAAACATTTTAAATAGCAATATTATAACCTTTTATTGATATGCCGTATAAAAGTCACACTAAGGACACGTGAAAAGAAAAGTTGTTTAATTTGTTCTTTAGAAAGGAACATACCTTAGAAAATTGCATTTTTAGGTAATGCGTATGTTGAAAATATTAATAAAATTTCCGAACACAAAATGTCAAAATTATTTTCTATCAAGTTTTTTTTATAATAAAAAAACAAAACAAATATACACGAATATTTACATAAACAAATTATCATAATTGAGGATATAAATAAGTAAATCGATGAAAGAAAAAAAATATCCTTTCTGTAAACTATTCGCTCAGTTCATTGTTATTTATACTCGCAAATCAAATCGAATTCTTTACGGAAAGAAACAGTCATAAGTCGGTTCACACTAATTCGTTAGTCCTGCAGCTTCACATACTCATCGCATTTACCAGCATTAACTACTTAACAACACAGAGCTCACATTAAGCTAATTTTGTTCCCTTCCATCGAATATTTCAATACTACCGAGAGTAATTTCAATAACTATTCCATGTGTAAAAACTGACACAGCTTAGATCAGCTTTCATTATTAAAGAAATATTCAGAATCGTATAAGCATATAAACACAATAAATGCAAGTTATAAAGAATTAAATTCATCTTTACTATTCTAGGGGACACCTAACCAAAAGTACCGTTTCATGCACACGCGACCTAATTAACCAATGCACATCAAATTAACGAGGTTTAAATTATAATCAAAAGATGGGTACAACGACAAAATAAGTGATTCAAGGTCAGTTATTTTATCGTTGTACCCATATACATGAAGTGAAAAATTGCTTAATTCCTATCTTTTGTTTTTGGACATAAAGATTTAAATTTCTTCTTAAATCTACCTTACAATATTTTCAATATATATTCAATTAAAAATATATTCAATTGCTCAACCGTATTTAATCGATACTTGTTATTTTGCAAATTAGAGTCAAGAAGTGCAGAAATAATGGTCGGATTTCATCACATTAATAGAACAAACTGCTTTATAATATGATGCGGAACTGTTACTGCGAGATAAAATACTGTCGGTTGTTATTTTAAATTGATACCTGGACCTAAAATCTTGTGTCCAATTATAATGCTATTGTTTAAATTATGGTCCAGCACCGTATAAAATGGCATCTCTTAACAATATTCATTTATTTTAGCCACCGGACGGACTTTTTTGCTGTGAACACTGGTATTAACTAATACCAATTACAAACGTACAATGTCATGAAATCATTTTCCAGCTAATTTGCTTGCAATAATTTTTGTCACAAGTGAGCAGGTGTCTCTGGAATCAAAATAAAATGAGTATCTCTAACCATTGATCGTCATATGACCTGGATTAGTCATACTTGCATAGATTGATACGACGTTAGTTCACCACCACGGTGCTCGGGCCCGACGCCGTCGCCGCGCCACCGGAGTCATCCGTCAGCGCCTCGCAAAGTCCTGCAGCTATCCCACTAAGATAATTTGCCGGCGAAGGAACTCGTCACCCCGTAACAAAAACAGAAGACTACTAGAAGCTAGCGAGGACGCGCTACATTACGTGTCCTTCTGCAAGAACTAGTCTCTCATAGTGGAAGCATCAACTTCTGGGGCCGCCGAACTCGGACGCACTTGCACAGGTGAACACCCCAATCTAGATTCATGTTCTCCAAATCCATACCTTATCCTTGAAAATGACGCTGCCTTAGGTTCATTTGGAAATTGACTTCTACTTTCAATACCTGACGTAAAAACCAGTCGCTGGATGTGGCGGCCTATCAAACCCAACCACGTTCATTATCACTGCAGACACTGATATAATGATTTTTATTAAAACTCTTGATCACGACACTTCCGATCCGTAGTAAATTATTTTAACCAATACTGTCGAGAAGAAATAAATAAAATATTTTTTCCAGTAGTATTATACTCTATATGAGCAATTTATAGTTCGACGTGTAAAAAGTTCAGTGGCGCCATCTCACATTGTAAGCTCTAACTACGAAATAAAACTAAAAGCTTAAATATTGACGTTTGAATATCCTAATCCTTTAAATATCGACTTCATTATTTTTAGTGTTTATTAAAAGCACTCTATTCCGAGTATAATTTTAATAATTGACATTACTTTTATTGGTTTAAAAAATAAAAATCTCAATAAATATGATAATAATATTATTCCTATGGCTTTTTAAGGTAATACGTGGTTACAAATATATAGATTTAAAAGAAATAAAAAATCTATTAACAGAGATTTTATATATAATTTTTAAATATAATCAAAATTATTTGATATGTGTATTTTATTACGTTTGAAATTAATAAAACCACCATTATTTTCAGAGATTTTTGTAAAGTTATAGAAGTTTGTAGAACATCTCTGGTAGAGTATATAAAAGTGCGGCGTCCAATATTTTATTCAGATACTGTAAGGTTTGGAATAAAAAAGAAACAAGATATAGATATTTCCTAAATAGGACTTAGGTTGTTCTTCTTTCGTCAATTATATTTAAGCGGAAAGCGAGTGACACAATATGCAATATATGCAAACTATAGGTGAAGGTACGCTTCTGTTGAATCTTGTTTCAAAATTAAAACTAGACAATTTTGATCTCTTTGATAACTCCCATCTAGGACACTATCCCTGTATTAAATTTAGAAAAATGAGAAATTCGTACTGACACAAATCCCAGCGTGAGTTCGGGTCATTTGGTAGGGCTACTGTCGTCCTCTCATATTGTAATAGAAAAATAATTTCATGCCTTGCGCAGGCCGATACTAACTGCAGGAAAAAGTCAAAGTATTATGAAGTTTCTGAGTTTCGATCTTATAAATAATTGGCTAAATCATCATATTACCTGGACTCTCTCACCAACCAAATTCTTGTTTTCCTATTATCATAGATTTCGCCCACTGTTTCAGGATTTACGCGTTAAAAAATTTAAAGCCACCGAACATATCAATGTTAAACTGATAGGAACAATTTTATTTTCTTATTTTGGCTAAGTAATAATAAAACGTGTGAGTATGTGAATGTATCCTCAATGAAACCACCATATTGGTGAAAAGTGAATATGACAATGTCAACAAATGCATATATTGAGTTAAAATCCGTTTGAAATTCCATATTGATTAATTATTTTACTTGTAATAAAGTTAAGAAAATCGTTTCAAGTTCCCTGCAGTGTATTTCAAGGCCGCACTGTGAAAAATTAAGAATTTGTGACGGCCATTTATTATGTAATTACAAGACCGGGATGCTGTTTTGTACGTGGTTGGATAAAAATTGTGAAACCCAATCTTGTTACATATAACGTAGTGAATATTTGTATTGTGAGCACATTGCAGTGACGTGTGGAGATTTTCGGGCCGCCAGTGAAAACTCATTCATTCCTATAATTTTTTTAATTATAATTTTTTTATTTTAATATGATTTCTAAGTTCTTTTTAATAAAGCATAAAAAAAAGATAATTAAACTGTATCTCTAGTTTGTGGTTCTTATTTTAGACTCTAGTTTTGTTATGAGAAAAAATGCTGTAATTTTAATAATAAAGTTACTAGTTTTCAGAAGTTTTTATAGTTTTAAAAAATTAATTATAATTTTGCTTATCTCAATTTGTTGTTTATAACACAATAGTATATTTTCCGAAATATAAACATAAATTTTAATTTAAGAAAAAAAATTGTTTCGATTCATAGACTTGTAACATTAGCTATTCATATCGTTTTAATTTAAACAATCTCAATTTTCTCTTCCAGACGGTACGGTTATAGCTTTTACGCTGAAAAAGATAATATTGAGGAAGTCGTTACACAAATTTAACATTCAATCTATTGCACAAAGTCATCAGAACAATTTCGTTTAGCAAATAATTAATTTCCATAGATATTTTCTTATAATTGTATAATACGTCCAACGTGGATGACGTTATACACAATAGTAACGCTAGCCGCGTTGAACGTCCAACGTGGACGACTTTATACATAACAGTAAAGTCAACCGCGTTAAACGTATTAATAAATTGTGATGCTCATATTGAAGTTTTAATTTTTACATGATTTCATATATCGTATAACTGAGAAAATTAAACTATTGTCTATGGTATAGAAAACGAAAAAAATAAATTAGGTGGGAAGAAGGATTACGTAATATTATAAATTTAATACTCGATTTAAAATACGTTAGCTTTACGCAACAGGTTCATTTCTTTCCAGAAACAGGGTTTTTATCAACTAACATTTTTCAATAGAGCTTATATGGGCGAAAATTTTATAGTTGACCGGCTTTAAATTGAATTGTATCTAAAATAATTATACTTTATTCGAAGTGTTGCATCAATTTGCTAGGTATTAGGCACAGAGACCGCTAAGTCTCTAGTAAGTTATCTAGTAATAAAAAAATAGAACTACGAAAGTAATAGGTAGCCCGCGCAATGTTATATTGATATACGCAATTACTGAATTGTAAAATAGTATAAGTAGTTTACGTAACACATATTATTTACTGCTAAATGCTGGATTAAATTAATGAATGAATTACTGGATTCCATTTTTAAGGAAATTAGTTTTAAATTTTTGGCGCTATCTATCTACTTAAGTAAGTTAAATAAATAATGTCTGAAAGGAATTGTAAATAATATAATAAGTTCTAAGGTACAAAGAATGTTAAATCGAGTAAAGAAGTTTGCAACAATGTGTTCTTAGCTAAAAAAAACATGTGTTATAATTTTATCATAAATAACGGATTTCAAAAATTCTCATTTTGTTATTTTACTTGAAAAGGCGAGCTGCATATAATAAAAAAATGTTCGAGGCGCACATAACGCCAAAATTATATTAACTTATAATGCAAAACTATGTCCGTAGTTTAAAAAGACCAAAGCAAAATTTTTCAAGATTTGGTTTCGTGGGAAAAAAGAAGCGTGAAACAATATTACTATTTTATAAGTTTTTTTTACACCACACTCTCTTTCTATTACGTTTTCTATTCATTTTTGCCCGTATTCTCTAGGATCGCCTTACGTCGTCGACTAACTTTTTCAATCTATCCCATTCCGCGGTTTATGTGATTGCGTATTTATTGGAATATTTACCTCTTCTGATATCTGATCAAATCATCCTTTGGGGGTGTGATTTCGTGGTTCACTACTTTGTCGGATACTACGTGTCTTAATAAATTGTCAGCGTTTCGACGATAAGATATGAAATAAGAGAAAACCCGATGAAAATAACCTGGATTTACGCTTGGGATCAAAATTCTTGGGAATTTAGATGTTGATCCGTTATATTCTGTCCAATTTATGTCCGATGATACTTAGTACTACTGTTAGAACCATATCAAAAATGGGTCCAATCTAAGTCCACCTGTAGCTTCTAAGGTCCAGATTTAGAGTAGTAAAAGAATATTAAAAAAACGAATATGCGAACAACGGCGTCTTTAGTTTGTTTTGCTACATTTCGGTCTTTCCATTTCCTGGCTAACTAGATCATAGCTGATTTGACCATATCGTTTTTTTTATTAATAGGTTAAAGGTATATGCCTAACTTTTTCTTTACAGCTCAACAGATCTTCCTCTCTTTTTTATTCATGGTGAAGAATTGTATCGTCCATGAAGCGAAGCTTGGACATCGGGACTACACTAATTTTCTTACCGCCAATCCATCCTTCGGAGGCTTTGCGTATTAAATATTCACTATAGATATATATTGATAGAGATCATGCACAACTGTTACACACTATCAAATTTGAAATGATTACATTCGATGTTCTCTAACCCAATTGTACGATAACCCGATTTGTAGTCCTCCAATGAAACTTATGAGATAGTCACCGTTCTGTGAAAAAGAAACGTCCTGGCCATAAATACTTGATGACTTATAATTAATTTCTTTTACAGTTTATATTCCAGTTTACTAGGCACACATGCCAGGTAAGTTTCTTTTTCTGGTTACAACCCACACATGTATTTGTTATAGATTGTAAAAAAATTTGTTCTAATAAAAACTTGGAAATTTTTGAAAGCAAGTAGCTTTGAAAATTTCCTAGTTTTTATTGATGAAAACTTAAGACACGCAGTTAAGATATACAACATAATATATCCAGAAAATCGTTATATCATTGCAATAAATACAAATATATGAAAGCTACCACAGACTGCGTCATTAAACTGGATGGTCATTCCATTCTAGAAAATTGTGTTTCATTCATGATTATTTAATATCTTGACAGATTCGTTAATATCGAACCGGTGACATGACAATGTGATATATTTAAAGAGTATACTGATATACGCATATATCCATGTATGAGTTATTAATTAATTTAAATTTTCGTTAGACCTAATTACTGTTAATAGTAACGTGTCAAAAGTAAATATTTATAAAAATGTTTTTCAAAAAAATTATCAGTGACAATAAAGAAATATATTAGAAATTGAAGCAACAAATTTTTGTAACTTACATTATGTTTAGACATCTTTAACTTTACATATATTTCACGTAACTATATAATTGGGACAAATTATTTCCTATAATTTATAATCAACAATATAGTATCTCTTGCTGCCTACCATTATCTCAGTGCTATTAAGAAAATAACATGTATTTAATAGAAATTTCGGCTCAAAATAAAGTATGCTGTGTATTTTCAAAAAACCCAAATATTTAATAAACCAGATAAAAAGAAGCAATATACATATAAACGTGAGTTAGATTTAAGAAACTTTAGAATCGAATAAAATAAGACTTAACACTAAAAGAAAATATGTGTGGTGAGTAAGAGAGTGAATGAAGTGATATAATTTGCCGAGAAAAATGTCCACGTTGATCTTTATTGCAGTATAACCGTCAAATGGTATTGCCGCTAATTTGAAATGGTGTCATTAGTATTGAAGAATCCTAAATTAAGGGCATTTTCTTTTTTATTGTACAATTTAAAATGCGTTATAAGTAACATAAAACGCCTTTAAGTACATTTGTAACACAATATTAAATAGTTAATTAAAAAAAATTGTATATTGATTATTCTATAATAATTCCTCCTGTTAATACACGTAATATAGCTATGTTTTCATTTAAATCATAGAGTTTTTACTATTATATGTTTATTATAAATTGTTGAGTAATTACACAAAAAGTTTAAATTTTCAAAGTTTTTTGAAAAAATTCGACGAAAAATATCTTTGTTTAAGGCCATTTCCAGCGACTACTTCTCTTTCAATAAATAGAATTTAGAACGTAGACATAACGTGATATTGACAACAATACTTTTAATTTCACATCAATTAATAAATTCCGAAAGTTTTAAACTGAGGAGAAAAGTAGCCTGTATTACATGATAGGTAATTATTTCAGCACTACATTTGTTCATGATAACTCCTATTTTTACTATTGGTCTATTTTATGGGAAATTCGGTCAGATGATTTTGCCAAATTCTCCCATTTATAATTATTAATGCATATTTTTTTGTATGCATTTTGTTAGCTCTACGTTAGTTTTTAGGTTCATTATTTCTAGTGGCAATTGGTACAGATGTTTACAAGATTTACAACTCTCTTTAGGGTTGGTGAAGCATCAGACATTGTTGGAACTATAGATTTCGAGTTTGAGTTGAAATATCAAATTTTTCGGAGCAGTTCTCGTAAATATAATTTTGAAGATTTGCTGATTGCCAGTTGCATTCCACGAATCAAGGAACTGTAGCAGTTAGGAAGTAGGGGTTTATATTCAAATGTAGAGTTTCGTTAGGCAGTCCTACAAACCTAAGGATAACGAGAATAGTAAAAATCGCCTACATTCGGGGACCCATAACGCAGTTTTCCTGCAATGCTGTATTGTTTAATAGCTAACTGAATAACTTGCCCTAGTCTAAATGATATCATTACGCCATTTAAAGATCTCTTCTGTTATCTTGATAAGTCACGCTATATATATATATATATATATATATATATATATATATATAATTCACCAATAGTGCTGTCGTTTAATTGAACTAATTATACTCTTTTTCGGAAGTTTTCTTTCCTCTGGTTGATTCATCTTTAGAGCTAGCCATTCTTGAACTCGAACTGCTGCCGTTTTAGAAAGTCAGCCGCTGACTATAAGATTAATTCGCAACATAACTCGTATGCCAATATGTAATGTGATCGCAGATACTAGAGTTGGATGGTTACTTAGATTGCATTAGCAGTATTGGGATCTTCTGAAATAACGAAATGCAAATATATTTTTATAAGTGGCTAGTCATCTCGACTAATCTTGAGCTTTAAATAATTGAACATTTCAGTTGTCAGTTTACTAAGCATTTTTTTCGTCGTAATTATCAACAAAATGGGAAAAAATGGCGAAATTTAATAGGCTTTCTTGCTCATCCACGAAATCCCCTTGTAATAAATAAGTAAGTTCGATATTAAACCAATTGATATGGATTCTTTGTTAATCTTTTGATTTATAAATTGTAAAGTAAAATAAAAAACGATTTATTGCTCAGGTGTTTCTGAAGCACAAATCTGAAATCATCGAGCTAGTTTTTAACTAAGCACACTTAACCAATCTTAACATTTGTGAATTTTGTTTTTTTTAGCTTTGCGAGATAGTAATATTTACAACAAATAGTCAAACTGCAATAAAAATATTGAGAAACTAATAACTAATCAAATATCGTGTATAAATATAATCTAGTAATGATACATGTTTAGTGGACCGTACATATATAAAACTAATATAACTTATAATCGAATGGCAGTAAAAATATCGAGAGACCAGTATACAAGCGAAATACAATAGTTTTATTGAAATAGAAAAATTTCATTTGTCATATCAAAAATCAATTTATTTTTATACAGCTTTCATGTTTCAATTATTCCTTTTATAATTTTGAATCAAAATACCTTTATGTTCCCATCCAATAATGAGATTTACACATTATGCTTATTTGCAATGAAGAATCGGCTTCTTCTTTTCAAATCGTCCCTCACAGTGAGGATCGTGGACATATTTGATAGGATCTTCTCTTTGGGGATTTTCCGTTAAAGTTTCCTGTTCTCAGCGTTCATGTAACAAAGTCTAGCGATTAGAGCAGCGTTCCTGTGGTCTCCGTTCTTCAACTATGTCGGTAAAAATTAGCTTATCAATACTGTCGTTCAATTATTTCTTCATCTTAGAGGTCCCTCAAACATCGAGGTGCATACAATCACGCATTTTATTGCGTAATAGTTAGGTAACTTATATCATATATTCAATCAAATTATTCAAAAGCAATGAATAACACTAAGCTCTAGACAAATGCTGTTATTAATTAATAAAACGGCATACATACTAATTATAAATTTTTTCTAAAATATTATATTCTTACTTTTAGAAATTTGTATAATCGCTAAAAATATTAATATGAAAGTAGTGTTTAATAATATACTAGGGAAGAATTAACGTTTAACTCAGTAGCTGAAAAGCAAATTTTAATTTCGTTTACAGAACAGAAAAAATAGGAATAAATATATCAAATTTCAGTAAACGTTGCTGTAATTAATATGAGATAACATCGGTACAGAATTTTTTTTACGTATATATATATCTATTTTGTGAGTCAAAATAAAATAATTGATTTAACGCAAGCTCTTCAAAACTTTTTGTATTTGTCCTTTGTTTTCCAAGGAGCTATATTAAAAATAGTTCCGTTTGGTAATTTTTTTTAAAGTCGCAGATCAAATTATTTATGATAATAAAGACTATAGAAAAAAATGTTTGAAATATGATTTTATAATATATTTCTTATATCACTATAGCTGCAAAGTGAAAGTTCACAAAAACCACATTTGGCATTTTTACTTAAGAACAGTTTTAATAATAACAACAGGTACTTGTCCGACTATATGACGCGTTTCTTGTTAAGAATGAATAGTAATGTTCATTTTGTTAAGTTACATCAATTTTTTAAATTTATATTTCACCGTCTCAAAATTTTCTGTTCAATAATTTTTATTTTTTGGTCTATGGTGTATGATATTTTTGATTTGCTTATAATGCAAATTATTCTCACTCCATTACCTCTCACTGCATTAAACAAACAAATGCACTTACAACAATAAGAACCTAAATATGAAAATTGTAGAAAAATTGTAAAACAGGTTCCTAAACAAAACAGAAGTGAGATTAAATATAACGTACATAAATGAAACGCTAATTTTACAACTTACGCATCTTACAAGAAAATCGAAAATCTAAGTTAAATTACATAGAAATAAGCTGTGCCATTCGAAAAAATATATAACTTAATTTTTTGTTTCAACATACGCACACAAGCACACACACACGAGCGCGCGCGCGCGCGCCTTTGTGTGTGTGTGTGTGAGTGTGTGTGTGCGCGTATATTTCGTAACATAATTGATTTCCCAAGAGATGTTTGTTTTTCTTATGAAAAATAAACAAGAATGTTAAAAACCTGATTTTTTTCTCAAAAAAATATTTCATGCTATACTCATACTGTTTTTAAGTAGCTTTATTTCAATTTTTATGTATTTATTTGTGTCCGTTACTTCAGAATTTTGTATATTGTTTGAAACCTTTATAATTTTGTCATATCCACCTGATTCGGTCCAGCAGAATGCTTCTGAGCTTTCAGATTAAACTACACGCAATTTTCCGAATAGATGCTTCAGGTGGGAATCGTAATTAATATGTTGCTAAAATAAAAAAATAAATATTTCGATATGCCACATAAATTTAAAGGTTCTGATACTAGGTTCTGATACGGAGCAACTTTTTTAAAATATCCCATCGAGTGAAATATCACAGAAAGGTTTTCCAAAATGAAAGTGAAATTGATTAGCATAATACAATTTAAAAAGTAGGTTGCTATTTTATTTTAAACATTTAATTCTTATCCGCGTATGATGTTATTTTCCTGATAAACTCATAAAGGTAAAGCTTTATTAAAAAAAGTTGGAAAAAATAAAATATATAAAAAATATTTACCACATTTAATTTCGATATCATATTGCTTAAATACTGCTTTCATTCTGATTTGAAATGAAGTCTATTCCAACTATAATTTATAAAATTTCTAATTTATGGAAGAAATAGAAAAAGGATATTCTTAAAAACTTTTAAGATTGATGTGAAAATTAGGAAATCCTGTATTTTTATGATAAATGAGGTTATTTTTCACAAAAAATTGTAAAGTTTATTTCTGTAGAATTCCTTGAGCGACCAATATGATACAAATGCAAATTTTATCCTTTATATAGATATATAACATATTCTTCCATGTTTGAAACCCGCAGACTTAACAGAGTCTTCGAAAAAGGCCACATAAACTTGATAGATCGAATATGACTATTAGTTAACGGCTTATTTTTATTCACTTAGGCAATTGTAACAGATTTAGGTAATGGTTACAGAAAAAAAAAACAAAGGCGATATCGTTTCTTATAATTAAATTTTTAATAAATTTGATTTATCATTAAAAACTTTCCATGTTTTGAAAATAAAATGTATGCGTATTTATGAAGATAACTTTGGTTATGTATTATAATATAAATTAAATTTTGTCTGATTATATTTCATAATATGAAACACTCTATCGTTTCTTTAAGTAATTTTTGGAACTGTTCGTATTAAATATAATTTTTTTGGCTCAATTCTATTTGCTGAAAAAACATTGCAAAAATAATTGTAACATTTAAATTCGCACTGACCACAATAAAACATAAGAATTATTCTGTTGAACTAGTCCTGGAAATTAAAATACATACCATAAAATTTAACACAACTTGTAAATTAAACTCCATTTTTTTATTCAAAAAACTTTGAAATTAAGGTATCTGATGGTATAAGTTCGGAACTTAGTAGTTGTGAGGATAAGGGATATGACATTATTTTTCATGCTAACTCCAATAATTTTCTACGAGTTATCAAATATACTTTTTTCTTTCAAAAGTAATGACATAATTGAATAATCTAATAGTGTGAAATAACAAAAATGTCTGTAAAATTCAAACTTGTAGCTTTTCATAAAAACGCTGGTGTATTACAATATACTAATTAAACGTATTAATTTTGTTTACATTTTTTTAAAAATGAGTATTGGTTGAAAATTATGCTCGACATAGTCTATCTGCTGCGCTCGTTGTCTACAACTAAGAAATCCTCGACACCCCTGTTAATTTCATTTCAAATATTCTCTTCATTTAACCAGGGCCTAACATTGCCGTTGAAAATTAATTTTTATAAAGGGTCAAGAAAATTAAATTGCAGTGAAAATTATATTTCGACCATTTACTTTAAGGAATCGTCCTTAATTTTAGCAAGCAATTAATGTTACCCGAATTTGTTAATAATATCGATTTTTAATAAAAATCAATTGTGCGTTTCCCATAGTATGTAAATCTATAATGAGAATAAACTTAAGGCAAATTGAAATAATCAATATGGAATACGAAGCTGAGAATGAAATAAATATATTGGTTTTACACTGGTCGGCACCAGGCGCAAAACTTTCACGCAGGACGGCACGATTCCGATTTTGCCGTCATTGTGCCATACCGTTTCGATAAACTTTTCAACAACGAAAAAGCCAATACTATTGATATCTCAATAAATAAAAAATATAAAATAAAGACGAAAGGATTATTATTGGACACTGTAAGTAAATTATATACTAAGGAAAAACTAAATTAAATTCGCATTAAAACTGTGTTTTGTTTTCGTCTTGCGACATTTTTTATAACCACACTCAAGAAAATCAAGTATTTCTCGTCAAAACCTATTTGAAAAAAAAATTTTTAAATTATTTTCTTCCTTCTTATCACATATAGAGAGCCTGATCTCTACTAAGTCAATTAATATGTAGAATCGCATTTTTAAACTCGCAAATAAAAATTATATGAAAGGCCTTGCGGTAATTACGAGAAATATTATTTCTCACAGCGTCTTCAAGCGCTTACGTATACATGTACCAATACAATTTGTGTAATTAATTACATATGAATATCTATGTTTTGCCGTAACAGGCAGCAATGGGAAGCTTGCTAGCGGCGTCATGCCGGTATAAAACACGTTTATGTTCTTTCTACATTTTGCTTCCGCGGCTTCCATGCTGGTTCCGGTGTCGTACCAGCGCCGGTCAGTGTTAATATCCCAAACAGTGTTGTTTAATATGTGCTTGATTAATTCTGAGATTTACGTTGCAATATTATTTATACATGTATAAAATTATGTGTATTATTTACATATTTCGCCGATTTAGTGTCGCTGAATGCAAGTGTTTTTTAATATTTTTTTTTTTGTATTCTGCTTACCGCAGCAATCTGTTTTTGACATTTAGCTGTTATTATTGGTGACTACAGTCTGCGTATATAATTTAGCTGTGAGGAGAATCCATTGATCTCTCTCACTTTGGGTTTAGAAATCTGCTATGAAGGGTTGGAATACTGTTCCTTCTTAGTCGTGAGTGTTTAACACTGCCATCTCCTGATAGTTTAGTAGCCAGCATATTGATATGTTCAGATAGCTTGGTCTGGTATTTAAGACTTCTGGTGGCTATTTCCTGTTTCACAGTTGTTAGGTTCAAATCTCGGAGTATGCATTTGTTACTTATACAGTTTGGGATTTGGAACATATATCTCATTGTCTTGGTTTGAAATCTATCCAAGATCTCAATGTTACTGTTAGATGATGCAATATTGTTTTGTTAATCTTCTGTAATACATTATGACAATAGTTCTGTTAATTTTTTTTTTTAGATTTATTGGTTTTTGTAGATTACGACCCTTTGTTTTTCTTGACTCTTGATCGTTATTGATGTTTGCCAATAATCAGATTGAATTCCACAATACATAATGGCTTTTCAATATTTCTTTCAACCACTTTATGTTCGTACACACCAAATGACTTCACTGAGATTTTTTAATTTTAAAATTACACTATTTTTCTCTAAATTCAACTACCGTATTTTTATACTATTGCAAAAACTCGTATCTTCCTTGAAATGATTATGAAATAAGGAACACAATTTTATATAAATAATGATAATTTATGTAGCTAACTTTTAATTATATTACCCAGACTCATTTTAAAATTAATTCAAAATATTGCCAAAAATTCTCAGTAGCACGAAAAATTTATTTAATAATTTGTATTTTTTATTAAGTATTGAGTTCCTTTATATTTATACATGACAAGAAAAACACTTTTTGATTAGCATAATAAAATTTAAAAAGTAGGTTAATATTTTATTTTAAACATTTGATTCTTATCCTCGTATGATGTTATTTTTCTAATAAACTCATAAAGGTAAAGCTTTATTAAAAAAAGTTGGAAAAAATAAAATATATAAAAAATGTTTACCACATTTAATTTCGATATCATATTGCTTAAATACTGTTTTCATTCTGATTTGAAATGAAGTCTATTCCAACTATAATTTATAAAATTTCTAATTTATGGAAGAAGTAGAAAAAGGATAGTCTTAAAAACTTTTAAGATTGATGTGAAAATTAAGAAATCCTGTATGTCCTTGAGCGACCAATATGATACAAATGCAAATTTTATCCTTTATATAGATATATAACATATTCTTCCATGTTTGAAACCCGCAGACTTAACAGAGTCTTCGAAAAAGGCTACATAAACTAGGTAGATCGAATATGACTATTAGTTAACGGCTTATTTTTATTCACTTAGGCAATTGTAACAGATTTAGGTAATGGTTACAGAAAAAAAAAACAAAGGCGATATCGTTTCTTATAATTAAATTTTTAATAAATTTGATTTATCATTAAAAACTTTCCATGTTTTGAAAATAAAATATATGCGTATTTATGAAGATAACTTTGGTTATGTATTATAATATAAATTAAACGTTGTCTGATTATATTTCATAATATAAAACACTCTATCGTTTCTTTAAGTAATTTTTGGAACTGTTCGTATTAAATATAATTTTTTTGGCTCAATTCTATTTGCTGAAAGAACATTGCAAAAATAATTTTGACATTTAAATTCGCACTGACCACAATAAAACATAAGAATTATTCTGTTGAACTAGTCCTGGAACTTAAAATTCATACCATAAAATTGAACACAACTTGTAAAGTAAACTCCATTTTTTTATTCAAAAAACTTTGAAATTAAGGTTTCTCATGATGTAAGTTCGGAACTTAGTACTTGTGAAGATAAAGGATATGACATTATTTTTCTCCAATAATTTTCTACGAGTTATCAAATATACTTATAATAATCTGATTAAAAAATTGTCGATTTCATTGCATATCGCAAATATTGATTTTTCATGTTAATTGAATATTTTCAATTCATACAGGGCTCAAATATAAAACTTCTTAACAACTCTTAGATATTTTAAGTGATTGTAAATTATTGACATTTAACTTCTCGTATTTATACGAAAATCCGTTTAAATTATGTTTTTCATTTCGTCAACCTCATCAGATCGACCAATATATTGGTCAGCCTTGAGTGAAAAATCTCCAGAAAGGTTATTTTTAAACTAATTATAATAAATTTTCTAGTCTCAACGCCTTTCTTGCCTTTGAGAAAATAAAAAACTAAATTGTATCAAAAATTGTCAACTTTGCATATTTTTGTTTAATTTATCATGGCCTGAAGGGCAAAAATCAAATTACGTTCAATTTGCTTCTAAAGTAATCTAAAACCTTAGCTAAAAAAACAAATAAGGAAACAGTTACAACCGTTAAAAAGTTTTTCAACACAAACATGGCTATATTTCTTTAAGTACTAAATGAAAATTATTAATTTAAGACAAAAATGTGCAGTATTTTATTATGTGTACCATAGACAAATTTAAAAAAAAGCTAGGCAGTCTCTTTCTTAATGTATTTACGACGTAAAAGAATTCGTTTCTTGGTTCCTTTGATATTTTCCTGTTTACACACATAAAATTTACGGTGAAGTTTAGGGGAATCCGCATATGCTATTACTCATCAACGAGGTAACCATACGCCTGCATTTTTCTTCTCCGCGATTGGAGCGCTACTGACGAAAGGTATCATAAAGTATGGAGTCGTAAATGCTTATATTTACAATATTAATTAGAAAGTAATATTTACGTGGAAAATCATTTAAATTATGGATTAAAACTTTTTTTTAATTTTGCTAGATATTAATTAGGGTCTTCATACGTAGCGTCTATAAGAAAAAAATCAGCGTAATTGAAGGTTCATATTCTTATAGATAAAACTATGAGGCTATGATAGACGGACAGACGGTCATGGCAAAATTAGAAACCATGTAATCCTAAAAACCTGTTAGTCGTGAATAACAATCTTACTACACAATTTTAGTATTCCTATAATAGTATAAATGCAAATATATTACATAATTTAAGGTGCAAAAATATCCTGAATTTCTTTTCATAAACTACTTATTCCTTATTAATAAGCCTACAGTGAATTAATTTTATGATTTTCTCCAATTTTTATTTCATATATGCTAGGATCAAGAACAGGGAAGATATATAGAGTTACATACTTCGCACAAGTTCAAATGACAACTGAAATATATTCCAAGTTTTGAACGACATAACTCATGTTTTTTTAAATAACTTTCGTGTCTTCTAGAGAGTCATTAGAAAAACTAATATGACCAATTTTAATTAAAAATTTCACAAAAAATTACCATAGCAATCCAAAAAATTCATGCGTATATCATTATAGTTTTCAGGTCAGAGGGTGGTGACAGACAGATCTTTCGGATATGGATCCTTAAAAAAATATGCTTAATCAATGCATACAGAGCTAAAGTGGGCATGTATGAAAATATACTCAGATTTTCATTTTTTATCGATCATATGAATATTTTACTACCTTATTATGATCGTTTATTCAAAACGGAGATCTGGACATCCCGTGTTTAAGAAACATTATTTTTTATCTTATCAAGGCCAAATGACAACCCCTGTGATACTCCCGCTCATTTTAGAAGGTAAATACTCACAGATGAGATTGCCACTAACAAGAATTTCATGAGTAAATGACGTACACATTTCCTTCTAAAGCGTGTTTTTATGTATGGAAATTACGTGCGCTGTACTTTGGGATAATATGAAAAGCGTTTGGCAAAGTAATGACGTTCGGGAGCCTCGTTCTGTAATACATTGCAAAGAATTTTGTATATTTCAAAGTTGAAAATTAAAGGAAGAATTTCATCCATTAACATTTGACCAAACTCAATAAGCAAAGCTATCAATTGCTTTTTCTTGCAGCCATATAAGGTACAAGCCGTGAACCACAGTGCTATTTAACGATGAAGCATGTGGTCTAATTGGGTTAATGTTTATTTTCTTTATGTACATTAAAAGACTTTGTTTGATTTTACATTATTAAGCTTTGTTATGAAATAGCTTTGTTTAGATT
The DNA here is from genome assembly GCA_039881145.1 of Druceiella hillmani. Taxonomy (NCBI): domain Eukaryota; kingdom Metazoa; phylum Arthropoda; class Insecta; order Lepidoptera; family Hepialidae; genus Druceiella; species Druceiella hillmani. The sequence continues at coordinate 18,369,791 of JAYKKI010000044.1, read as the reverse complement.
AAAAATTGTTATTCCGATCTTATTAAATTCAATATGGTATTAGTATTTTATTGTATTTAAAAAAAAAACTAATAAAACGTCAGAGTTAGTTTATACTCGTGTAAAAGAAGAAAATCAGTCGTAATTCAAATTATTATTTTTTTTTATATCTATGTCGTCTTTGCATATTATTATGAATGCATAAGCCCAAGCATACATATGTATAAGAACATGTACGCAAGCAAGTGCGTGCACGCGTACACACATGCTTGCACCCACATATTTTATTATAAATTAAATTCATTTTCAGTCAGGCGTAAGTGTCAAAAAGACATTACCGTAATTGATTATATAGAAATAATTTTGAAGTTAAAAATTTTCATCCACACTAACATACGTAGAATATTAAAATCGAACCATTCCATTTAGTCTCCCCGTATTTAGACAAACCAGTTTAATTGCAATAAGCTAAGTAGGGTTATATTATAGGCATACGGCAAAAATTAATTTTCAATTTTTTTAATTTTCAGCTTTCGATGTGTACTTCCAAATAAATTTATTCATTTTACATAAAAGAAATATACCGTGTACAAGATTTTAAACTTTTATATTCAGTGTATAAGATTTTAAACTTTTCTTTCCTAAAGAGCAAAAATATCGGAATAAACTATAATAGCTAGTTAAGTAACTCATTATTAGTATAAGTACCAAGTTTTATCATAATCGAATCATTAGTCTTTGAACTATCGTCGAACAAACAACTCAATCTGGAAGAAAGTCTGAACTATGGAAAAAATCGAGTACCGCACCGTTATAAAGTTCCTTACCAAGCAAGGAAAGTCGGTTCAAACCATACTGAAAGAGATGGCATCCGTTTACGGGGACTCTTGCCCGAGTAAAATCATAGTTTACAAGTGGCATAGTCTCTTCAAACAGGGTAGATACTCACTTGAAGACGACCCACGCCCTGGTCGGACGATCGAAATGACTACTCCGGAAATTATTGAAAAAGTTGAAAAGTTAGTATTGAAAGATACCAGACTAAAGAAGAAACAGCTTGCACAGGTTGGAGTATTGGATACAATAATCTTGGTATGACAACGGTCAGCGCAAGATGGGTGCCGAGAATGTTCCACCGCCTCAAAAACAACGCCGCGTGGAGTATTCTCGCGCGTTTTTGGACCTCTGCAGTGAAGACAAGGATGGACTATTGAGTCGAATTGTTACTGAAGACGAAGTTTGGGTTCATCATTATGAACCTGAGTCCAAACAAGACTCAAAGCAGTGGCACAAAAAAGGCACACCACCACCCAAGGAGTTTATGGTGTCACAGTTGGCTGGAAAAAATCATGGCGTCAGTCTTTTAGGATTCAGAAGAGATCCTGTTGACCAAGTATAAAGATAAAGGTGTTTCCATAACCGCAGAATACTATGCGTTAATTTTAGAGAGGTTGAAAGAAGCAATCAAAGAAAAAAGAAGGGTAAAATTGACCAAAGGTGTCCTGCTTTTGCACGACAACGCGCCCGTTCACACGAGCTGCTTTGCGCTGGCCACCCTGCACAAGGTGGGTTTCGGTATTTTGGAACACCCAAACTACAGTCCTGACCTGGCTCCCAGTGAATATTATTTGTTCCTAAACATTAAAAAAGAACTTCGTGGAAAGAAGTTTTCAAGCAATGAAGAAGTGACGGACGCAGTTTCAGCTTATTTTTCGGGCAATAATGAAACATTTTTTATGAAGGTATATATAAGCTAATTGAAAGATCTGAAAAATGTATTAGGGTAGCAGGTGAATATATTGAAAAAGAAAAACAATTTTGTATTTTTATTCTTACTTCTTATCCTCCATTCCGTTAACTTAAAAACACCCCTTCGTTTATGTCCCTTAAAATACAATTTAACATTTACGTACATTCGTGAAATGTCTTGCGTTATTAACACACGTCCTTTAATTAATGTTAGTACTTTGTGTCATATTTTTATTTATTCTATGAGAATAAATAAATCACATGCATTATTGATGTAAAACATCTAATAGTTCAGATGGCAAGATTCGCCTTAACATTGGCCAGCTTGATGTTTTGTCGATTTTTTGCGACTTAATTCCCGGTTTGGTCAACTTCTTTACATTGTCGACTTTTTCCGAGTTGATTCAGCCAGCTTGTGGTTTCGTCTACCATTTGGCCAGCTACACGTCTTATCGGCTCTTTTCCACTTAATTCGACCAGCTCATTAATATGGGTGTATTGAATTAAACTGTCTTAAAAGGTTAAAACGTAAAAAGAGTTACATAAATATAGTTGGGTTCGTCCGGGAGTCGAACCCGGTACACCTCACTCCCTAAGCGAAAATCGTACTCCTAGATCAACAAATTTTGTTGTTGTTTTTGACATTTTGAAATAAGGGGCTAAGTTTGTTTTTTGTTAATAAAATTATTTTTAAGTATAAAATATTTTTGGTAATATTTTTTGACAGATTGCGCTATAATGATTGCATGGTTTACTGTTTGCGCTACTGCCAAGAGCCTCACGATGGCTTGATTTTTTAAATATTAGTTTTATCAGTGTGAAGTGGTATTATTAAAAAACGCATTTTGCTAATAATATTGATAATTTTCTATTTCCAGTCATTATAAAAGTACGTAACTTTTAATGTATAAATACTTAATGTCATTCACTAATTGATTAATAAGGAAGTTTCAACAAGTATGAACCCTAAAAACTTGAAATTTGGAACATATACTGTTCTTGGCTTATAAGGGTTTGCCAAGGATTTTTTCAAATTCAACTGCTGGAAGTTTAACGCCCTTGACGGTTGATTGTATGGGACTTGAAAATATTTAATATTTAAAAGTGAAAGCATTATAATTTTGTGTTAAGTCTCTCAGATATTTTGAATATGAAAATTTGTGTTTAGACTCACAGTTAAAAATGATGCTTATGGAAGATCATTAACCGTAAATAATAATTGTATAAAAAAAAGGACTGAAAGAAAACGCCTTCATCTTTCTTCGTTGTCTTTTAGTTCCCTTTCGTTCGTGCAATTCCAGAAAGGGCAGTAAGTCCTTATTAGCTCATTATTCCCTCTGGATTTGCACTCTCTTTACCTTGTACCTTACGTAGCTCTGAACTTGTACTAATAGAAAAAACATGCACTGCTAGTGTTGACATTAAATCGCATTTACGTAATTAATTAAAGTACATTTTCTTCCGAACGAATTTAATTTTATTTCACAGTAAGAACCGAAATAATGTTCTTGTTATAACAAAATTCCATTTTTAAAATTTTTATGTTTCGAAAGCATCTTTCCTTAAAACTATCATAAACAACTCAAAATTACTTCATTTATATCCTATCCATCCTTATTGGATTGGTTAATTAGTTTTTAACTAATAAATTAAGTAAATTGTGTTGAAACTTTTTCCAGAAAGTCTGTTAAAAGTTCCAGAATATTTTGTGACAAGGTATAAAAATTACATAGAGCAATGCTTCAACAGGCTGACTTGCGCTAAGTTAATAACAGTCAGCGCCATGCTTTAAGTTTACCACATCAAAAGAAATGGTTTTTAATCGACTTTAAGTATGGAATCTTCTACTTTACAAGGTAATATTTCTTAAAAATTATTAATAATTAAACGAAACTTGGTTTGGCTGAAAGAATTAATAACTAACTGGTAATAAAAAGTGGGCACATGCATTAATAACAAATGCCAATGACAATTGCTCAGCGCACGATGATAAAGAGTTTCAGTGCACAAACTTTGGAAGTCGCTAGAGAAATATTACGGGAGTTATTTATTCTAAGTCCTAAGCGATTAAGAATAAACATAAGTTTATTGTCAACAGTTAGGTCTAATATATAATAAACTAAGTCAATAATAAGACTAAATTTATTGCCTCCATTATAAATTAGATTGCATATTGCAAAATATACTGTCAAAAATTATAGAAGTTCTTCTAAGTTTTACTATTTTATCCATCTTATTCGTCCAATATTGGGCTATCTGATTATCACTAGTTGAAAGCCCCAAACATTCATCTATGGAATAAAAAGTTTCTATTCTATACCACTCAGTAAAATTGACTTTTTGAATCTAAGTGACCAGTTTTATACACTGAATATATATTGTCTCCGTGAACCAAAGAAAAAAAAAAGAAAATACCAAGTCCAAGTCAAGAAAAAGAAAATACATGTGCACTTTGAATTGTTAATGATACTTAGATTTTAACTTTTTTGCAAGAAAAAGTAGGTGTTAAAAACTTGCTAAGGAAGCAAAGATATACTTTTCATTCATATGCAATATGTTTTTAACCTCCTTGAGTTAAATTTTTGTCAAAAGTTGGGTTTAGTATGACATAAAGTCGATTGTTACGTGAATCGTAATACAAAATTAACTTCTTTTGTGCAGTTATTACCTTTTATTTTTTAAAATATGCACTCTAATTACCTATAATAATATGTAATTTCTGTTTATAATCCGCTTACGCTTACCTTTCAGGAAAATTTGTCCACATATTTTGTTTAAAGAAACATAAATAAAAATAGAATTTACAAGGTTTTTTTAAACGTCCTCATTTAAATTTATAATATTTGAAATGATGAAAATTTACTCAAGATTAAATGGCAGGAAGTAATAATTGAAAAGTGCATTGATTTTTCTACTTTTTAATTGAAAAGGTGGCGCGCCTTATAAATATATAATATAACGCATATCACTACTTGACACTCAGCACTTATTGTACACATTTTGTTTAAGCAGCATTGGTCAATAGTTGGGTTATAAAAACAGCAAGAAATATTCATCACCTACAATAAAACATTTACTGCCAAAGATATGTTTGAATTTAGTAACTGCTATTTATTTCAATTAACCCCATGAGATTTATTATGTTACTCAACTTAATGAAATCGTCGATTAGGAAGATTTGCCCGGAACGAGTGTTGATCGCGACGCAGTCACCTAAGCTTATGAAACTCGGAGGTCTCCCTTAGGGCATACAGAGGCATTTTTCATTTAATGCAAATATCTTGCGGTAGACTATAAAGAAGCACAAATTTTCTAAGGCCGTAAGCCTGTTATATATTTAGTTAAAAAAAAATTAAAATCTTTAAATCATAAACTTAAGCATTCATGCTTTATGTATTAATATAACGTGTAAAATTAAACATATGCTCTGACTAGTATCAATTAAGAGATCATGAAGACTAATCATTCAAATTCTGTGCCGGATAGTAATGGGAATATGCATATCATTTACTGGTCCAATAATTATATCAGTGGTATCTATTAAAATAATTTTTATATGATTTTATAGGAACTTATTGCAGGTATTATAGAATAATAGCTTTTAAACTTTTTCATTTAACTACAAAGTATGAAGCCCTTCGAATTCTTAAAAATTATGAACTGCGAAGTTTTCGGTTAAACGAAGGTTCGTACAAAAATCGTTAGATTTAAATACACATAATATTTCGATTAAACTACTTAGAAATATTAATTGTATTTCACTATGGTGACACATTACTCAGTATGTATTTCCCGGGAAGACAAAAAATATCGCGAATTTCTCAAAAGTGGTATCAAGAATCACCACTATAAATTCCAAAATATATTAAATAAATTCTAATAAGCATATAATTTTAGAAAGAGAGAGGAGGAGGGACATATTTTCCACAGATATTGTCCGTAATATACGTGTAAGACAACAATTGTCAAATCCTGGAAAAAAACACTTTTGGAATCATTATAAGTTATTCTCTCATTAATATATATCATTGCCGTATATCCCGATTTTTGCGGAGGGTTTCGATTTTTAGAGCTATCATGAATTGAATTATTCTAATTAAGCCTTAGATGAGACGACAAATCTTCCGATATTTTAACTCTGTTCAACACTTCGAAATTAAGTGTATATTGAACTCAAAAATATAGGTCGACTAAAGTGCGGGAAATCCCCACAACAAATTCTAACGGTAATAATTGTCAAATATTTTTTTATTCAAGTTCCAATTTTTAGTCTTTTGCATTGATTTGTTTAAGGAACAATTCCAAATTTCTGTATAATACTTCTGGCAGCATCATTATTATCTCACACGAGTAAAAGCTAATTTTGAGTTTCACTCGAAAATATAGATACCTAATAAATTTCACGCATATAGATCTATAATCATAGACACTACGAGGGTGTTACCTAAGGACAGACACACACACACATGACGAAATAATGAGCTCCATATTTAATTAGGGTACCGTAAAAATAAAGATATTGTTCTTTATAGTAATTTACAAGCAATGAGTGAAAGTGAGAAATATAATAATTCCTAAGTAAATTTTATTTAGTTTTGAACGAAATAAAAAGATTCGTACCAGGAAAATTTGAATTTTCTGCATCAAATGGGTTTCGAACAAAACATCTATAGACGGACGCGTCACTGATATTGGTAATGTGATTTTTTATTTTGAGGTGCGAAACCCTAAAAATAAATTAAAATAGAATAAAGTTTAATTATTGATGATATATGACATAATATACATAAGAAAATACTAACTGATTGAGTCGCTACTACATACTATATATGATTTACACTATTATTGTTTTCTATATTATAACACATTCTAATCGTATAAATTACATGCAGTTGATTCAAACTTTATTAAATAAGTTGCTCATACTATTGTAGCTAGTAATTTTCAGAAGATAGACAGAGAGAAGACTGTTGTGTTAAAAACATTCAAGTGAAAAATCAGAAATCACAAATTAAAAATTAAACATTTTATTGTTAAAAATAAAACACAATTTCAGTCAGCACTTAGCAAAGAATTAACTTTTGTATTCATGCTTTCTGGTACTGCGTCATATCTATTTTTTATCAGTAGATAACATAGCTTTACCTGCGCTTTGCCAATTTATCTGCTAATGTTATTTATTAATTTTTACGCGTTGTTGAATTTTTTTACACATAAGTTGTGAGTTCCAAGACGAACGGTGCAGAACAGTTTGTTTCATTCATGTGTTTAATGCAGATGTAAATATTACAACTATATATGCAACAACAGCTGAATCACAAAATTTCATCTTTCTAAAATTATGTTCCAAATAATTTAACTTACTTTCGATCTTTATGTAAGAGTCAATTAGACTGATTTTATGATATCCAAAGCTATAAAAGAGATCGAAAAAAATGGGCTTTAAAGAGATAGAATTTAATTTTATTTCGTATTCCTTTTGTGACTTTATTTCCTCTTTATTAAGCTTTATGTGAATTTCTTCGATGACCTTGGTAAGTTATATGGTTTAGTACGACACATCTCTATTTAAAGGATATATTGATTTGTAATTTGAATTGTGTTTGATATTGATGACTCAAAGCATTACCCAAAAATACAATTTCTGAGATAATAAGAAAAATAATTTTTTCGTGAAAATATATTATTTCAGATTTATCTGATTGACGATTGAAAATTTAGGAGTTTATTTTTCTTTCTCTAAAGGATATCATTGTTTTTGTAAGTACCCGGGCCCGACGACAAATTCTTTGAGGCCACAGTTAGAGTGAATGAACAGCGAATTACTGAAGTGAAATATATGATAACAACATGTCTCTGCATTTCCTGGCAATCATAATATAGCTATTTAACAAATGCAATACATACATACAAAAACACACTTGAATAACAAAAAATATTTCCTGTTCTTACTCTTTTTGGTTCGACTTTTTCGAGGTAATTTCACCATATTTCATCGATCATACTCCCAAGACCATAATTTGTGCAATATCTAGAAAGATTTCTACTTGAAGTAGCTATATAATTTTGCTGCTTGAAATCAGCATAACCTTGAAAAAATTTCAATCCCATCTTGGAAATTTTCTACTAGAAAGCGTCGTGTTATTTCGCTGCTCACACGTGCGTTAGAATTGGGCGATCAAATTTATCTTTCCGACTGGCGTCTGCCATCGAGGTTTTCCTCTTATTTATTTTATTTTCCTGCATGCCATATAATATTTTTACGTCACCAAATTGCCGTATAAAATTTTTGTCCAACTCACAGCTTTATCGAAATTTATCCACGTATATTTTTTCGTATTACAGCTTTCCTTGCTTTAATAGACCTTCTATTTCTACGGGCAAGGTTTTCTCCCAGTTTATCGTAATTCATCCCTAAGTAATTTGAAATTAGTATAGATTAAATTAATTCATGAAATTTGTATTATTCATATTACTACAAGTAATAGTCTCAGTCGCATCTTATATAATTTTTTTATTTACTTCATTTAAAGTCAGATGAAAATCAGTAGTTAAGTACTATGCCACTGATATTCATTTTATTTTATTCTTTTTTCATTTATTACTTATAATAAAGCTTCTTCTTAATAAGTTTGTTAGAAAAGTAGCACCAAACGTAGATAAGCATTAATTATATAAAAATATGTGTTTATAACAAAAAGAGAATTAGTAAGTAAATATCGAAATATTATCATGTCTATTAAACATTTTATCACATGTTATATATAAATATAATGTAATTCTAATTGTCATAGCTTTTTCGATTTCTTTCTACCACTTCCTTTTAGATAAAGTTTTACATAATCCGATATTTTAACTATTATTAAATAACAAGTAAAGATTAATAAATAATATTTTCTTATTAGTTTCGAGTTGACTGTTTTGGCCTAACAATTTCATTTCATTTTAAAGCGAGCTTGCCTTGCAAGACTGAATAAAATATTTATAAATTTGCAACTAATAACTTGTCTTAAATTATATTGCTTGTCTCATAAATAAATCTAGAGAGATGTGGTTTTTAGCAATAGTATAAAAATACATTAAATAGTTTACATGGTTATATTTGGAGAAACGCTATGTAACTTCAAAGGAAATAGACATCAATTAATTCAAATATAACTGATACTTATCATTTTTATATACTTGTTTAAAAATACGATTTAAATACGACATTATTGAAAAAAATATAATTATAAAAATAAATTCCTTCCAGAAAAGTTTTAACGAAAAAATATTTAAATCTCTTGAGTGTGGTTATCATGAAATGTCAAGAACACGAGTTTATAATATGAATTTAATTTAGCTCTTATTAGTTACATAAATTGTTAAAAGTGCGCAGCTGAGAAATAACTTTATTTCACATTCTTTATTAGCTGTGTCCGCGACTTCGTTCACCTGGGGATCTAAAAAATATTACAAAATTTATTGTAATTTTAATAAAACTAATGTTTTTTTAATAATAATTATAAGTTTAATAATAATTATAATATGTTTTAATTACTTGATTGTAATAGTGCATAGCCTCTGTATTCCCACACATCCCTTTAAATCCAACAGTAAAAACTTCATAACAAAAACACAAACTAACAAAATAGACAAAATGCCTAAATTAATATTTTTGTGTTCAATTATTTTTAAGAGTTGTTATAGATTTGTTGTTCGTAAAGAATAAACGCAGCTCCTAGGCTATTTCGAGCACATGTTTTACCAAATTACTCATTTTGAATAAAATAGAGGTGAATTTAAAACATATAATCAGTATACTAAAATATGATACTCCTACATTCTTTTATTTCTATTTCTACAGTTTAGTATAGTTTTTAATAAGTTGACGCTATTATGATTTTGACGCTATTTTTTTAATTTCATTCTTGTTAAATGTTTAATGATGCTATTATTTTCCACAAGAAACTATATATTTTTTTCCCACCGAAGTGCTTATTTACGTATAATTTAATTTGGAATTACAATTTATAAATTTGACGTTTCATTTATTGATGTTATATTTTATCTCGTTTCTTGCTTGTATACGTATAATTTTTTTTTATAATTTGTGTAGTCAATTGAAACCCAGATTCTAATTAATTGTATGAATCAGTTTATTAAGTGCAGTGTGAGAGATATCGATTTCGGAAATAATTTGCATTGTAAAGAAATCAAGTGGCAAATGCATCAAAATAATGCGCGCGTGTTAATGATATCGAACAGAAAAAATATTAATTACTGCACCCGATTAAACAAATAAATGTAATTTAAATGGATGTTACCTTTTTTCTCAGCAAGTCTTCATACAGCCGAAAAGTCCGGTTGGTATTATTAAAACTGTTCTTGAGTAAAAATGTTAACAATATTTTTTGTGTATCTTTACTTGTTAGCTCCAGTGATGTAAGATGCAGGATTATAGAATCATATTTTAAACAATTATTTCTGCACTTTTTATGACTATACTAAAATATTTCTATTCGGTATTTAAAAAACATACCGAATAGAAATATTTTAGTATAGCGCGCTGGCACTCGAAGGACGCTCACAAAAGTCCTGAGGAAATTGTTTTAATCTAAATATTTCATTTTCACCCTCATAATAAAAAGACACATGCAGAATTACTTCAGCATTAATGTTTTAGTTTAATTTTACTTTTTCCATCGTTTTTCTACTCCGTACACAAATTTAAATTTGAACAGCTAAAATTTTGCGCTATATGTATATATATATATATATATATATATATATATATATATGTATATATATATATATATATATATATATATATATATATATAAATAGATATATATGAAATCGTTTTGATATTATGCATTTGAAGCCAGCGACTCATTATAAAATTTCATTAAACTGTCTAGAAATATTTTGATTAGTTATAATATTACCCAGAATATAACTTGCCGTAGATTTTATTTTCCCATTTAACAACTCTCGTAAAACATTTTTAATGCGGTTTCTCCTAGATAGATCATAAAAAAATAAAAATATCAAAGTTTATGGTATATTCTCATCACTTATTCAGTATTGATGTATTATATTCATAATCTATAGATATAAATGTCTTCATTTAGAAGAATGTCAAGAACACTCACAAATCCTGTAGCCTTGCGTATTCACCAATATATGAGCGCCAGTATATTTTGTTTCTGGTCTTGGATAATCATTTCGCTTTCTTTTATATTCGCACTTGACTGAGCATGAAAATATTTCTCCATTTTATTATAAACATATAACCTCAGGACTTTGAAAAGCTGGCAAAATATCGCAATACGAAATTAAATGGAGATTTTTCTCGTTATCGACATAATTTAATAATTTAAGGGTTCTTTAACTTTATAGATGAGAAAATAAACTCGGAGATTAAGAGGAAAAACTTATTATTTACCAAAAGTAATGCAGTCCTTTTTAAAGCAACGCATCAGGGCCGTATTAATACGTATCCAGGCCGTATTAATACGTATCCAGGCCGTATTTGTTGGTAACCAAAAATAATTTACGGGTTTCATTATAAGCGGATACGTATTTTATATACGATTTAAACAGCAAATATATATATATATATATATATATATATATATATATATGTATCAATTATATGTAGTGTGCATTGATAGGGTCATCGAGGATTTCTTGTTGATAAACAACGAACGCTGCTGATAGATAATTTTGAGTATATATTTTACCAAATTCCTCTTTTTAATTAAAGTTGACGTGAATTTAATAAATATAATTTATATATTGCAATGTAACACTCATACGTTCCCTTATTTTCATTTAAATATGATAATAATATTTGCAATAAGTTGAGGTTATTGTGAATTATTATAGGTTTTCATTTAGCGTGCTTTTTATTCCATCTCTCAAACTGAAAAAAAAACGGAACTGTATCAAGACATTTGAATGTCGGTGCTCGGTCAAAGCTCTTTTTGCCAGAAACGCCTGAAGGCATCAAAGTAATATTAATGTCGTATATTGAGGCTTATAGCCTTACATTTTTATAAATTGTAGTTTTTTGGTTCATGCGGTAAAAGTTTATTACCTTTTAAGGCGTATTTTTCCTTTAGTTTTACCATAATCTGATTCACTGATTATCAAAGTCTATATATATGGTATTTACGGTCGACCTACAATCTTAAAAGTTGGCATAAGGAGAAGTCTCAGAGCACAAGTAAAGGAAAAAGTCCAAAAATCTATGAGGAATTATACATTTTCATAATTGGTTTGCTTTTACACCTATTAAAGTCGTATTGGTAATATATTTGTATTCTGGAAAATTAATATTAGTATATACTTTAATTAGGTATACTCTATACCCTTAAATATTTATAAGGACCTAAGAGTGCGGAAACTTCGCAGTACTAGTTCTACTCGTCTTTGACAGGTTTTTTATTTCATGCTATTTTATTAACTAAATTATGTTTTAGGAGAAAGTATGTGTCTTGTGAATAAACACTTTCATTTGAAGAAAAAAATTCCAATGGAAGTGCTTATTCATAATTAATTTAATTCGGACATAACAGTTTCTGATAAGGTGAGACAATTCTCAAACTAAAGTTTTATTTATTTACGATTTCTTCTTTGTTTACATGCCTCACACGCGTGCATGAACATGTATATATATATATATATATATATATATATATATATAAATATATATATATGCATGTACGTGGGAGTGATCAACAATAAAATATGTCACTCGGTACCAAGCCTTTATTCAAAATATTATTTTGATTAGCACTCACTAAATGTTACTTAAAAACTTTGACAATATAGAATTTACCATTATAATTTTAAAACGTTTAGTGATAGAAACTAAAAATCACATCTGAAGTAACTTTATTATTAGGCATCTAACTCCGGCGGTTTGTTGTGACTTTTTTTAATGGGTTAGAAATATTTAAAAGAGGGTTGCTCCGAACATTATACTATTGTTTAGTAGCATTAATAGTTAACAATTAACTACTAAACAATATATTATTGTTTAGTAGTTAATTGTTAACATTTAAAAATTATTCTAAAGCATCTCTTTTGATCGTAGTTGCTCTTACGTAAATCATAAATAACATTAAAATTGTCAGAACACGGTACCTACCATCAATAAATTAATATACACTTAATTTGATCTGTATCTTTATACCTCATTCAGCTCCGTTAAATATATAATTAACATATTATATAGGTTAGATCATATTGTACATAACATTAAAAGAAATCTTTTTCTCTTACTTCAATAAAAACTTCATGTAGTAAGAAATTTTCATGACTAATTGAGTAACAAGGCAGTAAATTCATTCCTTATATGTTTCTATTAACAAGTACCTCGAGTGGACTCACAGATCCCAAATATTTTTGTTTTTATTATCTCGTATAATCCATTTTTTTCATATTCAGGCTCTACTGTACGTAACAAGAATTCTCAGTTTTATTATTAACAAAATAATTTCAAAATTGTGTCTCTTTGGTATAGAAAGACAGTATGAAGTATAATGAATAAGAATAAATAGGGTTTTTTACAAAACGATTCGCTTTCATTACTATTCACATATTAAATTCTTTTTTTGTCCATAATTTTCTTTCTTCTCTCAACATAACAAATTTTGGTGCTTTCATAAAAACAAATTTAATTTTTATAACTATAAATTTAAATCAATGCACTTCTTCAAGGTAGGGGTAAAATAATAAAATCTTAAACCAACCTACCTTCGTATATTATCGATCTCCTATAATTACTCATTCACGACCTCTCCTTTCCATTTTCTTATGTCCAATTTGATTTTTGTTTCCTTATACTTTCTCAATAATTTTTTACTTCATTCGACAAAAGTTAAGTTAAACAATGAAGGTTTATTTCGGTTTTTACTTTCAAGCAGACACTAGAAATATTTTTCTTTAATTATTTTAGTTCTACGTTGTTTCAATAAAATGGTAAAATATCCTGTATTTAAGTTTCGCATTGAAGTCCTACTTTTAAATTTTCGGACATTTTATAGCATATTGTACTAACATTCGAAAAAAGTAGTTCGTATGGAATCGCTTCGGTATATCTCTATCTATCCTAAGTATTTTCATCGGAGGAAATTTGGCTTAATTGTAGGATGTATTGGCTCAATTATATACATTATTTACACAAATTTAATTTCCATTTTAGGAGATAGTTTTCATGTTTGATAAAGGAAAGGTAAAAAAAAAGGCATGGTCCCATTGAAACTTCTGAAGATGTAACTTCAAAAATGTATAATTTGTTTTTAGTGTATTTTTTATTTTAATAACATTTTCAAAAATTCTAGTAAATCAGAAAATAATTAAAAAATCAATATCATTGACAATATCTATTTTAACCAACAAATATTGACACCGCATTACGTAAAATTTTTAATTTAAAAAATTATAAATGAAAAATGAAAATTTATATTCAAGAAAAAAACCAAACAATTTCGCTCAAATTATTATATATTAAAATATAAATCTATTAATTTTGCTTGGAAAACTTATTTTTTTTAAGAAAAAAAAAGAAAAGAGCTCTTGGCGAATACGAAAGAGATACAATAAAATTGGTAATGTCTGACGGCGTGAAGTGTGGGCGTACAAAATCGCCTCCGACACTGCAGTAAAATATTCGACTTGATTTATTTTCATTCAATCGACCGAAAAAGTTTCAAAGTTCATCTTAATTGAGGAAAATGAATCAATTGGTTAAATAAATTTATGGCGATGTATTGATGGCATGCTCATTTAAATTTTGCAAAGGGAATTTCAGAATTCAAAGAAAAATAAATTTTTTTGTTAGTAAGAAAATTTAATTTAAATATGAATATCTAAGATTGTCAAATTCACGATTTTCATTTTTAAATTTTAGAAATAATAGTGATAATACAAGATATCTTTTGTATTTCCAAAATATCCCCATGTTTTGGAAACACAAAATATAGGGATATTTTGATCTGGGAAAATTTGTTGTCTTGAAATTGAACAAAATGAATGCCTTCGATTTTACTAATTTCAGTATTTTAATGATGAATATGATATTTAAACTATTTTTTCGCTATTGTTTTGAAAAAATCCTAATGCACTCTTAATCTGTTCCAAACGGCAGTGACAGACTCTCTTTTTTCATCTATTTTTATACATACAAAATATATGAACACATGTTTTGAGATATTTTATAACCCTAATATTAGTTAACTTACTCCATACAGTCCAAAATTTTACTTTTAACATCAAAAATTTCGAAAATAAGGGTCTTGGAAAATAAAGGCGGGGTGTTTCTCAAAAATGTCAATTATATTTTATAGGTACATTAAATATGACCAAATATATATTTCCGTGTTAATTAGTAATTAAAGGAAACCTATGCTATTGGTACCTGAACTTGTAGGATAATGAAATTTTAATCACTTAATGTTCAATACAATGTAAATATATTTCTTTTGAACTGGCGAACTCAAGTTATTTTTGATTAAAATTTGCAAGATAAATAAGTGAAATATACATTCACGGTAACCACATAAGAAATACATTATTAAACATTTGACAGGTAAATCCAACTTTCAAATGTTTTTTTTACAATTCTTTACTATTTCATATTTCTATTTAAATGTAAACTGGTCATTTTAGATGAGCGAATCGAATAATTTAACCCGGAACATTTTTACTCATCAGTTATAAATAATTAGTTAACTTTATAAATTTAGCACTAACAGCAATAGAATTTCTTCCTAATTCTAGCATTAGCATATCGGCATATATTACATCAATATATTTATATAAATCTGTAGTGCTACTAGTAGGAATAAATGAAAAGGGCTTGGTTTACAAATTGTGAATAATTTTAATTGATTAACATTGGTATTTTTGTTTCTGTATAATATATTTTTTATGTTTAATACAATCAAACTTCTTTGGATTTTAAGTTTTAAAAGTAAAATAGAATTTGCCAGTTGAATTGTTTCTTTCAAGATTGATCTTGACACATGAGTGATCCCTTCAGGCCATTTTATATAAATCGTTTAATTACGACTATTCTTGCAAAATTAATATTGATCAAATAAAATATCGACTTTCAATATTAATTGAATGTGTCAAGCTTACATTTATTATCTGATATTTATTTTCTGAGTCAAAAGAAAAAAAATTGATAACGTGTTTTAAGTAATTTTTTTCCTAATCGTCAATTTTCGACAATCGGCTTAAATTATTAAATATAATTGTCCTACCTGAACCTATCCCATCCAAATCAAACCAAGCATAACCTAATAATATTATTATGCTTTGATTTCAATAAATTTTAGCTATCAATTATCTAGTGTTTTATTTCATTAACTAATAAAAGACTATATATTCTAAGACGACTAGCCATTATCAATTATGTCATACCAGTACAAACTATAATATAATATATTAGCCTAATCTATAGCGGTTGGACAAAAAGCGCTCCGGACTTATTGGTTTGACTTAGGAAATCTACTTTGTACCAAAATCCAAATGAATTTTTACGTACACAAATGTACGCAGAATTTGAATGGATAAATAACTAAATATAGTTACTTTCATATCCGATGAAAACAAATAGAATAATAATACTGAGGGTGTGTCTACTTGCATCACTTGTAACAACGTAACGCTTAACGTATCCCTCACTATCGACATGGAACAGAGCCTGCCGCATTCTCTGAAAACAAGAGACTGAATTTTTTATACGCGCGGAATTTATCTCGGTACATAACACCCATGTTCATAGCGAGACTTGTTTATGGTAGATTAAGGTATACGTTTTAGTGTATCTTGTATACTTATTTATCTCAGATACAGTGATGTATACTATCACGTTTTTATATATATTTTTTTTTATTATAATTATGACTTCATGTTAGAATAACTACAGAAGATATAAATAGTCTATGGTTACTTAAAATTAGGTTAGATGAATATCATAAATATTTTTATCTCAATATAAAAAGGAAATAAATTTAAATTTTAAGGGAATAAATTATTTATTTACATGACTACTACAAACTAATATATTCCGATAACTTAATTACATATAAATGAAGTATAAGAAATATTATTAAGCACTCAAGTAGAAAACGAAAAGGTATATAGGTAGAGAATCAAGATATAATAAATTATAGACAACTTAAATATTGCAAATTTTTTGTCTTAAATATCTCAGTCGCAATATTGAATATGCATTTATAGTCATTTTCATGAAACAAGAGAACATTAAAAAACAATATGATTTAATGCTTGCGGGAAATATATAGTAAATATGAATTCGATTAATTACTAAATATTAATCAGATATACAATTAATTGATATTATTTTTCATAAATTCAATAAGATACGAAGTCAGAAATAATTGTGAACTAATGAGGAGATAAATATTTCTATTTGCAACTAAGATGTTCTATCAAATGAGTGTATATACAATAAGATGAACGATAAATAGCAAACACATCATGTCATATAAGTATTGGCTGAATTTTTTTTAATTATCCTCAGCATGAAAATCAAGTTAGACACGGAGGAAGTAGTTAATTACACCGATTTCAACTTATGAGGATAATATTAAATAGTATATTATGCAGAGATACGTAAACTTCATCATTGATCAATTTGGCTAGGTTGTATAAATGTTCGAATATAGGTATATTTATTATTATTGACTGGAAAGGCATGAAAGTGTTCCTAAAAATAATTAAAAACTTTATTTCTATAATTGATACAGCCAAACCGCTTTTCAAATTTCTTCCGCTTGAATTAGGCATGCGTAATTGCACATATTTTTATGTCGATCAACCTGAAAATTTTGTGTTACAAAAAAGTTGTTTATTCCGATTTTTTAAGTATGGGATAAATAGGAGCTGATATTTATGAGGTGGAAATAATTACGATTAATCAACATAATTAATAGCATAATCAACATAACAAATAAAAACAATATAATTTTATTTTATCAAAAACACTCATATCAAAAAATGTGTCGAGTTGTTGGAACCTAAATCTGACTATTTAGTTAACATTAGAAATACTTCAAATTGAAAACTTTGTCAAGTTCGTTTTTGGTACCAAGCTTGTAATTAAGGAGAATTAAGGAGAAAGCATAACGTGGCAAGATTTTATGCTCACTAGGCATTTCAAAATTCCTGATCCATGAAAATAAGTTTGTGCCGCACGTAAATACCTACTGAGCGTAAAAAAGTCGCTAAGTTTAAACCTCAATATTCATTTGAAAACATGTTTTTCTTTGTCTTTATTACATATTTAATTGCAACGTTTATGTAGGAAATAATTTGCAAAATTTTGGTAAAATCTCTTTTCAGTGATGGTATGTTTCTGTACCGTGAAAATATGTAAACGTAGAGCTAAAATTTTGTCTCTGATGTCGGGAGGGTAGTTCTAGTTAGTTTCGAACAGAGTTATCAATGCCGTGCTTCTTCGTACAAAGTCTTCAAAATAACCCCCAACATAACCGTGTACTCAATTTATTAGTGTTCGGTCAATATTTCATCATTTTCAAATTTTTTGCTATATGATCTGTCATTCAGCCAATGAGTGCTAAAATCAGTGAAATTGTAGGGCCATATCTCGGTTATCAATGATGCCAGTCGCATAATATTGAGATTCCTTGGTAATACTCTATACCATGTAAAACCAGAAAAAGGCTCCCTCTGGATTTAATTTACTACTGGAGAATAGAGTAGTGTCAATAGCGGCACGAAATGATTGGTGTAAATACACAAGCGCGGCGGATTTTATATTAAATTTGCCTGTGCACTGCCATGTGTCTGATTATATTGAAAAGGATCGAGCCATTTTACTTTTTTCTTTTATGTATAACTTAATTCAAACATTATTATTTGATGAGTAACTTACTTAACCCAAATAGAGTTAAAAACATTTCTATTTCATTTCTTTACATAAATTATGAATTTGTATAGTTTATGAAATGGTGTTAACACAAAAATAACTGCTTAATTTATAGTGCACACTAATCAGCTTTATGTAACAATCATTACAACTTTTAAATCTTTATGTAACATGGTCGGAGAAAAAAATAAATGGCTAATAACATTCAGAGGATATTCAGATAAAATTCAGTTGCCTTGCGTAAGTAAGATTTTTTAAGGTTTCCTAGACAAAAAGTGGGGAGACTAGTATTGGAGAGACCGCTTGAATATTATTTGATAGCGAGCGACTGAGCATTTTATTATTTTTCTCCATGAGGAATTTGCGCTAGCAACTTATGTTTACATCAAATAGAGTCTATTGCTCAGTTTCATGGTGCTAGTAACTTTTCTTCACGTCAGATAGAGCATATTACTCAAGTGCAAGGAAACAAGGTTGTATAATACCGGGTTATAAAGATACATTTTTCAATTAACGAATAATTTTAATATATAATGAATTATGATAATCAAAGACACTTGCAAGTATTTTGTAAAAGTATTTCATTTGAAACATAGTATCACAATAAGCAATCTCCAAATCAAAGACTTACGTTTTATTTCAGTTTAAAAATTTAATGGGACACTAAAGAAGGTTTTTAGTCAGTTGATATTTTAGTCAACGAATAAAATATATAATGTTTGTATATGGGTTGAACATTGTTTAGAGTAAATTTTTCCACTATGTTTGTGATCAATATATATTGAATACAATTGTAATTACTAATAAGGAAGAAATACATGTATTATAGTTCCTTTCCAAAGGACATTACTAACTAGTTCGTAGCTTTATATTCTGACAACTATCTAAAAAAATTTAAAATACAAAAAAAATTATTAATTGTTTTTAACCGATATATATGAACGTGTGATAAAACAATTATTATTCATATTAATAGACGATATATCGTTTGGAAGATCGTTTAAATATAATTTGAAAATAATTTTTTTTCATTTATTATTCTTTGAATGAGCTCGCTGTACCGGAAAATGAATGAAACTTTTGTGAATTACCTCTTACTCCTAAAGTATTTGCAATTAAAATTAAATCCACAATATATTCTCTTATCACAAAGAAAATACATAAATAAAAAAAACTCTCAAACCTGATACACGTGTTGACCTGGTACAGAATTCAAACCCGTCCTGTCAATATTGAATAATTAATTCATCGACTTTATTATACAAACGTAGTAGTGGATGCAAAACCAAAAAAATAAAGATGCGTTTTTATTTATATAGTAAATAATTTTAAAACTTGCGAAGAAAATATGAGTTATGTGATTTGTCACTTGATAGGTTTCTTCACGTACTCCGAAAATCATGGCAAACAACACAATTAAATCTTGCATATGCGGTGAAGCGAAGGCCTGAACTGTAGTTTTTTTTAATCGTACTAGAAAACTTATAAAAAAATTTCACATACCTACTTGTCTCACGAAATCCTTTGAACCTTTAATTATTATTTAAGTTTGCCAAAAGTCTTAGTGAGGATTTCTCGATATTTAGCCACTCAATAAAACGGAATTTCAAATATTCCCCTAAGTGAACAAGGATATAATAATGGAAAATATTAAAAGACACGTTTTAGAACTAAAACAACAATTAAATTATTAACTTTCTTGACCGGAAAAATAGTGATTGATTCTAAAAAAATACGATCCAATTATTCGAAATTTATGAAAAGTAGTTTTTCAAATTACTCCTAATACGTAAAGAACTCTTAGATCAAACGCAATTTAATGAAACAAATTTTTAAACATTTTAACCAAGGCCGCTCACGGTTCATTGTTTAAAAAAATGGACTAACAACATTATCTCCATGCTATTTATATTTTTGCAACAAATTATTTGTTATAGTTTTTGTGAAGTGCACTGCATTAACAATAACAAAATATATAAAATTGATATGTAATTATCAGCATTAAACTTAAAAAACAAGTAAACTTAAAAAAATCTAAAAAACAATAACATTTGAAAGAAGTTTGTCAATAGCACTTTTTAAACCACAAAATCACTTTTTGAACCGCTTTTTTTGTTCAAATATTCGTAATGGGTTTTACATTTTTTGTGAACGGGTTTTAACTAATTTGTGTGTTACCTAAATTTTACCAATTCACGAAGACTTGAAATTTATTAACACGCGAGGTAGAATATATTACAACAAATTTTACGCATGAACTTTTTTTATTTGTCAATATTGAAAAATATTCTCACGTTGAAATTTTTTTCTTACGCCGAAATTTTTTCACAAACCAATATTAGACAGTAACAAACAAAAATAGTAATAAAGCACGCTATTGTGCTCAACGATGTAGATTCTAATAAGAGTATTTTGTTGAGAGATCAGGGTTGCCGAAACCCAGTTAGGAGAATGGGCTTAAACCAAAAGTATTTGCTCGTTCGCGTGAATGTTTTGATTAGTGTCTTGAATATTAATACCAATGGACTAAATTAAAAATGCAATTTTATATCTTATATCATTTTATTCAATCTTATTATCTGCTGATATTTCATAGATTAATAGATTGTTTGGTCATTGCTGGATAATTGATAAACTTTACAGCAAATTGACGTACCTATTAAAGCTGAGTTTCAAACGATAAACAAAAGTATTATTATTAATTACCATTTTTTCAAGGAAGAAAATTAAAAAATTTACGTAACTAAAAAGATATAAATATAAAATTTATGTCTTAATATTTATATCTTTATCTTATTTATATCTAATATTTATATATTGGTTAAGTTTACACTGTTGCGCTCAACTTACACTCAGCAGCGTTATCAAACATATGTAAGGAGTATTTCATCAAGTTAATTTGTAGTTAGTATTTCATAAATTTAAATGTTTCACCTAACGTGCTATCGTGATTACTTTAAGTGGCGTAAAATAATCGGTATAAATAAATCATAAC
Source organism: Druceiella hillmani (assembly GCA_039881145.1). Classification (NCBI taxonomy): domain Eukaryota; kingdom Metazoa; phylum Arthropoda; class Insecta; order Lepidoptera; family Hepialidae; genus Druceiella; species Druceiella hillmani. The sequence goes on along the minus strand of JAYKKI010000044.1, from coordinate 18,348,156 downwards.
CTAAAGTAAGAATTTAAATCCTAAAACTCTGGTTGAATTTATTACATATTTCGATATCTTAATTGTACCATGGTCTAGGTAGAATCAACTAAGATAAATTAATTTAAAACTGAAGGATTATATTCCTTCCTTAGCAATTTACAAAGAAAGTTGGTTTAAGTTCCATCAAATAAAAAAATGTAAGATTAAAATCATCTACTTATTACAGATGTAAAAAACGTATACAGAGTCCATTTCGAGCGGTACATAGTTATTTCCGGCACAAAATTCCCGCTGCGAACAGCTTTACTGACGTTTCCTTCCAAACTTAAATCTTTAAACCTGTGAGTGAAAATAGCAACTGAAGTACCTGATATAAATGCCTGTGTATATAGAAGTAACTGATGTAAATTCTTATACAGGACATAATAATAATCGCAGCATTAAACTTTCATGTAAATCATAAGCCTTAAAAAACACTAGTATTTAAGAAAAAAGAAGAACGTGCAAAATACAGGAACGTAAATCATATTAAAAGAACTTTAGAATTATATAATGTAGACCTTAAAATTAGAAGAGAAAATACGCAATTGGGTGTGGTGGGGAATAAAGCAACATAACTTGTTGAGAAAAATATCTATCTTGATCATTATTTTAATAAATTTTCAGGGAAAATTATGTAGTCAAAATTGGGTTACATAAAAAAATTTCATAAAATTACTTGCACAGTAAAGGAAAAAATATTCTGTTTAAGGAAAAAAAAATATTCTTAATAAAAGTCCCATCTACCATTAATTTAGTTTACCAAAGTGATCGAAATAATAACACAGGGGCAGCTTCACCGCTTGCAAAAAAGCAAATTATATTTATTTTCTTTTTCACCGCAAAAATTAAATATCAGACAGGCAAGTGTTAGTTAATTTCTATTACAAAGAAAATCGATAAAATTATTAAATTTTCTTTAGAAGACACAGAAAAATTTTCACATCTAGAAGAATCGATAAAAATGAAAGTTGTACTTGGAATTAAAACTTAAATCAAATATATATTATAAATAATTATGTTCATAAAAATTAATAAATTTCATTAGGAACTTCAAAATAGTATAGAGGAAATAAATCTACTTCCTTATAACAAAGCCAACACATAAAATCCCATCGTCAACATAAAGTAAATTCTTCGTCTCTGTTATACAATGTTAGTGGTGGATTCAAAACAAAGAAAATAAATATATATTTTATCTGAATAGCAAGTAACTCCAAAATCAACTATCAAAATACCGGTCATGTACCCTTTATGTGAAAATCCAATATTCGCTTGATATGTTCATTCATATTGTCGAAAAATTGTGACAAATTACGGCAAAAATCTGATATACGGTGTAACTAACCTGAATTGTAGTCATTATTTTATTTTGAATCATGCTAGGAAATCCTTTGATACTAACTACACATATTTGTCTAACGGAAATCTTTGAGTTTTTAATTGTTATTTGAGTTGGCCTAAAAATTATGTGCCTGCCTAAGTGGTGACAGTTTCCCGAAATTTACACATCGACTAAAATAAAATTTCAATTGTTAACCTAATAAAATTATAGTCTAATCAGGGAAAATTATTAAAATAAAAATTTATTTATTATATGCATTAATCTAGTGTATATTCATTTAATTATCCTTTATATACATTTTACATCCCTTAATCTAAGTAACTGGACGAGCATTAACCACAAATAATACTTCGCGTTATTTACAACATTATTCCACATTATTTATGTTTATACTTTCTTTGTGCTTTAGTTTGGTTGAAAGAAAATGTCTGCTCATACACAATGTCGTCGCCGTGGTGTGTTGGGTTGATCACAAGGCATACGGCCTGTGACGACGCGATGCACCGCGGAGACCCGGGTTCGATTCCCAGCCGTTCGTTGAGCGGGGTTGGACGGGTGTTATGGTTGACTGTAAGTGATTGCTGACGGAGCAATAAGTCCGCCATATGTATAAATTAGATACATTAAAATAGATAAATAAATAAATAAATATCACGTAATGTGTGTTTATGTACATTGAACTTTAATTACAAAATGTCTAGATGTAAGACGAGAGCCATGTGATTAATTAAAGAGCGATAGAAGTTTATTTTTAAATCTATATTAAAACGATGCATGACGTAAAGTTAAATAAGTATCAAAATCAAATTATACAAAAGTAGAAACCGCACAAACGCATTCAGAGCTGTTTCGTTTTAGGAAACAACATTTCGACCACTCGTATATTACAGTTCAAGCCCAAAAATCAGACACCGCCCAGTTGTTGTTGCTGAAATAATAAAATATCCAACAACAATAGGCTATAATATTTCACCCACTTTGCAGCCTACCAAGTTATGGTGCTACAAAAAACTACGGTGCTCGTAAAACAGCACAAGGATTTTTTTACCTTTCGTGCAGCTATTATACGAGCATATATACGAGCATAATTTGGCGTTCCGTCACTCGACAGAGTTTTTCAAAAAAATAGCAAGTTATATATTATATATAGTTATAATTTAGTGGCGCCTGTTTGACATGTTTTATAGCATTAAAAAAAGTTTTCCTATGTCGAAGTTTTCCATTGAGTGTATGATGTTGATGTATTAAGTATTGAGCTCTTAGAATGTGCAATAAGCGTAAATTTTTATATTTATTGTTTATTGTCCTACGATATAAATACAATTTGAAATGTTAGAAACTGGAATTTTATAAGTTAGTGTCGGTTAATTTTTATAGATTCCTTTTATGTAAAAAATTTTTATTATCTAAAAAAGGTTGTTATTTTTAAGAACAATTTAATTAAATAATTAATTAAAGAGAAATTAATTAAAAAACAAAACATTAATAATAGTAAAAAAATAATAAAGTTCATCAATTTCCAATATTAAACAAAATAAACATATCACATTCATTTTCCTATTCAAGTCGGACTTTAATCAAGAGGTCGGTACGCACGCGTTCGTACTGCACACGAACCATAATGTCCCTAAACTTACTCCATTTTCAGAAACATAATTAAGAAGTTATTATATAAAATATATGTCAATAAAATCAACACATAAATGGAACGCTTTACAATTAATAATCTATATGCAAATACTCAATTCATACTTTTGTACAGCCAAAATAATGTCATAATTGTTGCTCGAACGGTAGTAGGGTAAACGTTACTTTAATTTCGATCTATGACACAATCGTATTCTTTCCCGTTGCTTTTGCGTGTGACTGATATAACTGAACCTTTTCTTTTCACACTAGTTTAGCGTATATGCAAATGAATTCCCAGACGCGTGTGAATGAAGTCTCCATCACCATGTTGCAGAACTTCTGACTATGGGCTCTCGCCACGTAACGCAGTAGCACACGATAAGCCACATAATTTGAAATAAAAACCGGAATTCCTATATGACATATTACAATTAAATTTTTACATTAAGTAGTCAAAAATTTCGTATCGTGGAACTCTGGAATTCCTATTTCAACGTCCTATTTTCAACGCGTCAAAATATATGCATACAAGATCACTTTTGAAATTTATATAAAAGGCATTATATATAACTATATGCGGTGACATAGTACATTAATGAGGCGAAATTCAATTCGTAATTGATCCAATTTTTATTACAAAGGATTTAAATAACTTTTAGCATATCGCACATATCCAATATGTCAAAAAATAATTGAAACAAATTTAATATTTGAGTGAAATATCTTTTTCCACTTTTATACAGTTTGTGTTATGTAATCCAGTTGAGATGTTAATAACATTTTTTGTATAATTATTAACATCTGAGCTGAATTACATGAAGCTAATAATTTCATGTTTTTTTAATTTTTTTATTGTAAGGCCTTTGCACACGTTATTATTTGATGCCAGTGGATTGAGCAAGGTAGTATTATCAAAAATATAAGAGTACAATAAATCAAAGAAACGATCCAAACAATTCCAATAAGTAGACATAACCATAAAATTATGGGTATGTCTTGAAGCACATAAAAAATTCCAAACTGTAATTTTGAAGCGAGATTAACAAGAAAATAGGCGCCAGCACCAAAATAAACAAGGTCACAAATGAAGATCATAAGCAAATTATAGCACGTGTAATGGATACGAGAAATAAGTTATAAAACCGGCCAAGTGCGAGTCGGACTCACGCATGAAGGGACCAGACAATATTACACTTGTAAGTTGGTATTTCTTAAAGACACTGCGAAAAACAAAGTTTATTTTAAGTTCACCTAAGTACTCTAATTTTTTTCAGAATTTTCACACGATAGTAAAATTCGACGAAGGATACACTTTTTAAGATTTTAGAAGCGTATAAATGTGCACGCACGCATGAACGCACACACGCATGCATGCGCGTTTTGCTAAGCCATGTGTCAAAGCTAGTAAATTTACATTATTTTTACTATTAAAGCGAAAATTAAATCTAGTGAAAACTGACAATATTTCAATGTTTTATGAAATGAAGTGAAATAAGACAATTTGTTTATTATAAGTAATAGAAACTATTTTTTTTAAATTCATTCCTTCTTGTGGATTGTCGTAGAAAATATTTTTAAAAACTTAAATTGAAAGTTTCGGAATGTGGACGTGTCAGTAACATGTCAATTTGTAAAGCGATAACAATTTCAATCTTACTCGTATGTTCGTTATTAATAAAATTAATTTAATATTTCACAGAATGTTCGATATAAGCAACATTTTTTCCTTATTTAAAATGTGGATCTGGAACACAACAAAAATGTTATACAAGAAAAAATATCTATTGCATTTTTGTCACAATTTCTCGGGATAGTTTTGAACAGAAAACTATATTAATCATTCTATGATAGATAAGTTTCTAGTTCCGAATTCTAATATTAATTTAATATTATATTTCAATGACCTTCACTTGATGCGCTTAGTTTGGTAAAATGTTTAACAATAAATCAGTAGGAATTTCTTTTAAAATAATTTTTATTAGTATAAATGATCACTTTTCTACTTCAATACCGTCTTTACCTTCTTTAATATTTGTTAAAATAATTCAAGTTAAAAAAATATTCCATCTGGTAAAGACAATAATTAAAAACGTAACAATAAATATGTTTCCATTCATTTTGAATAATCTAATAAATATATCTCTATTCTTAGGAATACAAATATATATTATACGGTAAAGTAGAATTAAAACAATTTATACTTTATGCTTTACTCCAAGGACTATTTATCCTGTGAGGAAAGGTAGTTAATTTAAAAGTCGAAACACACAACTGCGAATCACGTCGCGGCTGCGACCTTTTCGCATTCAGACGTGCTTCCGTTCTACTCAAAATACTTCCTGTTTCCTATACGAGGCTTACGTACACATGTACATTTGTAACAGAGAGCGTGCGTTTTCGATGAAAGCTTGAACATTATTTTAACGAAATGGCACCTGGGAGGATCCTAATTATTGTTCCGGACGTGTAATTTCAAATTCAAACTCGTGTATGGAACTATTGGTAGGTCGCTTTTTCTACAGGAGCACATTTGTTATTTTGCTTTATCCGCATATGCTGATGGTGAATGAAATATTTATTTAATGGGTTATTTTATCAGTTAATTAAATATCTTCTTACTTGCTATTCAACTGAAATAATTTAGCGGTAAATAATAAACAATAATAATACCTTCCTGTAACATTTTTACAAGAGAAAAATTATATCACAATTATTTTTTCTTCTTTTTAATATTTCCAATTTAAATCATGTCGCCAAATATAACTGCGGTCAAATATTGTTTCTATTCAGTATTCTTTAAAGTTTTTTGTACTTTCTCCAATGGTCCAGTTACAGTGGGTGGCCAAATTATTATACTCAAACAAAAAAATTTGTATTTTTATTATTTTTTTAAAATGTTTATTGTTTGTAACATAGTTTTATTATTTTAAACACGTTTAAAAATATTTAAAATATAAACTAAACATTTTAAACTTAAATTATCATAAGGTCTATACTAAAAATAAGTAAATAAATTATTATTTAATATTCGGTAACTCCGCTTTTTGCTACCATCACGGCTTGCATGCGACGTGATATGCTTTCAATGAATAATATGGCTATTGTTGCATTCTCGGAGTTGTTGCATGTCGTGCTATGCTTTGATGGTGTTCTCAATCAACTTTGTTTTAATGGTTACAATTGTTTCTTTGGCTATTTCGGTTTTAAGGACTGCCACACATTTTGTATAGGATTCAAGTCAGGGGAATTTCCAGACCAGTCCTTGAATCCAGAATCGTTCCTTGAACTATGTATAGCCTTCGTTTTTCTTTACCGATTATGACGGACCATATAATTACCGAAGTAGGATGTTTTACGCGTTCTTCAAAATATTTCTCCTTATTAAATTCTTCATCAGCCCTTCGTTTAACAAACTCAGTTTTATCCTAAAGGATTTGTATAGGCGACTCGTCCGAGAAGCAAACCTGCAAAAAAAAGTTACCTTAGTAGTTATTGTATTTTAATTATACCAACCAGTTTCTAGTCTTCCAGTGTCCAATGTTGGTGTTCTTGAGCCCAGGCTAGACATTTAGCTTTCATAACAGCTGTAAATTTTGGCTGCTTTTGTGGTCGACAATATTTCAGCCCCATCTCTGCAAATCTTCTCCTTAGAGTCCTTTCTCGTATTTGAACCCCAGATGCATTTAGAATTTTTTGAAGAACATGCCGAGGCTTTCGAGGGTTCTCTAAAATAATACGATAAATTTCAGGCTCTGTTTGAGGTGTAATGATCCGCTTTCTGACATAACTACCCTCGATTGAGGCGAATCGAATGATTCGCCTCATTCGAATCGGTGGCGTTGTTTCTGTGGCCCCGTCCTGCTGGAACTATGTGTTTTGGTTGAAGGATGGACTATTCTGTTCTACTCTAAAAAAGTCGTTTAACATCTGGGCATATCTCTCCGAATTCACAGTTACAGTTTGGCAACGTTGATTTTCAAAGAAATAAGGCCCTATGATTGCAGATGCAGACATGGCACACCAGACTGTTACTTTAGGCCTATGTAAAGGCTCTTGATGCATTTGTCTTGGGTTGTGGATATCCCAGTAACAAAAGTTCTGCTTATTCACATATCCTCCAATGTGAAAGTGAGCTTCGTCACTAAAGAATATGTCGCCCATCCGGGTAGCACATCTCAACAACAAAATCTCAACAACATCACCTCCGCGTAAGTTTTTCTTAATTCAAAGTCAGAATCGTGTAAATCTTGAAAAATTTGAATTTTATATGGATGGAACTTGAGCTTTTTTTGCATTATTACCTGTAAAGTTGATTTCGGAATTCCCAATATCGGTGTACGCAGTGATAAACGGGGATTTTCAACGACAGAAACCATAACACGCTCGACATTTTATCCGTTGCTACCAATGGTGTAGGTCCTGGCCTGGGCCTATTTAATGTTGATCCCGTAGTTCTGAACCTTGCTATCCATGACTGAATGAGGTTGATCGATGGTCCATGACGTAATCGACGAATACTGTAACGATTATTAAATTGACGGGGTGCTACAGACAGCGAAAATGCACTCGAAATGTACGCCTCGACGGCAAAAGCGCCGTACTCTCCACTCCACTGTTCCATGGCAACTAAAATATCCGCACCGCTTGCGCTTCTAACGACGACCCCCACGCTTCTCTTATGTGTTGCGTTCAGAAACTATGTTTGTTCAAACTTTGAAATCTGCCACTGGACAACCTGTATATCAAACTGCGATAATTGCAGCGATCTTTAATTAAGTTTATTTACAATGAATTTTCTTGCAATTTACTTTTTTTACATTACTCGTAAATGAACTTTAAATTCGTAATGACAAACTGAATAGAATTCTAAACGTCAGAATAGAATAAAATTATCTGAATCTCTACTTCCAATAAGAACTCTTCACTTCATGTTTTTCATTTGAAATCTTATAAATATTTTATAGCTATTTAAAATTCGCAATCATATCTAAAATTTCCTTAACGTTATGTCTTGGGCATGGGTATAAAAATTAGTATCTGGTTATAAATCTTCATGGAGAAAGAAGAAATTATTTAAATTTGTTTGTCCGGTTTAAAACCATGGTAAATTAAAAAAAATATGTAAATTTTATTATCTACTTTTTAGTGTTGTGTATGCAAAAAATAGCAATCTCATATTAAATTACATATATTAAAAGTTAATTATTAGTCAATTAAGTACTTATTTCACTTGCGTTAGTAACATTTAACACTCTAAGTGTGAAAGAAATAGGCATTCTTTTGCTAACTTATGTCAACATAGTAGTTGGTGATAAGTCAAATAAATGCGGTCGCAGTACAGATATTTCACTACAAAAACCTTCAGTGTTACTCTCCAACAAACTTATACATTCTTACGTTCGCCTGGTAATTTGGTCTAGAGCTCAACGGGAAATTAGTTTAAAAAAAATTTAATGGCGTAGCTACTCTCCTTTGTGTTCAACAGACAAACAGATATACAGAAAAGAAAGCAAATAAATATGACATCCGGTTCTGCGCTATGTTTTAAGTCGCTAGCTTGAGAGCAAGTTAGTTTAAAACCGTTTGTAAAATTTGTACCGGACATACAAGCAAACAATAGACGAGAAAGCGAATTAATAAAAACGTTTTAGAAAATAGTCTGATAAAATATGGAACGAGTTTAATATGGAAAACTCCATAGTTAATTGTGAATAAGACATTATTACATAAAACCGCAGAATTCATTATCAATTTGTATATAATTTTCAAGTTGAAAATAATAAAATAACTCAATTCCGAAGGTAGGTTTTGTTTTCAAGAGCCCAACTAGACTAAAATAATCAATAATAAAAGAGTGATAACGAGTTAAATACGTCTGCTGAAATTTATATCCGACTCATAAAAAACTAAATTATAAGTTTTCCGTCAAAACTCAACTTTTATGAAAATAAAATAGAAAATTATTTATCAATTCGAAGGACAAATTGCAATTTAATATAAATCAAGAAACCTGGGAGCAACGAAATTGAATGCATTGAAGTAAGCGAAGTGAAACCTGAACGTAAAAGTTTCCACTTCCGCGAGCGACATTGTAAATAGCTGTAATATTTAAAAAAGTGATCTTTTAATGCTCTATTTTTACTTTTGTATATTGGTAAAATTACACTTCTCGTAAGGCTTGACCGAAGTTGTGACAGATTAATAAACGTAATAAATTTGCCATGTACCACAAAAAAATGTGGACAGAATCAATCAATTTCTCAGGAAAAAAAACAAATTCACAAGGAAAATCAAAGAGATATAAAATTCAGTATAAAATACAAAGATGAAATTTAAGTCTAGCAATTTTGTTTATAGTTTTATGTTCCTAAATCTTATGCTTATTTAATATTTTATAATGTTCAGAAATTAACGTTTTAGCAATTTCTGTAGTTTCACTATAATATTAACATTTCCTTTTAATTGGATTTTTTACGAACAAATGTTAATTAGGAATTAAATTGTTTGCTTCATATTATACTTTTTTCATTAATAAATATACAGAGTTTGTCATGAAATATACAATTATATTAATTAAGATCACTAAAGCACCCGGTCTACATTCTTCATATTTTAATTTGAAACATTCAACTGACATGCCACTAAAGAATTGTGTGTACCCATAGGCAAGAAATAAGGTGAACTTTTTCTATTATACTGATAGAGCTAATGGAAATTTAATAGGGCTTGTAAAAGCAGAGATAGAAGACAAAGCTCTCGTATAATTGCTTTTAAGCTCACAATCAATATTCTAACCGCGACGCCATTTTATGCATGCACGTCTCGAATCCAATTACTCATACCACGTTGACTCTTGATCCTTCCATTTACATGATCTTTGGAAAACGTTACTACGATCCTGCTACATGTACATCATACACATACAACATTAGCGTTATATAATTGTACATTTTACACAGGGTTCCTTCCAAAGTATTTAATTCATTTACAACCAATTGTACATATGCTAGCCTTTTTACAAATTACATTTGTATATAAAGTCAGTCTTCATTTGATTTTATTCTTATAGTTCTTTCGTCTTATCCTTTTTTTGGAAGTATAACTTAATGTCGATATACGTATTGCTAGTTCGGAGATAACCGTCTTTTTAATAGCGTTCATATTATTTAAGTTCTGAATTCGGTTCCGCTGTCGGGTATGGAAATTTGTTATGCTGTATGTCATGAATACGAGTATGTTGCATTTACCCTTTTTTATTTGAGTTATTGTAATGAAACTAATAATATTTATGAATATTATCGTAAAAATAATTGTTAATAAAGGGCATTGTTTAAATATATCGACTGCATTTAAATTTATAGATAATTCCTCCTCATATCCCATTCAGTGAGCAGGGATCATAATCCTTCCATTCCAAGGCTTTCCGTTTCACTCATTCCATTGTCCTTAATCTATTTCGTTCATAGCACATACCGTGTCTGTATGTGTGTGTGTATCATGTGATTAACCCAAATTGAAAAAAAAAATAGTCTCCCTTTATTTAATTAGTGCTGTTAAAATTTGTTCATAGAATTTTTATGATTTATTGTTAAAGGCTGTTTAATGAATTTTATGTGTTGAGTCTTACAAGATAATAAAAAAATCCATTTTATAACCCATATTCATGTACTCGATTTATTCAGTTGGTCATATATTTATGTTAAAAAAAATTGAGGTTAAACTTGAAACATAAAGTTTAAACCAGTAGAGGCTAATACAGACCTTTGTCATAAAATTTAAGAAGATATTGAAATCCCACGAATATTTAGGTTTCAATTCAAATAATCAGCACTATGAGATTATCGAACCAACATAGATATCGAATGAGTGTGTGAATTGATTAAACCAACTAAATATAACGATACTCCTAAGTAGTATTTATTTTTTGTAGAGAAAATATCACGTATATCTAGATATGAACAAATATTGAAATTTTCAAACTAATTTCTTTTTTGCTACCTTGATTTTTACCGTAGAGTAAGTTAATTATATATTACAAAGATTACGGCTACCAGGTATCAGTATAATTTATTCTTTACGGGAGATTTTGTGACCAATTTTTACATATTATAATTAAACATTACACAATTATAAATAATTTTTTTTTCACAAGTAGTTAATAATATTGGTTAATAAATAGTATATACTATACGAATTATACATTACGCATCAGTGTATTCACATGAAATGAAATGTATGACAACTTCCTTAACATCGTAATAAACATAAAGTGCAAATATTATCAACTTTGTGTTCAAATTATGATCTAGATTACCTAAGTGGATGTGATTTATATGTATTCCTACATGATTCTAGAAACAAAATACCATGCCAGAGAAAGTCCATATTGGTAGGTAGAAGGGGTGGGTATATAGGCCATTGTGAGATTTTTAATAGCGGTTTTCACATATGTATATAATTATATCATTATATATTAGATCATTAGTGCTATCTTCTAGTTTCTATATCTTTCTATTCTAATCATTACCTTTTGCAAATATTATTTATAATTATAACAAATTTAATTTTAATTTCAGGTTGCAACGACAAAAAAATTATTTAAGAAACCTCTACCCCAATTTTTTAAAGAACCGTAATTAATCCATGCTACTAATCCATTTAAGGAAAATGGTTCGTTTCTGAAAGACTTCTACAATTAAAATTGATAATTCATATTCTTAATTTGTAATCGCATTTTTTAAGTTCCATGTATTATTCTTGTGAAAAACGTTTCAAGTTTTATAATTAATTTGCAAAAAAATATTTTTATTATTTAAAAGTATTACAATATAATACAAATACAATACATGTACTATGTACTTTAAATACACAAAAAATTGTATTTGCCCAAATGTGTATTGAACCTTCTTAGTGCGAGTTACACTCGCATTTAACAAGATGTTCTTCTACTTCAGATTGCTTCCTTACTTGCTGATTTTGTAGCAATAAAATATCATGAAGGAATGTTTCTTGAATATAAGTTGAATGAATTACATTTTTCTATTATTTTCATAACTAAAAATATGTTTACTCTTATATAGTAACTATTTTATGTAGCTTTTAAAGTAACAATTCCCTCTACCAGGTTATTAACCAAAACGTTTACCTTAGAATATGACCTTAATAAAGTAAAGGACCTGATAAAAATTGGGATAGCTAAATTTTGCCATTAACATATTTTCATGACATAAAAAAATTTATTATAATTATAGACAACCATCTCAAAAAAGAATATATTTCCATTTGAAGCAAAAAAATTGTTTCCTGCGAATGTACCGTCCTTAAAATATGCATTTAAAAAAATACATTTTGACTAAATATCCGATTTTGAATAAGCAAGTTGTGCGATATTTTTAAAATTAATAAAAACATTATATATTTTATTATAGATATTTGAAAGAATTTCCATTGAAAACATTTTACTAAAATCTCGTAATTCCATAATTCTGAAATTAGTAGTAACTGGGAAAATGTGAAATTAATTTATGTTCTTAATTTTTAATATTCCGTACCAATATTCGAAAAACGGCCCACTTCGTCAGTGTACGTGATAGTAGGGAGTAGCTGCTAACTTATAAAGGTTATACACAAAAAGATGAAATTTAACTTTAAAGTTTGACTTGAAAATATGCCATTTTTTTTGTTACGAAATTCCTAATAAAACAAATTAAAAATCATTTTTATTTACACTAAGTAGATTAACAACAAATGAAACGTGTTTGTTTTAGTATGTAATAATTACTATTAATTTTTTTAGGAATTAGGAAATCTATTAACAAAAAGAAACAGAATAAAAATAACAAGTTAAACAAATCTTATATTGGATTTATTTATTATACCTAAATGTCAAAAGAGACGGAAATAACAGAAAATATTTTATTCCTTGTACTTGATATGCTTTAAATATCTATACCATATCAATATCATATGTGCCATTTTGTTTATATACTTCTAAAGAAAAAAAAACATTAAAATCGATTAGTATATATAAATATATATATATATATATATATATATATATATATATATATATATATATATATATATGTATGTATTGAGATACTCCCTCCTTTATTAAAGGTGTTTCAGAATTTCCCATTAAAATAATTGAATTAGAATATTTTAAGTCAAATATTTTTGCCGATTATTTGAAGATATTATTTCTCAACATTATTCATGTTTATAAAAATATCTACAACATTAAAATTTATATTGGATACAAAGTATAAGATAAGTTAATCTACAAAGATAAGTTTTTCTACAAAGAGGTACTAATCTACGACGGTCTATAAATGTTTGTTATGATTTTCATAAAACAATATTTATTAAAAGTCGCATTTGTGAGGAATTAAATATAGATTTAACCTAATGGAGATTGAAAATGAATACTATTTTATTTAAATTTGAAAAAGTGCAGCATCTTATTTGAACATACATACTTATTTAGATAACATTTTTTTACTTTATTCGCGCTCACTCTATATGGCAAAATCTGTAGGCAAAATCAAATCTGGTGAAAAATGTACACAGAATTTTGATGATGGAATAGTTTAAGGTAAAATATTAATTAATAACGTTAATCTGTGATGTTGCAAAACGCATAAAAAAAGAATAAAAATTATCCTAGTACAAGTTCAATTTGAATGATTAATATTCCATACCACAAGTCTCATTCATTATAATATAATCATCAAGAAAAGTGCACGTAGCCAGAAGTAATTATATTTTCATCAATATTAACTTTAACAACAAATGGTGGTTTTCTTATAAATTAATTAAATGCTTATAAAGTAATTAACTTAACTAATTAGTCCATTAAAATGCCGTCTCAGGTAATGCTCAACATATATTCATTTATATAAGGTAGATATTCTTAAAATAAAAAAAAATAAATGTAAAAATCCTGGGTAAAACAATATCAAGACATTTGAGGTAACAGATATTCTTTTACGAATTACTATTACAATAAAAAGATAATAAAATGCTTTTGTAGCAAAATGAATTAAAAGTAGAAAATAATCTTTGCTAATATCCCATCTAAAGATGTAATACAACGAAACCTAGGTCGTGGTAAAGAACTTAAAGAAATAGAAATAATACTACATCGCGTAGTTTCATTTATTTGTGTAGAAAATAATCTTTAATCACAAAAATTTTAGTCAACAGCGAAAGGATGTCTCGGGTGAAAAAAAAATTACTTTAATATAAAAAAGGTGTAGGGTGTTCTCAACTCATATTTACAAGTAGGAAACGATATAAGAATTTACTACCCCTGACTTAAAGCACATTGCTACAAAAGTGTCCTTTTTATTTATATTTTTAACTAAAATATTATGGTTTTTAGTCTATTCAATTTCTCAATATAAATCATTATGTTTAAAATTTCTGTTTTAAGACTGAAAAAAGGTTTCCGTAGGTTTTTTACTATAATTTTATTTTTTTCAAATCATCGTATTGTCGTTGGCTCTTGTACGTAAGCAAAACTTAAAAAAAGTTCGGACACCTGAAGTGGATGAAAATTTAAATGAAAAATTCCACTATTTCTTATAAGTCTTACAAAGTTTACAAAAATGTTAAACTTCAAATATATTGTGAGCTACAATGAAAAAGTTTAAAATGTACAATTTTACAAGTAATTAGTTTTACTTTCAGTTTTAATTTCAGTTTTTATACATAATTAATTGGTATATATATAATTTAATATTGTATAAATTTCATTGATCAATTTCGCTTTAACTTTGGATTGACTGTTGCTTTAACACATTATATTCTGATAAATATGAAGCACGCGGCAAGTTGTACGGAATAACTAATAAAAATATAAAAATGGCTCTGCGTGGTATCAATAAACATGATTTTCCTCCAATCGTATTTTCACCCCTACTTAGCAGTTATCTCCCAATATTATTTAACTTACTTAAGATAACTGTGGTAACCAAATTTATTTCGGGTCACAATAGCAATCAAGCATTACAAAACTCCTGAATATCCTGAATAAAATCATTACTTGCGAGTATAGTGAACAAAAACTTTGTTTTTTATATTGAATATATTTGGCGTTCAATTTTGTAGATTTTTACTATACTTAATTTTTATTTACAACTAAATTTTTTGAGATTTTTTTTTCATCGAGTGGAGAGTTAAAATAAAAAAAACAATTTTAATGTGTAAAACTTTCGTTCGTTCAACAAATGAAAGAAAATAAATAAAAAATTAATTATTTGAGATTATTGTCGTTTACGAATATTATATTAAAACATAGATTTAAACAGGCTAGTTTGTTAAATTTCAAACATCATTTTGCTGTTATTTACTTCTATTTAAAGTTTATTCCTTTTATCAAAATTTTATATGCAAATTATACTTGTATTTGTGTATTTAGTGCATAAAAACACAAAAAGTTGCAATTAAATAAGACAAATTTTAAATATTACTTAATTTTTAATGCCTATTTTTTCGCCTTTAAAGCAGATATCCACTTACTCTTGAAAATAAATTTTGAAATTGCTGTTGAAAACCAATGAAATTAAAAGACTATTTCTTTTCATGTTTTTACGGTTTGTCACCAAACTATGATGTAACTTATGATGACAAGTACTTTGCCACTAAACTTGCATATAAAGGTTCTCTTCACACTCCTAGGATTCTATGGAAGTGCAGGTCCTTTTGGCCAATACCATTTTCTTCGTTTCGATAATTTTCACATTACTATGTTTTCTCGTCTTAATTTTGGTTATTGTTTAAACAATTTATTTTAGCAAAAATATCCTTTCTCAAATTCCGAATAAATTCCGAATATGATCGTTATTTATGATAAATACTTCAGTTATTTAAAAGAAAATGTTTAGCATTTATTTAACATTACAGTACGCAAAATTAAAATTACATTGCTGTCATATCATGCAGATTTTAAGTTTATCCACGTCTTAATGTTACATTTTACCAGAAAAAACATAAGGTATAATTGATATTTTACATAATGATCAGTATGGCACTTGATATCCCTACCCAGAAACACCAAAAGGCAGGATACTTTTTGATGGTTTAGTTTTATCATTGTGATAAGAACAGTGATTTATATATTGGATATCACATTTATTTTCTCTTAATATTATTATTTAATGTAAAATACAAGTAAATGAAACTAGGTGATGTAGTATTATACTACGTGGTGTAGTATTATCTACTTTATTTAAGCTATTAACTACTATCTACGTTTCGTTGAATGACAACATTTTCAAGTGGGCAATATGAAGAGATTTCTTCATCCTTTTACTGGCGAAATATTTCAGATTATGACACTTATTAAGAAGGTTTCAATTATTCGCGATGTTTTACTAAATTATTTAAAAGACTTAATTATTTTGAAACATATCTAATACTCAGTCAAAGAGTGCTTGCACCAGGTTTGTTTTATGAAACGAAAAAGTAATAGAAGCATATCAATATAAATTCGATATACTTTAATGAACTATATGAGATATACTTGGTTACGTTTTTAAATCTTAAGAACTAATACTTTAGTTTACATAGCTTTCGAATTTTTGAATCGAATATTTAAAAAAATTACCCCTTAAGGATAAAAGGATGAACACAAGTATGTGTCAATATTAATAGATAAGTGGATAATATTCCCTTTAGTTTATGGAGCTTCGCAGACCGCAGTAAAAACAACATAATATTTCATTACATAATATTTCTACACTACCATATAATCAGCAAATTCGCGTGTCAGTACTGGTTCTCCATATTTTTGTTAGTCCCTCTATTTATTGTAATTAATTAAGTATAAGTTGACGCCGTGGAAATTACTTAAAAATTTTTGTTTTAATTCCATTGATATCATATGAAGCTATTTAATATATAATTAAAAACTGTCTTAATTATTACAATAGAATGTCACCATGTCAATTTTAGGAGTTCAATGAAAAGAGTGATTACACAATTTCATTTCAGAAACTATGTGAGTGTATTTCTAGGTTCGATTAATTTGAACTACATTCAACGGCTAGCATATTCAATTATATGCACTCACTGTCTCGAGTTCCCACTTACCCTAGAGAATTCCTAAATATACTGTAAACGACAACATATTTATATTCACGCTTATACATCTATATATATAACTAAATCTTTTACCGTATAAAATCCAAATTTTGTTCGAATGGAAAGGGCGATTAGAGACAAAGCGCAGTGCTATTAAGTAACATTTTACACATTTGAATAAATCTTATTATCGACAACAAAAACTACACTCAGTCATTCCTACAAAACCATAAAAGGAACGATCAGGTGTCTACAATTCGGTTACGAGATCTCAACCTTCGAGCGCTACGTTCAATTTCGTCGTTACATTATGCAGAAAACCCTTCTCACTACAATCTATGCGAGCATTACTTACATTCAAAGACTCGATACAGCTCAATCCACATGGCGTGGCTGAGAAGCTCTCCTCATACATCCAATACGAAAAAAATCTTTTGTATATTTCAATATGATAACGGCGATGCTCAAAACTTGAGTGTGTATGCATATATATATACACTAGGGAAATCAAAATAGAGTGTTTGCTTTAATAGCCATTACACATTTAAAACGGTAAGTGCGTATTTACCTAGTATTACTAACTGAAAAATTGATAACTGTAAAATTATGTTCAAATATAAGTTAAAGTTTTTACAACTTAAAAAAGGTCAAACGGCGGAAACTACGCTGTTTTAATTATTTCGAAGAATTAAAAGTGGTTTAATTACATCACTAGTTAACTCAATCAATGATATAATCAATAAAGATCGCTAAGCCTTAACTAACATTTTAAGGCAAAAATAAAATATTTTAATAAAATTTGACATAATCCATGACTAGATGTAGTGAATCTATTTACACTACATTTTAATTTGACAAATTGGACAATTCTCAAATGATAAAGTCGTTTTTATTAACTATCTTAATCAATTATCCCGAAGCACCAAATTTCACTAGGTCTGAAATTTGTGTGAATCTGTGGATAATGAATTTTTATTTCATTTTAGCATATTGTGATACAAATTATTTTTATGATGTTATTAAGAAAACATTAATTTTTATGTGTTTAGCTAAAATTAACAATTTAGTTACTTTCTAAAGGAGGTCGGTAATTTAGGCCACTAAACGCTATGAATGAACAAAAATAAAACTACCATGACTGGAAGACAAACAAAACATATTATCGTCATATGGTAACTATCTTTGTCATGTAATCTCTACTTCTCTAAAAAGTCTCTACTTCTAAAAAAATCTTAGATAAATCAAGATCAAACAGTGAATGGGTTCAAAGAAGTAAATATAAATGAAAAGCTTTACAGTTATAAACCTTATTAAAAAAATTATGTTACTCTATCTTTTCCTACATTAAATTATTTGAATATCTAAATCCACATACACTAAATCCATTAAGTGTAACGATTGAATCAAATCTAAAATCTGATTCAGGTAAATGAAACATTTGTTTCATGAGTATCTTAAATTAATATAGCCCGCCAACTTCTATGGGTTTTGGGGTACAGAAAAGGTAACTACAATAAATTTTTTTTTCGTATCTTATTACGTTGTCGATATATACTTTTTCTATATCACCCCGAGTGTTAAGGGTGCACGCACACCTAGCAGTACGGCATCGTTAAAGCGATATACGACGGGAGGCATATAACACCTTATTTGGTTTTGAATAGTGAGAAATACGGGAATATCTTCGGGAAAAGAAAAATCGATTATACTCGTAATTCGAGGTTTCCCTGAAGTTTTTTACGTAAAGTTTGTGTTTATGATAATGAAACGTTTAAATATAATTATGACAGAGAACGTGTTAAATAAAAAAAAATTTCATACAAAAAGATAAGTTATTTCGCTCTAATAATGAAAAAACATTTTCGTGTTATATTTTCGAGAGGAATCCAAAAAAAGCTTGCTCTATCAATTAAACAACTACAAACTGCACACATCCTAGTTATACCCTGTCAGATCTGAATGCAATAATTTTTCCCTACTATGTTTGTTTTGTTGGCAAAAGGACGGTAGGTATCTGTATGTGCATTGTCTATTAGATGGTAATTTTTGGCTAGCTACCAAGAAAACATACATTCTTCCGTACAATTCTTAGCCAGTTGGTGAGGAAATATAGAAAATAATTTAAGAGGAAGGTGATTTAATATATGACAAAAATAATTCAATTTTAGTTCCTTGAAATTATAACATTTAGTGCAGCCAACTATTTCCTTTTTATTACTTTCCTGGAAACCTTTTATTATTTAATCCTAATTTATCCTAGATTTGTTAGTACAGGTGAAGCAACTGGCAAAAAACTAGTATAAACTAAATAAGTATCTTATATACTTACATAAATATGTTAAATGGGATTAGGTAAAATACCGATAAAATCAAAACCACTACTTATCAAGTAGAACCTATACCGGCAAGGGGGTAGCTGTAGGTAAAGACCCAGGTATATACTATTCTTACAGTTTATACTATTCTTATAGTAGTTGTATAAATGACGTTATAATTTAAGGATAAGAGGTAAAGACCAATTATATTAGAAGTTGAGAACATATGGAAAATATAATCATATTTCGTTATTAACTTCGTGATTTTATATACATTAATAGTACTAGTTACTACTAGGCACTAACATTTTTTGTTTGTTTGGTATACCTCTGTGCACTCATGGTGGTTCCATTAGTGTTCATAGTATACGGTAATATAAATTAAACACTTAATAAAATTACCAATCGCCTTTCTGTAGTTTAAATATACATATATTTTTTTTAATATCAAGTAAGGGTTAAAGACAATGCTAAATTCACAATAGGTTAATTTAATCTAAAATTTGTAGGGTTAGTTGAGGTTATTAAAGCTACCTATATCCAGACTGAAATTTATGAATTTATTTTCGCAAATATTGTTTTAACTTATTTATTTTTTATTTCAATGTGTACAGGTAATTTCAATTTCGATAAAATTTTTTAAGAGCGACCGTAAGGTCTAATCAAAATTATATGCACACAAACTGACATTAAAAAAAATAATATCATAGACATAAGCTATTTATTAAGTTTCATTCAAGTATATTAAGGTTATGCCGTTTCAGTTAATAAATTTGTTAATTAAATTGCATACTTGTTCATAAAGAATGAAATAAATAATTTATGACTAAGTAGGTTTCTTATTAAGACGGGAAATGTTGCTTTGAAATATGACATATATTTTAAATATATACTCCGACATTTTAAATTCATTGATACCAATATAACAAGAAAACTAATATGCCAACATACATAGAATAGCGTGTGTCGCATTCTTGTCAATGGTAACAAAGATATTTTTAGAAAGTATTAAACACAGTTAATATTTACCTATTAAATTATGATCATAATTTCAAATCAGGGTTATTTGAATGTGAATAGTGAAAATTTGAAAATAATAGAGCAGTTTTATATTAATATTTCTTTTAATGAAAAGGACAAATGCCTTTTCGAAGTCACCAATCGTCCGTATTCTCAGGCAACTGTGTGTTACGATATACTCGTGTGATAAATCCTTCGATTTGCAAAAGCCTCCTTCATTTTTACAGGAATCGAACACGAGAATTACATTTGGCGATTTTTCTTGAGATGCGATGTCGAAGATAATTTATAAGGTAATATTTTTATTCACCTTTGCTAAATATAAATATTTTTTGAAAGCCGTTTTTAAGTTAATCGTAATAATGTTAAATACTTGATATAATGTCTTTAACTTTTGATAACGTAACATCGAGTGAATGAAAAAGATCAAAAAATGTCTTAATCTTAATAAAAATCTATGAAGAAATATCAATGTTTATATCTAAAAATTAACATTCATTAAAGTTAAATTTACTTACAAAATTGCTTTATATATTTTAGATTTTACTATAACACAAACTATATACAAAAAAGCTTTTAAAATTATCCTAGATACCACAGAAAAAGCATTCTAAATGGATATTTTACGATGCTGGATGTAATTTTGATATAACTCAATACATATATATATATATATATATATATATATATATGTGGGTGTGTGTGTGTGTGTGTATATATATATATATATATACACACACACACATGTACGTATATGTGTGTAAATATAAACACAATACTAGCTTTCACCACACAGTTGACGAGATGTGAGTATCCTCTAACCCAGGAGTACACGACACAAACGAAGGTTTACAATCCTTTGTGTCTGAGCTTGTGATTTATTTACAGTCATCCCAAAACAAAGAAACTAAAGTTATACATGGGATGAGCACGTCTTCTCACAACACTTTACCAGAATGGTAACCTCAATGACGTACCTTTGCAGAAGACTGTTTCCATAATTTCGTTGGTTCTAATTCCCTCATACACTTACTGATAGCATACATATTCTAATTTAATTCGTACGAGGGAAGATCAAACATATTCAGTTAATTTAATAATTTTCTGGGACAGTTAGTAGCAACTCTTTGATCCAGCGCTATCAATTGGAAATTTTAGGTATAATAGTTCATGTATATGTATCTCATTTTGGTAGCAAAATTCGAAGCTTAAAGCAAATTAATTTATTTAATTACTTTTTACTCCTTTAATTTTTTTTCTCCAGCTTTTAAGGTTTAAGTATCTGAAAAACCGGTTTATTCTGTAATATGAACTCGTACTATAGGAATATATCAGGCGTATGGTAATCCGTGAAAACCTTGTCGAATATGATTCTGTGGTTTTTGCATGAAGCCTAATGTTAGAAATGAAGAAAAAATGATTTCAAATTAAGTATAGTGGACTTTTTGAAACATTTTTTGACGTGGTTTGGATTATCACTCTTATGCTGAGCAAACTTGGCGCAATGGAAGTCCCGACACCACTAAGCCACCGCCACTTAAGAACGATGTTTGCAGCCTTAGTCACTTCAACTATGCGATATAGAATACGGAAGAAGATTTCTTGCAACAGCTTGGAGGGAAAGGAACAAAAATTTGTACTCAAATGCAAGGTAGATAATCTTTAAAAAAATTAAACCTGACAATCAACAAATGGTCAAATAAAAACGAAATCAATTTTTATATAATATCTGCCATAATATGGAATTAAGTATAATTAGTATAAAATACATTTCAGTCGATAGATTTGTTAAAGACACGATACATTTCAGGGGCAAAAAAATGTGCACAGCTGGAAGAAATATTATCCAAAAAATACTTGAAGAAATTGAAGCAATGAAATGAAAATGAAGCAGTTTAAAACCAATTTATAAAGCTGATTCACTTGAATGAAAAGAAAATGAGGCGACGTAAGAATATTATTACGATATTTGATACGGAAATATCATTGAATCAATTTACAATAAGTATAAGACGTGTGTCATTTTACTCCGAAATGGTAAAAAGTACTCATTGGTCGAAGAAAGGTTGCTGTAAAACGTGTACTATGAAAAATGAACTATATGCACTGTAAAAACGGCCAAAGATACACATTAACATTTAATACAAAAATAATTGAATATGTGTTATAGAAAAATATCTAAGCTAAAAAGCCTAAAGAAGTGATACAAGGAATTTAAAAAAAAACAACGTTTGCGTTAACGGTCTCCTAATATTAATACCATAGAGATATTCTCATCATCGAAATAATTTCATACAGAAATTGGTACAGTGGTACCGATCATAGCTGAATTGGAATAAATATCAGTTTAACGGAAATAAAAGGAAACTCAATATTATGAAATGGAAACAAAAAACTTACATTGGTCCAAAACACACATCTAAAATATGTTAATCTCTATATTTATCTTCATAAAACAAACTATATTTGATAATTTTGGTAACAAATCACAAATAGAAAGAAGAATAAGCGGTACGTGGAATGAATGTTGGAATAAAACTAAGTCAGTAAGTAAATAACAGCATGTTAAAGAAGAACGGAATGATGTATGCTAAATAGATCTCGGCTTCAAGACAACATGTGGATTCTCCCAGTCACAGCACAGTGCAGGTCGTCTAGGAAGTACAAGGGAGGATTATGAGATGGCCACATTCTGGGACTATGATATAGTAATTCTTCATTACTGGTCGAGCTTCGATATACAAAACCCAATAAATGAGAATAGCCATCCCTGGAGGAGGCCTTCACGTGAGAGAGGTTCATATATCATAATATTTGATATATTTTCATACAAAGACCGACAACTATGAAACTGTTTATAATAATTGTATTGTAATAATTGATCTAACTTATTAATATCGAAGAAAATGATATTAAATATAATTACAAGTTAAATTGAGAAATTGCAGTGGTAAATAGTGCATGCTGCTCAATCCGATGAATAAATATTTAAAATTATTAATAGAGTTAATAAGTGCTCTAATTTAATGTCTGTTACAGTCAAAAATAAATATACCCATTTTCATTTTCATTTCCTCATTTTATGTCGAAATAAAAATAATGAACATGTTACCATTTTAGCCTATTTATTCAAACCGTACCATGAACTATTTTCTTTTTGATAATTATTTTTAATCTCAATTAAATATACGGTGAATTGCCATGAAATTTAAATATTTGGTATAAAATTGTAAATAAATTTCTAATTTTCTATAAACGAACGTGTATAGACACGCCTTAACAATTGCTATATGAATTATTTTAGTAACTGGATTTTGAAAAATAATGGGTGAATCTTATACTTTTAACTTACTTGCAGAATCTTTATTTAAGCAATATCTAAAAAAAATTTTAATTTATCTATTATAAGAGCTGGTAATTAACCATATAATTAATTACCAGCTGTTCGAAAGCCACGATAAATTAGTGATGAATAATTAGTGACGTACATTGGTATCTAATAATACTCGTAGTACATTAATACCTTTTAAGGAAATACAATAAGCTAAAAGTCTGTGTTTTAAATTAAATTGTCCATCTCGGATGCCAATATTTGCTTTCGGTCCAATATTTTTCTTGAGTACGTGATGCGACTACGGGTCGTCAGCAAGGTTGTCCCTTTCGTACCTCGTGCACACATGGGAAACAATAGTTTAATATGATTTTTAAAGTTTTTAATCAATTAGAGTTGGTTAATTACACCAAAAATCCCAGTTCATAATAAAAATCATGTCATTCCTCAGCGAATTTAAAAACAAGTGGCCAAAAAAGTTTATACCTGATCAAGGATTCGATATTTTTTCCTACGTCATTTTCTGCGCAACGTTATAGGTTCAAATAAAATTACACATTCCTTAATAACAGCAAAGAAGTATATATTAAAAGCTTATGTTATCATGTTACATTAACTAATATTAATGCAGGGAACAGAATTATTCAGTGGCGTCGATCGTGGAACACCGGTTTTTAATCAAACCAAGGCAAACGTATATTTTAATGGAAAAAAATTTCAATAGATTCATTCATTTTTATAAATAGCATCCTTCAAATAAAGAGGAACCTTTTATATTTCATCGGAAAATACTCACAAAAATTAAAGGCTCTACGATGTATGCCCGATTGCAAAGCAAACGAGTCAGATCCTCGCAACCTTTAATCACTATTGATAAAAGTATAAAAATCAGCAATATTTCCAATTCCTTTTGATGTTAGAAAATATACGTTTCTGATAAGAAAATAAATGTAGAAAATGAGTGTATCCCTTACTTTCCAGAGATTTATGAATACGAAATTTTTGTTTCAAAGATTTATAGATAGAAAAGGGATTCCAATGTTTCGCAGTGGACTAATTTTAAAAAAGTCATAAAAAATTTAAAGTTGCGCATTTATACCTGTTACTTGAAATTTCTGTAAACTGTTGTGCTAATCTCTGTACAAACTAAATATGTGAAATTATTTTAACATTGCCTTTAACTCATTATTTTATTTCTCTTTTATATGCAGGTCTCGCAAGTTTTCACAGATGGCTGAATTTTTCAAATTTAGTTGTTTGCGAGTTATATTATAAATAAAAGAGTTCTGAAATTAAATCGAAATTTTCCTGTTAGTTTAGTTACTGACGTATATATTTATTTAAGACGTAAGTATTTATTTTTTTTTTCAACGTTCAAACCCGACTTGGCCTCTCATTTTTAAAATATATTAAAAACAATGTATTTACAGTACCACAGATGTAACAAGATAATTTAATTCCTAAAAATAATGTCATGTATTTAAATATTTAAGAACTGTCCGTAAACTGAACGAAGACAAAAGTCATGTAGGTAGATGAAACAGAAATACTTGGGCAAAGCGGAGTACTGAGAGCTATTGAAGTTATTTAGTACTTTAATTATCAATACCCTGTGAATCACAATGGCGAAAAATGTCATTTCGGGATGTAATACTTTTGATCCATGCTATTGATATCTTAGACATCACATTATCAGAAAAAATCTGATAACTTAGAGCAGAACATTCCATTAAGGGCCGAGACGAAAGAACTCTTGTCCGGAGACCGTCTTATTGGATCAACTAGATCAAAAGCTCCCTGTAAATACTATTCAAGAGGTCGGAAGATTAGCAAGAATTATCAATAAGGTTGTCAAGGACACCGTGAGAACTGGCACCTATTTACCTTTAATATATTTTGTTATAATCGGTAGATGATAGTTCGTATCGAGGTTAGGTACACACAAAACATTGTTTACATTTATAGCAAACTCTTTATGTTTGTACAAATTTTTTGGTTGATTACAAATATTGGAAAACACGTTAACATTCGAAACTAAATAACTAATGGCGCCTAAACCCATGTGCCAGTCGGTTTGACTGAACCTCTTAGTAAGAAAAACTGCAATAATTGCATTTTTCTGCACACAGACAAAGATTTATTAACACGGACGAATTAATTTCTTTCATGCTGTGTTACTTTCAGTAACATTGAAAGATTACTGATGTGTTCTATTTCCTTTTATGTCGCCATGTTGAGGATTGGCCTTGTTACTACCAGTGTTATTAAGCTACTGTAGATTTTTGGCGATAAATGCACTTTCAGATTTAACCTCAAAATCTGCAATTATGTCTAACAACTTGGTTTTTATTGCATCTGCACTGATGTTTATGCCCGAATGCTCAATGGCCATCATCATTAGCTCAAACATTCCTGGAAGTTCTGATAACATAAGCTACCCGATTGACTGTTCATTATCTCAAAATTACCTTCATTTCAGATTTGGACATTTCTGAACTTCTAAACTTCTATTTATTCGGCTTTATACTGTTGGCGTGAATATGTGTGATCAATGTTTAAACCTATTTATTTTTATAACTTAGTGATTAATTATGTAACTTATAGGATACACTTTGGCCTATTTACATGCTAACTGTTGTTAATCTAGCGTATTTTGGTCTAATTAAGATAACATTTTGTAATAAAATATTCGGAAAAGTTTTACAATGTTTCTGGAAAAAAAGTCCGAAAAATGTTATTAAAAACTATTAGATAATGTAATATATTCCTTACGATCTATCTTACATAAATAAAAATTTTAGTACTACTGAATGAACGCTTTAATTTTGTCTTAGCGAGAAATATATTAGCAGTATTATTTTTATTATCTGTACTGTAAAAATTAGCAGTGAGCTGAGAAAGCAGTTAATGTTTAATGGGTAGTAATATAACAAGTAAATAAACTTTAAAATTTATTTTAAGGCACGTTAAAACTTCTTGAGTTAAAAATACGACCCATAAAACTGGTTATAATTAGTCTTACTTGAGGTCACAATTTAAATACGGCTAAGAAATAAAACTTAAACTTGTTACCACAAATCACGAAGCGAGAATATAAAATAATCGCTACCGTATTGACACAGCTTAAAATTAATAAAATTCCAAATGAGATGCTGTGTTATTTCAGAAGTTTGTTGGGAAGTTAAATGTTTAATTTGAATAATTCATGATTATTATAATTTCAACTTATAATTAACTAGCTAATTTCAAAATCTGGTATATAATCGTATTAAAATATTACATTTTATATCTGCCCTCACGTTTTATCGATACAAAAAATGTTACGAGCGGAACGAACAAATGAAATAACCTTTATTTATTTATGACATTTGAAATTAAGTTGCTTGATGCAATAATTTTTATTGTGATTCGTTTTGTGAACAATTGATTGTATTTTAGCCATGTAATATATATCAAGTAAGTTTAACTAGATTTGTAATATATGCTTTTTTGTTTATCTTAAATGGGAAAAGAATAAATATTTGATAGGTTTTTCAGGGAGAGAATTGAAAGTATTTATAAATTTTTAAAAATATATTTGATCAGTATAAATTTGTACACAAGTAGTACAAGGAGATGCAAGAAATTATCACCTACAAATAAACAAATTAAATATTAAATACCAACATAAAAATATGAATTGTTACAAGTTCATTTTGTGTCCATGTGTGAAACAAAGTCATTGTAGTCAGTTTCTTAACAGGATAGCATGTTGAGTAACATTATATTTCTCAGTTTTTGAACCAATACTCTCGCTATAGACTGTGTATAATTAGTACACACAACAAGTCTAAATTAATCAATGAAATAATATGAATTCCAAATATTTTTGTGGACAGAATTATTTTATAAATCGAAGGTTCACTTGTGACACAAATCAAAAATCGTGATAGTAAAAACATAATATTTCCAGGAATTTTTGAACAATTATTGACGCATTCTCATCATCGTCCATATATAAGCAGTAGATATCTCCACACTTACATTTGAATTAGTCTTCCGCTCTTCTAACTAACAGGTATTGAGTGGAAACAATTTATGTCTTAAATTAGTATTTAGCAAAGTTAGTTAACCAGATTATAGCAATAAGGGTTTATTATATACCTAAAAGGCACAAAATATGTGTTAACTTTCTCCGAAACTTATTGAATGTTCATTGTATATACTGAAAAGAAAATGATGAATTAAATAATTGAGTACACTGGTATTTAGATAAATTAAACAGTTATAGAGTTCATTTGAAGTCAAAGTCGATTATCATTGTTTATAAGTCCTCATATATTAAAAGTAAGCAATTTTTTTAGCGTCTACATATTTGGTGTTATCAAGGAAGTACAGAAGGAAGCTAATTTAGGATAAACGTGTAATATGTGTAATTGTATGGTTTAAAAAGAGAAAAATCTCATATGCGTTCAAAGTTCTAGGTGAGAGAAATTCGCTTTAGTAGACAAGGTGAGTGGGAAAACATGTGAGTAATAATGTAATTTGACATATACTAATACACAAAAAATGTTAGCCTTTCGACATTGAATAAATAATCCAATATAGGAAGATTTCAAGTATTACACGACTTATGTCATTAAGCCCAATTCCACATGAAATAAGTCTTATCGCATATTTCGTACTTATCATTATATAATCCTTAAAAAAATTATGCAAAATAAAATAAGTGACTAATTGATAGTGTTAGTTTTAGATTAAAGTAAAATAAATTGCGATTGTCCTCTGTCCAAGCGACAGAGATTCTTTACCAGAAACATTCACTTTTACTGGCTGTAAACAAGTTTATCAAGTGTACTTAAGTCGTTATTCCAGTTCCGTTTTATTTTGTCTTTATTTATTCAATAATAATTGATACCGCATGTAAAACAACTTCATCATATACGAATATAATTTCAACATTAGAGAATCTTGATTATTCTCATCGTGATAAAAGTGCAGTGATAATATTTTTACCCCTTTCAAAGGAAAATAAAATAAATTTTCGTATTCCACGCAGAAGACTTTCCTGTTTTATACAAAAAAAATTATTTGTATAACAAAATTATTTTAAAACCTGATTCAGATGACAAGAATTAAACGTTATTATAATGTCTAGTTCGGAAGTCAACAATTTGTAAATTTCAGGTCTTAACGTTCAGCATTTAATTTCAAACGTGTTTCAATTAGAACAATTTAGACACAACGGAATTATAATTAAGACGAGTCATTATAATTACAGATGTTCTTAAACAAATCTTTCCATTGGTGTTTATCATATTATTATATTATCTGGTACCAGGTAAGTTTTCACACATTTATGCCTTCTTGTACTCCTTTATGATAGTTTTGACACGATGTTTTACTGCGAAATTTTAATTTGTACTCTAATTTTAATTATTTTAAACTATTAACTGCGTTCCCTATTCGTTGGTTATTTGAAGGTGGTTCAATTTTTTGTTAAAAGTTATATTACTATCTAAAATTTTGTTGCTTAGTGAATTGAAGAAACTACATCGCTCACATATACAATTACAATTACATTATACAATTTTTTTTATAGAATAAATATATATTTACTCTTCACTTTAAAGCATTTATTTTATACGAATCCTTTCTCTACTTATATACACTGAAGTAGAGAAATAGCTCATATAAGATAAACTTTTCTTTCTAACTTTCTAATTATTTTACAAATCGAATTATCTACATCGCAACAAAAAGCAGGGTGGCTGAGTGATCTACGGACATAATTATCTACTCCTAATCAGAGTTATATCGCTTGGGAAACTCGTCACGTAAAATCTTGGTGCTTAACGACTCTAAATATATTGGTATCAGCGTCTATAGTGTAGTCATAACAAGCATCGGCGTGGTGGTACTGTGGAATCTGATCGGATAAAGTAACTTTTTCTTATGTTTGTTATTACGAGATTGATTTCATTTCCGCGACTTCTATGTTGCGTTTGTTATTTCTACCAACAATTATGGTAAATATGTATCAAAAGTAAGTAGTTATATTGAACTGGAACTTTATTAATTTTCTTGTTTATCAAACTTAACAGAAAACGATGAAAATTTTATCCCTTCTTTCGGGTTTCATTTTTCATTAATTTTCCAGTGAATTTTAATTAAAAGTTTTGGACCTTTTTTGGAATTTTTCAACTTTATTTTGAAATTAAAACGACATATTTTTAAATGTATTTTGATGCCACACCAGAAAACTTAGTTGAAAAAGATATTATGATGTTTACAATTAATGATTCTCTCTAACTGACTTTGTAAGTTTTCTGATCTTCTGGATAGGGACCCGTACGTTAGGTAAAGAAAAAATGTTTGACGATATGTTTACATTAACTTACTTGATCATTCGCACTTCATATTTCAACAAACCAATATATATAAGAGTACGTCGATGCAAATATGTCGCTAATAAATTATTATAAGGTGTTTTCTCATTGTTTTGCTAGACTCAAATAAACTGGGAATATAATGAAGTACTTTAACATTTACGAATCAGATCAGATATGTTTCAACGGTCGCGAAATAAATTTAAATGGGGATGTTTCAGAACGGTTATTAATTTATTATTATTTTAAATTATTTTATTTTATGACGTTTTGTAATAATTTATCTCTAAGAATTTTATTATATAGTTAAAATACAAAATAAAGTGTACAAGCAAGGAATGTGAATTACTGCCCTTGACAGGATATCATGTGCTTTGAAAAAATACTTCAAGACTCCATTGCCACAATGTCCAGTATAAGTCGATCCGTATCGACATCAGTTACCCTATTACTTACTTGCTACGTTAAGATAAGTCAGACGAGTCTAAACTCGATGAATTTAATTCCCATTACTGAAAAAAGTTCTGTCACCATCTTCCAATATCAGCATTGTATACTGATTTTGCTAAAGAGCAAATTTATATCACCCTAAGTCTATTGTTAAATTCCTTTCTGATTGTGAAACTCGACCACAACACTTGTGCTATCTAATGTTGTGGAAAATCTGTAATTCTCTTGGTCAGAATCGAAATAAATTTTTATGCCTCCAAATAAAAAAATAACCATCCAACTTAATAACGTCCAATTAAAAAATTATAACCCAATCGAGTTTATGACAAAATAATTTAAAACAATTTTATAATACAAATGCATTAAATATATGTCCAATAAGAAATGTAGGTATGTAAACTCCCGAGAAAGCACATTTACTACTTTGTATTACTTCTTTTATAACTCATTGCGAATTTCATAATTTTTTCTTATTGTATTTATTTCGTACATGTTACTTTACAATCCAACGACTTATCATGAACATTTATAACATACTATATATTCCTTAAGTAAAGTCGAACGCCCAAAAATAATCTATGTGTAATGATTAATTGTGTCCATATCAAAACAATGATGTTAATATCATTACTTTCAACTCAATGTGTTGAATTTTTTTCTCACTGAACCTCCTATGTTTTTAAACGACTCAGTGGGTAGAA
Organism: Druceiella hillmani; assembly: GCA_039881145.1. Lineage (NCBI taxonomy): Eukaryota > Metazoa > Arthropoda > Insecta > Lepidoptera > Hepialidae > Druceiella > Druceiella hillmani. The sequence goes on along the minus strand of JAYKKI010000044.1, from coordinate 18,316,891 downwards.
TTATAACCACCATTCGGTATTCAAGATCGGGATTAGTAATCCCTTTGAACTACAGCTAAACGATAGTGAAGCAAATGTGGTAGTTGAAACTGTTAAATCGATAGAATTCCCATAGTCGCGTTTATTCCTAAAACGCTTTTTATTTAACTTGACGATTTTGTTGCGATACAAAGTATTAATTTTACTTTAAATAGGGACTGAAAGTAAGCAACTCCCAGACAAAGACTAATAGCTTAATAAAATAATGATTTTTTTCAACATATCACCTGCAATAGCAATATGCGTTCGTATTTTATGTATATTCTTTGTTGTGTCTCATTTTTAATTATAATTGGATTGTAATTTGTATGGTCGCATTTTATGTATTAATTAGCTTGCAACTACTGGTTCACTCCTTCATTGTTTCTACATTACTGGTAAAATAAAAAGTAATATTTTATAAACGCTGATTAAAAAATCATTTTCACCCTTTTTGCACATATATTTTTCGATTAAAACTAAGAGAATTAATTAACTAGAAGACATAAAATTTGTAAGAAAGAAACATGTCTTAAATTATATTATAAAGAATGTTTCTTTAAATTATGAACATTAAAGAATCCAGTGCTCCCGACCCATTGGAGGGCGAACTATTACTGTCTTACAGAATAACAAATTCTAAAAGTGTTTTATTCTGATTCCTGAGAATATCAAGTAAATATCTAATAATTGCCGCTCACGGAATACTTATGTACTTATGTACGTGCATATGTCGGTCCTCGCTGTAGGATTTTATTGTTAAAAACGGTACATGATGTATTTTAACCTCAAATAAAATATATTAGGCGAAACATTTGGGCAGAAAACAAGTTTTTTTATGCATTCGCTATTTTTAAACAAAACTATTTTAAAATAAATGTGGAACGTGGAAGGTGGAATCTTTTTATATCTATTCCGACACGTCCCCAATCACATTTTTCCTAACCGTATCTGAATACAAGTACGTATTTCACTGACGTTTATGGCGTTTATACATTTCGTCCCAAAATATTTTGCTTACATCGTATAAAAATTATGCGAACCTTTTCATCCGCACACTTGCGTTGGTACATCAATATCCCTTTGTATGAATTTAAGCCAACGTAAACGTAAAACCCTTTTCAAATCAAGAACTTAACGTAAAAATATAAATGATATCCTATTTCTCATCAGAGCAAAACTTTGAAGGTTTGACGTAAACATACATATATGTAAGTAGTCAGTGCACATATTGATGTATATTTGGCTACTGAGTATTGATTTCGAAACATTCGATATGCTTATAATGGAAACGGCGGAAACAACTAACCTGCATTTTGAACACTGTAGTATAGTATTTTGGTCCAATACATTCCTGCATATTGGGCACGTATTCTAAAAATAATAATAAATAATATTAAATAGAATACATAAACAATACTCTTTCACCCAAAAATAAACGCTGATGAATAAGCTCAACCAATCTGGATTAATCTTTTATTTTTACATTTCACTTCTAATTACTCGTGTTAGACCACACATTTTAAAGAAAACAATATGAAAGTAATTAAATTTCACACATTATAACTATATTAGTTGAAACTTCGCTAGATTTAATAAAAAGATGTTTTTTTTTTAAATTTGATGAATATAATAAACTAGATTTTACTCGCGATTTCACTCGAGTGGAAGAAAAAGATGGTGATGTGGTTTTAAATCAATATTCCAGGGAAAATATTGGATTTTAGCATTGAAAATATTTCAGTTGTTAAAATTTATAAGTTCACTTTTGCTGATAATTTTTATGGTTAAATTAATAAACATTTCACAGTTTTCATGAAAAATATTTTTGACAAAGAGGCGATCATTTGAAACATTAAAACGATACTGAAAATTTACTATTTGTATATATATATATATATATATATATATATATATGTGTGTGTGTGTGTGTATATGTATATATATATATATATATATATATATATATATATATGTATATATGTATGTATATACATATATATATATATATATATATATATATATATATATGCGCTATGCATTGTCATGTTAACCCTGTTAGCCCCAATGGGAAGATTTTTTAATTATCTTGTCATTTAAGCTAAAATGAAATTTCATTCTGCACTTGTTTCAGCTATTTAAGGCGAGACAAGTTGAAAAATAGGCTAACTCGATTTAGATTTGTGTTAATCTATTTCGAAATAAAAATTATTTTATATTGATATCTATGATATTAGCTATAAAATGTTACGAAGATGTATTGATTATTAATTTCCACTGAACGCCGAATTGATAACCAAACATTTAATTAATATAACAATTAAGGAAAGTGGAGAAGAAATAATATAAGAAAAAGAAAGAACTATGAAGTATTAAGAATTTATTGAAGAATATTTTACATATAAATATTTTTTATTCCACTATGTCTATTTATACAAATCAGAAAAAGCAAATATTACTTAAAGTATACGTAAATATCCTTGCGAGAAATTCAATGATATTTTGCTATATTTTCCTTTCTCTGTATTATATATTTATTTATTTATTGTATCTTAAACATAATTTCTTTTGACTAGCTTATAGATACATAATCGATAGTGATGTTTTATTCCAGCCAACTGAACCACGATGAATTGAAAATAATATTTATTAACCTTAAGTATAATGCACTATAACATTAAGTAATTCTATATAATATAAAAGTAACCAAAGTATTGACGATCAAGTTCTTAATCATTTTCAATTCTAAAATCCGTATATTCTCTAGAATATTGTTTTTAAATTATACCACCACCTTTTTTTCTGCCAGGAGAGTGAAGGCGCGATTAAAAGCTAGTTTAGCAACAAGGGTACTTACTAACTATTGGAATATAGCTGTAATGCCCTTATATTTTTTACAATAAACCCTTTCTGAAAAACGGGACAGTAACACTTACATAGCACCGTGCCCATGGTTTTCATATTAACATAGTAACAGTTTGGCTTGTAGAGCGTCACCTTACCGTGACGAAATCCTGTTTCCAGACGCCTCAGCACTTAATAAACTCTAGACGGAAGCCCCGCAGGGTTCAGGCCACCTTAATTCAATTAAATCCTTAGCCGTAATTCAGATACCAATCGCAATTTAAGTCTGACTAAAAATTTAATAACAATATTTATTGATTTTCTATAATTAACAAAACATAATTACTAATTAAAAAAATTTTTTTTTTATATAATATTGTAAAATTCTAATAACAGTACATATAAGAGCTTTAAAGTGTAGAGAACCTTCATAATGTGAGTTCTATTCGTATGTGAAAGATTTCATTTTACTCGTACAACAATAAGTTAATCGTCCTTTATGTCATAGCTGCTTTACATTTAATTTAACTATATAACCGATTTTCTGGTTAAATTATAAATAAGAACTCAGTAGTCCGGTAAGTAGGGAATAGGAAGAGGGGACCATAATACATATTTTTTAGTATATTTCTAATTCCATAATTAAAATGAAAATACTTTTGAGACTCTCTCTTGTAACATTACACATGGAATTAATTTTTTTGATTCCTTAATGTACCAACCTTAAAATTTTCATAAATGTCTTTAAGTGTTAGCTATTGAGATATATGCGGGTTAATATATTTTATTTCCGTGTTTTTTTCTAGTTACTACGTCAAGTAGTTTTATAGAAAAACGGCTGTGACAGACAGGTGAATGATCTTAAAAGGGTTCCATTTTTTCGAGGTACAGGACTCCAAAAATATAATGTTTCCATAATATTTACCATTAATATTTGTGTCTTATTTTTTTTTATTAATCTATAGATTGCCCGCGGAGCCGGAGCCGACTTTGTCAATATGCCCGAGCGCCCGGCACCGACCAAAATGTCCACAACTTTTGGTGTCAAATTTCAAATGACCAAATAACAATATTTATGAATGAAAGACGCCTTGAAACGTTTCTTTCATATTGTGATGTATATACAGTTTCATTTTAGCATGCCATGCGCAATTGTTTTTGTAATCAAGTTAGAAAAAAATAAAGAAAATTAGTCGACCATTACCCGTGAAACAAGTGACATGTTAGTCGGAGTGCTCCGTTGGAAATCGATGAAATAACGCAGAAAATTTTTGTAAAATATCCTTTATTATATACCAAAATAAAGTGTAATCATTCTAAATTGTGATAATTTACTTTGTTTTTTGTTAATATTTAAAAATTTATTTCATTTGCATAATTTGAAAGTGTCGTATGCCTACGCGGCGAGACAAAATGGCGGTGTTCAATTTATATCTAAATTATATTTGCATTATTGCATATTCGTAGCAGGAAATATTTTTTTTAGAATCGGTATATTGTATATTTTGTGATATAATAATAAAAAGGTACATTTCTAACAAAAAATTTGAAGATATTAGTGTTGACAATTTGCATATAACTAGTGCGTGCGGGCGTGTATTCACGTCTTCAATAATTGTTTTATTTTTTTTGTTTTGCAATGCATATGATGTTATTATCTGTCGTAAGAAGTACAGATATTTGGTTAATATTTTTACAACAATGTGTAACAAGTTTCATTTAGAAAAAAATTAAAAAAAAAATGTTTTGTTTTTATATACGTACAAAGTTTCTTTGCGAGCAATTTTCTAACTTGGAAAATGGCATAATTTTATAAAAATGGGATATATTTTTAATAAGTATTCTTATACCAAATTTCATTGACTAAAATTTGGTATATAACATATTATATTTTGTTTGTAGTTTGCATACAAAAAATTAAAAAAAACCGAATGCAGGGAATTATTTTGTTTTTTAATATAATTGTTTTGTTATATAATTGTTTCTTTTTTTTCAGATCGTCCACCTCTGGCACCTCGTACCGTCCTGCTAGCATTCGACCTCTTCCGAATGCGACTTCCCGCTAAGGCAATCAATAATGGTGACAGTCGGACTCGGACTACGGTGGCCTCAACCTCAGCCTCAGCGATCAGCGTTCATTTTGCTGATTGCTGAGGCCTAGGACGTTATAGTCAGATTGAAAAAATGCTGCGTTTACGTTCATTTATATCAGGGTGCAGACTGAATAGATAGATGAGTCCGCTTCCAAATATTAAGGCGCATTTTGGTTCAGGTTCTATCCATAAATTACGTTATGTGTTGTCATCGCTGTTTATATTCCCTGGTCAGGTTTACCTCTTTAAATGTAAATAAATGCCGAAGGTGACGCCTCTAGTCCCCAGAATCTACTAACTTGTTTCCCAATTAATGAATAATTCCAGGGTAGTATGTAAGCGAATATATAATTGATGATGACATGAATATATTTTTTTTCAGCCATTTGTCAACAAGTGTAATTATTTATTTTAATTACGCATATTGTTATTGTTTATTTTATTATAAAGTAGCTGTGCCTGCAACTTTGTTCGGGTGAAATTGAGAATAACAAAAGTTTTTAGGAATTTTCTTTTCTTTATTTTTTTCGCTGATATGTTGCTAGAGAGAGAAAATATTCTTGTAAGTAAATAAAAAAAATACAACTTCGCACGAATTTTTCTTCAGAAAAAAATATTTTATTGCAGCATTACTCGCATAAAATTGCGCCATGAAAGAGCACAATTTATAATAATTTTTAGAATATTTACACTTACTAGATGAATGTATCATTTTTTTTTATCTTCTTATATATGTTTCGTAGATCATGTCTGCATAATTTGAGGTATTAAATTCGAGGGAAAAATAATATTACAGCTGTGTTTAGGAACTGTTAACGCAATATTTGACGAAATAAAAAACTTCTATGCTTTTTCTAATTTTAAAAAAATTTAGGTGGAGTAAAAAAATGTTTTTTATAATCATGCATCGAAAGAGCGGATTATAAGAAGACGGAAACCATTTTTCTCGGAATTTCATATAAATTAGCTCTAGAGATAAAAAACTTTGCCCCTTCAATCACCGGAAGGCACTAAAATCAACATTGTGGAAAAAAACCAGTTTAACTAGAAATTCACCTAAATCGCCAAAAACATACATCGATGATTATAGGTCTCATTGTTTTTGGGAAATTTAACTTACGAAAAATACACAAGCTGAAACGTTTATATGGTTAAAATAATAACGATAAATCTAGGACAAGTATTATGTATCCTTAATTGTTTATACGTATTTAAATATATACGTAACTTCCGTAGTACAATTTTTACTATTTAACAGATTTTATATCTGAAAGATTGACAAATTTTGGTAAATTCACTTGTTGAAATCCGTGATTGGTGACTTTAGTAACTTGAAGATAACAGTGAAATTCGTGATTTTTGTAACTTGAAGATAATAAATTATATTTTATACTCTTATTAAGAAACGAATGCTTTCTTTTTGAAATCATTTAGTATTATGACTCGGGGAAGACTTGTTTGGCGGTAAGCTGTTCCACTGTTACAGAAAAGAAACAATTTTAAGAAGATTTTAGAAACCTACATTCTTTGAAAAATAAGAAAAAAACTTTTCAATTTTGGAAGTATATCTTATTAATTTCGTGTATTTTCATTGACCGTTGCAGCAAGCACTTGAAATTCTGTATACGTGGAATGAGAGGCTTTAATATATCTTTCCTGTATTGCATTGGCTTCAACGGAAGTCACGCATACGGCGTAATAATAATGATCACCCAAATAAAAAGGAGCGGGAAAGCTTTTATCTCGTTGAAAGAAACTATTAAGAGGGCTCAATTAAACCTCGTTCCTCGCTGGGTAGAGGCATTAGGGTAATAAATCCTTAGGTTTGAATGCCCCTGTTTTGAAGTTAGTCGGATAAACATACGTGTGTATTGCCGATTATATATATATATATATATATGTGACTGTGTGTATATACGTATATATATATATATATATATATATATATATATATATAGATATATATATATATATATATATATATATATATATATATATATATATATATATATATATATATATAGCATACATGCTTCGTTAGCTCCTGTTTCTGCGTTTGCACACACGAAAATTATTGGTAATTTGTCATCATGCACTAACTAAGATAAGTTGAATAACAACAAGTGAACCTTAATCAAACGGCGTACTTATAGTTTTTTCAATGAATAAACATGGCAAAAGAGAAAATTTATTAGGATTCCGATATAATTTATTCAAATTTGGAAGCGAATCCTTATCCACACTCTATTAGTATATTGAGGAAAAATGCCAAAGTTCTAACTATTACAAGAATGTTTAGTCAATTATTGCCACTTGGAAATTACTAATGTTAAGAACGGGAAATATAGTATAGAAAATTTTCTCTTCTAATTCATTAAAATTAAATGTCGTGCAGCAATTACAATATCACACTTAGAAACGTCAAAATTGTATCCAATATCGACGATTCGGTACTGTAATTCGGTATCGGACAGAGCTTCATCATTGTAGTCATATCAGATATCTCTTGTACTCTTCTTCTTTGGTTTTGCTCAAATTTCGAAAAGTTATGTTATGAAAACAAAAAAGTTTGTAATCTGTCACCACCGTGGTATATTGAATCAATCACAAGGCATACGGCCTTTTACTGTGCGGTGCACGGCGTGGAACCAGCTTCGATTCCCGACCGCTCATCGAGCGGGACAGGGCTGGGGTTCTAGTTGGCTGTAAGAGATTTCTTTCTTCGTAATAAGTGCGTTATATGTATGTATTAGATATATTGTAGTATAAAAATAAATAAAATTTTATCACCAAGAATGAAAGTTATATATCGCGATTTTAAATCATATTTTCCTCATTCTCGGCTCCATACTTACATGGATACACGTGATCAGTAACCAATCATTTTTTATTTTCTTTTTATAAACAAACCACAAATGGTTAGGTAGCTGGCAGAGGAATTTCATTATCAGTAACTCACAAAAACATTTGCAAGTATTTTATTTGCAAAAGTGATAATAAACAACTCATAAAACACGAATAGAACCCGCACTATGAGGGTTCCCTACACATTTAGGCACTTGTAAAACTGTACACTGTGTAATTTCAACAAATTTAAGAACTTTTAAAACCACTATAGTTTTCCTGAAATCTTTCATATAAATTTTTCCAATCGCATTTTTTAATGATTTTTTGGTCATCAGTTTCAGAAACAAGGTATGCTTTAATTTCGCATATTTTTTTGAAGTATCTCTTTAAACAATTTAAAATTATGAAAGAAATTTTTTTATAACCGTGACATATAAAAATATTAAAACTTTTTTATTCCCTCTGTAATTTTTATATTAATATCTTAGAACAGTTATTACCAAATATGTAAGTTAGTAAGATGTATTACTATCCATATTTCAACGTCAAGTGGTTTCTAAGAAAAGCAGCTATGTCAGACGGACAGACACGTGAGTTATGTTATAACGATTCCGTTGTTCCTCTTGAGGTACGGAAATCTAAAGACATTGAATATAAATTTTATGAAAATATTAATATTTAAAAAAATGTGCTTAAATATAAATGTAAATTACGACATCAAATTGAAATTAAAAAAAATACAAATACAAACAAGTGTAAGTTTTATTTATTTTTATTTACTTTAACGTATATTTATTTTTAGTTTATTTATTTTAAAAATCAAGCCAGAAAATATTAAAAAAGACGAAAATGATAATATACTTTAAGAAAGGATTGAATTCTTTTATTTTACAACTCACTTCCTTATATGAATATTTGTTATTTTGTACATTTAAATATTGATCATTACATATAAGTTGCCGTATTTATATTCTTATTTCTGATAAAATTTTTAAAAAGTTATTTATTTGGAGTCACCTCTATGTTTATCAATCATAGGTATTTTTCTTGGAGGTCAATTGACATTGAAACGTAAAATTTGGCAAAGTTATAACAAGGAAATATTTAGTTACGAACGTTTTGTAAAGAAATTCGAATTACAAAATGTTTTGCCAAGGCCATCGCGTTGAATGTTAAATGAAATCATATTAAAATATGAGTTCAACAATTCGTAAGCTCTTTTTATTATATATTTTAAGGTAATTCCAAAATTCTTTCCCAAAATAAAAAACAAATTCTATATCCTTTCATGAAGTTTTATTAAAAGAAAAACATTGGTCCGTAATATCTATAATATTCGGAGATGTTGCTGATGAGATGCATATACTGTCGACAAACTGTTTGCATCGTTATTATTTTCTAACTTATTATTTCTTGATTTAAACAATTTAAAGTAGATAAATCTAAATGCAAGTAGTAATGGTAATGAGGGAATAATAATATATCAAATTTATTCAGAATAAAATTGTTTTAATCTTTATATTTTCATTATTCATCAAGTGATTACAACGTTAACCTCAAACGGTTTATAAGTACACAGGACCAAAGTTTGTGCATGCAGGACACTCAACTGATATGGTTTCAAACTAATCATACGTAATCGTAGTATTCAATAAGGAAAGTGAAAAATAAGGAAATTATTATTAACATCTAAAACCGTTAAATTACGATTAACTCAAAGTAGGTACCTGCTTTTTGGTAAATAACCAAGTAATTATTAATAAATAACTAAGTTATTTATTTTTGAAGTCGATGCCAGCACTGCCGACCAACTTAATTTATAATGTCAATTTAAAACTTTAATTTCCAATGCTAAATAGATTCATAAAGGGCATATTTATAATATATAAATTTATAATTGTTTAAATTGATCGGTGAAGCTGGCGCCGAATTAAAAAATAGGTAACTTAGTTATTTATTACAAATAAGTAAATAAAAAATAGGTATAATTTTGATTTAATTATTTTTTTGTTTTTTAGTACCTACTTTTTTGTAGTCAGTTTTTTAAAAGATATTGTATTTTAGTATTTTTAGTGATTAATATTAATAATTACAATTATTTTCATTCGTAGAATATTGTATAATTATGAAAAGTCACGGGTAAAAGCTAGTATATATAAATTCCTCCTTGTCTAAATTGATTATCATCAACGCACAGAAATGAAGCAATAGAAGTAGCTGCCAATGGTTAGTTGTCAGCCGTTGAGGAGTTCGGTTCTCCATTACCGAAGTCCAATACAACATTTTGCAAATAACAGCTAATCAGTATATATTGAATCACGATCGATTTACTAACATCTGTTAAAGAGTTACATTATTCATATTTAGAACTCATCATCACATACTGATCGATGGTGCAGTTATTTTGCAAAGAAAGAAATGCCAGTAACCTTGAATCACTTTGAATTTACCACCACCTATTAATGAGTTCTATTGCTCATATCTAGAACTTGTCATTTGACCACCTTGTCATTTGATTTGAAGTGGTGTAATTATTTTGCAAAATAACAACTAGGTATAGCAAATATTTTGAATCATAGTTGGTTTACCGCCATTCGTTAAGGATTTCCATAGTTCATTTCCAGAGCTTATCATCAGATTTATATGGGACCACACCTATAGCACCCTCTTTCAAATAAAAAACTATCATCAAAATCGAGCCACTCGGCAAATAATTATCGCTGAACATACGTAAAAAAAGGTTACGACGAATTGAGAACCTCCACCCTTTTTGAAGTCTGTCAAAAATAATATAAATAACAAAAAAATTGACTTTTGCGTTGTTACATAAGAAACAAAGAATTATTTTATATACGAATATTCACCATAAATTTAATAACATTTTCATGAAGTAAAAAACCATATAATGTATATATATATATATATATATATATATATATATATATATATATATATATATATATATATATATTATCATTCTTCAAATTAAAAATCTATAGTTTGATTAATTATACATAATGCACAGTATTCGTAAGTAACAGTCAACCTGAACTTGTTAATTACGCATGTAGCATTCGGGTGTTGAGGCGTGCATTTCAAATACACAAATCAATGTGCAAGTGATTTAACGTGAGGGTTTTGTATTGTATCCAATCTACATAAACGTAGCCTTTCTTTAGTCGCAATGATTGACTCACGGTAAAAATAATCTTTCACGTTTTTTTGTTATCTTTTCAATGGCTTGATCCATTATAATATAAATTGATTCGATTTTTAACAAGGAGGCAAAAACTAAGAGCTAATATACATATAAACTAATGTACAAATTTTAATAGCTAGTTTAAAAAAGATACCGTATCATGGGATACATCAACATACGTCCAATAAAAACAGATTTAATTAGCAAAATTCTGAACATTTAAAAGATTTTTAAATATAATCATAAATTGGCAAGTTAGTTCTTGATAATTGCTTTCAGATGTAATTTGATGGTTAAATGTTTGTAAAAAATAAATAAACACCAAAGTAATTTCACACGTGAACTTTTATTTTTTCCTATAATTCATTATTCAAATTAATATAAACAAGTAAGCTTCATTTCCAAATCGTATTTTAGCTTTATAAGACCAAGAGTTAACTTTTGTTCCGATCTTTATTAAAATTATAGAAAAAAAGTTAAAACGAATTGAAGTTGTACACTGATTTGTCTATATAACATTCTTATCAAAAGTAAGAATAGATTACACTATACCTATTCTATATTATACAATTTTAATTTTATATTTATTTATTGGCTTGTAAATTGTAATAATATAAATCTAGCATCGATAAGAATAGAATTGTACGGAAAATTAGACATTATTTTTAACTTATTTTTGTAAAAATAAATAATAGATATTTACTGTCTCAACGTAGTTCTATTCAGATAATGGAGGAAATCATAGAAATATTTAAAAAATTCACCATGTGGAATAATTATATACAAACTTTCGTACATTATTACAATATACGATTCGGGCGAACTGTAACCTCGAATTAATATATATTTCATGCGATGTTTAAATAAAAATCCAGTTTTGTTGAGATACGTGACATTTTTATGTTCTATCAGTTAAAATAACTACCATTTTTATAAATATCGACGCGCTTCCTGGGACACATATAATCCCAAAATATACGAATACTATTGTCCATTCGACTAAAGCTTACGGCGGCTTTATATTTCGTTTAAAATGTTTACTTGCGTCTTTATATCTGATGTAAACCTTTTCTTCTTCACAGTTATGTAGGTTTGTTTACTACAAGGTTGGAATTTTTGTTTGAATTGACGCGGACGTAAACGTCAAACCTTTTTTTGAGAGAAACTCCTTACGTAGAAAAATGGTAATATTTTCGTCGGAATAAAACCGTAAAGGCGTGAAATAAAAATTGTCAATTCAAATGTTAGTGGTTTGTTTCATGTGAGGTGTGGCGACAAATATGTATACCTTCTCTACGTAAATTATTTTCAGTTTATTCGATCACGAGATCGTAATAAATTTTGTGAAAAAATTGAGCTAGACTATTGATGCAGAGAGACAATTTAAACTTAAATATAGAATTTTTAATAACGTCTATTCGCTTGTTAAGAATAGTAATAGTCGGTCGGACTTTCTTTTGTTAGGAAATACCAAATGGAATTTATATCGCTAACAACTACGAAACTAATAATGTGTTATCAATGGTTAAGAATAAGGTATTAAGCAAGCGTACCTGTTTGTTGTGCAGTATTTGTATTGGCTGTGATGTCATCAAAGTAGTGTAAGTGCGTGCATGTGATTGTTGCTAATTATTGCTTTGTGATAAGTTATAAATTAGTGAAGCGTAAAAACTCGTTTAGCTAGGGTGTTGATTTTATTATCATTGTGAAGAGATTACAGAGTACTACTAGGATAAAAACAGACAAATAAATATTCGCTGGAATACTAGTAGAAATTGGTATTAAATGGAAAATTACGAAAAACTTAAAGATGTCTCATATAAATAGTGAATATGCTCGAAATTATAGAAAACGCAAATTAGAGAAAAGTGAATACCAAAAGAATCTAAAAATTCCGCTCCAAACAAATATAGAAGCCCAGGCAGTGCCGAAAATAAAATAAAAAAACGGCGCAAAGTGAAAATAAAATTAAAAAAACGGCGCTGACTGACCTATCAGGCATACAACTTTCAGCAACAGTCCTGGCTACATTACTCTGTTTAACAATTGTATTAAAGAGATTGGTAATTAAATTTCATATTAATGCAATCACTTGTTATGATTTCATCCCGACGTTTCGCAAAAAATCTAAACAAAGACCCGAACAGCACCTTTCGTTTTCTTTTTAAATAGACTATTAATTTTGCAGTAAGTGAGTAAAGAAAGTCGGGCTTTCAGGAAATTACAGCACACCATATCATCATAAATTTGTAATGTGGGGTTCGTTAGCATACCTCGGTGAGACTTGAGAGAAAAAAAGAATATATGTGCATATTTTGCGTAATTCTGACACTTCAGTGGGAATTGGATAAGGATAGGCACAAATAATTGTTTTAAAGCAAAACAATAAACAAGGATCATTATTCCTTAATGTTAAAACTCTATATATGTATCAAAAGTTATTGAAATACAGCAGAAAAAATATATCATGCATTAGACAATCGGCAAAATTTTATATCCTCTTATAGTATGCGAGTACTCCACAAAATATGTTAATAAGATTTAAAAAGCATAAATAACATCCTTCTGTATTTTACTAAAAAGGGAATTCTTTTTTTTCTCTAGTATTCACTCTTTTTAATTTTCTTTTTTTCCTTGAATCTTTTTAATTGTCGTTAATTCGTTATACTTCAATGAAATTGAGAGAGTAAATACCTGTATTAATTTGTTCAAAAATAAGCAATAGTAGTAAACTTCATAAAACCCGTACATAGTGATACATAAAAAATTAAATAACGGTACTCAATAATTATTTGAATATTTTGAAAACCCAATACGGTTTTTTTGGTTCTAAAATTAAATCGACTACTTTCAATAACTTTACGATCTGAAGTTAAAATCATAAGAAAAGCGTTCTACTTGTGTAAAAGTTTATACTATAATATTAATTTGATTTTATATAACATATTTTTGTTTGTTCTGTTAGTTTTGTACATTTGATTTAATATGTCTTCATAATTTCAAATAGTAGGTTCAAAAAACTTGAAATTAATAAGTTTCCCTTATAAAATTAATTTATTTGAACATAATACAACACATCTTTTAAAGCCATATATGAGGTAGTCATATTTCTCTATATATGGATAATGCATATTTTTATATGAATATTCATAATACCTTATTGAATATTCATAATATTGCGGATTTTATTTACAAATTTATATCTGATATCTGTTACAACGTAAGGATTTGTGACTGACATGTAATGAATACCAGGTTCTAATGTGCAATGAATCTATTTAAACTTTTTATTATATTGTATTTGTTTGAACACAGTGACAACGTTGACTAACACCCAATTCAAAAAGTACTTAAAAGGAAATTTTTATTTCCTAGACCACAAAAACAGCTTTAATATTTCTATGATGTACGGTTAATATTTCCGTAACAAGTTTTAAATGTAATTTCCAACAGAAAAGTTAATGTTAATTAAAAATCAAGTTTTAATAATTTTATTTACCTATATAGTATAATAATCGTTCCACTTCTCCCTCTGACGCAGGTAAAACCACGTCAATTTCTCCGACATATATAAACACCAGTTTTGCCGTATTCATTACTCAGTATTGGTGTGATGAGAAAGTGAAAGTTAATGTAAAATTCATTCGAAATGTGGAGAAATCAATCCAAAGATATTTGTTTCTCCACATAACGATATTTGGAGAAATAAATCCAAAGATATTATATGTGGAACTTTTCAGTACTACTTATTAATTATATTTAAAATATAGGTGTGAAAGAAAATCATGTTAGCTCCTAACATGGAGTGGGAAATTCATATAATTTTTTGTAAGTGTACAATAAGATATGGAAAAGCTTTATAGTTATTAATTTTTTTTCAATTCCTAAATGATAATGAAAATTTAAAGAAGATACACGTTATTACTGTAATTTACATGTACCAGAGTTGTTTCTCTAATTCCATTTCAACACTCGAAAATTTCGCAATGTTCGTAAAAACACTCATTACAATGACGACATTAAATCTTGGTAAGTCTCTGTAGCAAGTTTTATCAACACTGTTGGTCATCTTTATTTATTTTTCTTTTAAGATAACTATTTTAAAACGTTATGCAAACTTAAACGTAATGACTCATGTCCGACGTAATAACAGATAATGACAGGAAGAATAAGAGTGTTGCCGTCATTTCATTCTATTTGGTGTTTAATAACGCCATCCATTTTGCATCAATTAAAATTAAGATTATATGATGAAATAAACATTTTTAATGGAAAATTTACTATTGCTTGTGTTACATGCTATTCTGTTTTATTACAAATTATGTTTTATGCATGTTAAAGCAATGTTAGGCAAGCAAACGTTAATATAAGATTAACAGCTTCACAAAGAATCTTAATTTTCAGATATCTAGCTTTATTTGGTTTGGAAATATGGGTGTCCAAAATCATAGATTTTAGCTTTTATTGACAGACGGTCGAAATATGTCAATCACGTCCAACGTCTTACGTAAAACTTTGAAGTTTGTAACATAATTTATATTTGGTAGATATATACAGAAGAATTTAAATTTTCATTATTTTTAGAAGAAGTTTATAGAAAAAATAGTAGTAACTATGGTCAGATTTTACCTAAATACGGTACGCAACTTATATGGTTGCAATTATATTGCCTCTGTCAATAATTGGTGTGCACATTTTTTCTCGATATTTACATATTTTTCTATCATTGTACAGCTGTCGTATTTTGTGTTACTTAGATAATATTTATTTTTCCAATATTTCTATAGCACTCGAAAGGTAATTCCAAAAGGAACAGATCATATCAAATATAAAGGTTAACAATATTCACGTTTCATATTGAATACTGTTCATTCCATAAGGTGTTGACATGAGCAATAGCCAATACTATTGATTCCATAAGATTCGTAAATAGTCGATGTACTGAACTTTGTCAGCTTATCTTGACATGTTTGTCTATATAAATAATTTTTCCTAAAATTCTCTAATGAAATATGTAGGGCCCTTAGGATATTTATTTCATTTCCACATAAACTGAAACAACGAGACGAAAAAAACCTTAATTGTGTACCAGAAAAATGAGGAAACTTGAAGTTTTTACGAAATCAGGTTATTTTCCTTAATATCCTGTAAATGCTATTTTTAAGGAACTCAAATAGGAAGATAGAACAAAATAGAGATTGGGTTTTGTTACGCCCTCTATACACAGATGTAATATACTAATTCATAAAACTCGTAAACTTGACAGGGTTCTGGAAAAAACTATGTAAAACCCGACGATATTGAAATAGAAATTCATTCTGACAACATAGAGAGAATGTATTGACATTCTTCCAATCAGCTGATAATTTATATTTAATTAATTTAGGCAATAACTACACATTAAAAAGCAACCAGCATAGATTTTCTTGTATTCGTTCCTAAAAAGTTGTTATTTACTTCATTAGATATTTGTTGTTATTTTTATTTCTTGTTATCAATTCTTGTTATGTTAAAAACATAATTTGTGACGAAATATTTGTTTTTTCTTACTATAATCCCAAATTTAATTTTTGATTTTACCTGATTGACAATTGTTTTATTTTTTACATCCTAAATATACCAGCTTTTTTAATTATTTTATTCCATTTCCAAAATACTAGGCTCGTTTTTGCCATTTTCTTTTTAGGGGAATAGTTAATTTGCTTAGTAAATGTAAAGCAAAGGAATTTAAATGTAATTTGAGACAAGTCAGTGGAAACGAGAATATATAGAAACAAAATAATATGTTTTTCCGCTTAAATTATACATTATTTTAATATGTTCCTAATGACCTTTTCGAAGGGGTTAGAATATCTCGTAACAGATTCAGGAGTAATTGGAGTCCTTAGTACATCCCTCCCATATTGGTTTTACTTCAAACGCCAACCACTATATATAATGGTAAAAAATACTCAAATAAAGGTGGGCAGAGAAAACTTTAACTTACTCGAAAGAAACAATGAACATAGCACGCGAAAATATCATTTTTGATGAGAAAATGTATTAGAGTCACCTTTATTTGAGGACTTCTATTGTAAAGAGATTAGCAATAGTTATAAATCCTTTAATCGGATTAAATGTTCCTTAAAAATATGTCAAAACTATTTTTTTTAAATAAGTATATTTTTGACTATTACATCAAATTTCAAATAATAAGTCCAAAAAAGTATGGAAGACTGAAACATTTTCTCGTTAAATACTATATTTATTAAGTTTAATTTATAGATATTTATAATTATTACGAAAAAAAATAGTGGAAGGAGAATATACGAGTTAAATTTGAGACTTTGAATAAAACAAATCTATAAATAAGAAGATATAAGAACTAAATTGATACAGTAAAGTGAAATGTTGAAGTTATTATTCTACAAGTGAATAAAGGAAATTTGTTAATAATTACCAATTTGAAGTAACAACTTTATAAAGAAGATATATGACCTTGAGACCTTGGCAGTTTCAAGTGTTGAGAGTATATAATTATATTTAACGTTACGTTTATACCAAGACACTATACTTGTACAACGCTAAAAAATTACAATTATTTGGTAAAAAAATGTACCTCTTTTATATAAAGATAAGAAATATCTCTGTAGTAAATGGCTTAATTCAACTTATAGTCCAGTTTTTCTTTCGTACCAATCTGACAGATAATTATCATTATACGCCAGGAAAAATGATTTTTTGTGCAAATGTTGCAGATAAGAAAATGTTTAACAACAGAAGCGAATGGTGACCTGAAATTACATTATTCTCAATCTAATCGCTTTCTGTACATAGATAATTATTTCACGCAACACCCAAAAGACCAATAACAATTTCCTTTTAATATATTATTTTAAAAGTAATCGCATTTAGTGCCTTACAAATCGTTTGGTAGTTGCCGGAGGAATCTCATTACTCGTAATACTTGCAATTATGGTAACGAAATACATTAAATTTAAGTTTTATGAAATTTTTAGGAAATTTTACTTAAATATATAGTTAAATTCTGATACGAAAGCTGAAAAAAGTTAAATATCCAACCAAGTGGGTGCAAGTATTTCACAAAACGAAAGGTAAAACATTAATTTTAATTTAACTTTAATTTACTTGTCTGTATAATTATTACTTAATCTTATTATTTCTTAATATTATATGTTATTTGTCTGTTTGTTGCCGACAGTTTTTCTTTTCTTTTTGTTACATATATTTTGAGTCACTTAAGAAATGTATTTGCTTTCTTGTATTTTTAAATATTTTTCTTGGTAAAGGTTAAGAAAATAATTTCATGATTTTTGTTCTCCTTCTATCAGGGTTAGCCGACGCAATCTGTAGGAAATAAAAAAATATTTAACTTAAGACCGTAGATTCCGAAATTTCAAAATTTCAAAAGAATTTATTCAAGATTCATCTAGTACTTTTCTTTTGTTTGTGAAGTAGTATTTTGTACTGAATTTCATTATCTAATTTATTATTGCGCACATTTTGTATTAATATACATTTAGTTAAATGAATACATAATTAAACTTTTCTCAGATGAATTAATTGAGGATGGCAATACGTAATTTTATTTGTGACACAAATTAGGTAGTTTTAAATAGACAATTGGGCCAAATTAACGTGAAATATACATTAACTAGTGTTGCACTGCAGGCTTCGCTTGCGATTTTCGACATGAATTTAGATGTAGTAATGATTAGTTAGATAAGGCATAGATATAGTTTAAGTTTTTTAAAAACAAGTCTAGAACAATATTATCCATGTTCACGCAATTAAAAAAAATTAATATTAACCTAATAAATGATACACCATAATTCCAACAATCCGTTAATATTCAAAATTTGAAAAGAAATATGTTCCATATCTACCATTTAATATTTTAAATATGCTACTACATACGATATTTAAATTTTTTCCAAACTTCCAAAATGATTGTTCAAGATGGCAAATTTTCCTCAAAATGACAAAATGGCATAAGGAATATTTCTGACAAATTTCGATAAATTCTTTTTTTTTTGTCGTGTTACATAGACTAATATACATACACACATACTATTTGTCTTAAACTAAACAAAAGTAAGACTTTGCTTGACTTGGTCTCATTATATTTCTTACCGTGATCCATTTCTTCGCCTTACATTTTAGGAATTAAAAATTTTGTTTTTATTTCATAAACTACTGTATTAACAGAAACTTATACTATTTGTTAGTATCTACTACCTGTTACCGAATAAGGTGTAGGTGATCTTAAAATAAAATGTACTTTTAATTACACACCCAAAATTGTGAGGGAATCAAAATTCGGCTCATTTTATGAGGCCAGATGATTTTTCATTATTTGCTTTAGAATATATTTCAATTCTTTTTTTTTTATTTTAATTTCCATCAAAATAATCTCTAACGTAAAATTAGTGGCGAATGATATATAAGCTATGATTACTCCGTTTCTTAATATGAGCATCAACTGATCCTAATTTTTCATGATTTATATTAAAATATTAATACCATAATGAATATAATAAGACTAAAAGAATATTTTTCCGTACAAACCAAGCCGAACAATCTACATAAAGACAAAATGTATCAAAACTCTATCACTGTATTACGAGTCTTTCCACGTCCTCATTTTGCCAAACGCCTTTCATATTATACTAAATCATAGCGCGCTCAATCTGCTTAAATAAACAGTTTACACGTCAATTTGTACGTCGTTTACTCCTAAAATTCTCGTTAGTGGTAATATCGTCTCTGAGTATTTACATTCAAGTGAAGGGTGCGAGCATGCAGCACAGGGGTTGTTGTAGTTTGGCGTTGATATGAAAAAAGGAATGAATGCTTCTTCAATATGGGATTTTCAGAGAAAACAATCTACTAATATAATGTAGCTTTTTATTTCGCATAAATGTACAAAATAAAGTAAGGAAATATTAATGGTAATGATAAAATACATAAATCTGGATTTACTATTCATAATTTGCCTCGGGTTCGCATGTGCAGACAAGATATGTAGGATTTTATGGAAAATATTGATTTTTAGGATTTTATAATCGAAAAGTATGAACGGAAACCTATTGTTCTGTTTAGTTGTTACTGCCCTCTAACTTGTTTTTGTGAAACTTATATTTAAAATTTTTCAACAGCTTTTTAAAGAATCTCTAGAAGATGCGGTAAAAATAAAATCTATAATGTACGTATGCATGGGATACGTAAAGATATTTCTGTTGTAATTTGAGGTTGTGTAGATTGTGTAACTCCCCCTTCTCTGCATATTTTCTGTTCTTGATCCTATAATACACATGAAATCGAAATCAGGAAAAATCTTATAGTTAATCCATTTTAAGCTTAGTAAGAACAAATGAGACGTTTACGGAAATAAATTCACTACATTTTTGCGCCCATGAAAAGTAAATTAGGCAACGCATTTACCACTCTACATAAATATTAATATTGAAATTTAATGTAACAAAAAATTTATAAGGTTTAGGTTTTAATATTTAATATTTTCATGTCCGTACATTCATCTATCGCAGGGTCGTAGTTTTAAAAAATTATAGACCTATATGAATGTAAATCTGAAGTAATGCATGAAATTTTGCGAATAGTCGCTGCATATTACGATCTTAATTAATACGTACCAAAATATTTATAAAAAGTTTTTTGCCCCTTTAATTGGATGGTCTCTGGGGCTATTTTTAAAAATTATTTTTCTAACGCGTTTACGAAACCCGCCGATAGAGGGGAATAAAAAATTCGCGAGTCTGCGTGCCATGTCGGTGAGTAACAGCGTATGTGGAGTCTGAATTCGCCGTGGACAATATGTGGAGTTGAAATTCACCATGAACATTATGTAAGTAAACTTGTACTTGATGTAAGCGTAGAACGAGTGTATTTTAATGTATTTTCGTCAAATATATATTATGAAAATTGGTACCTTGTAGTCGTAATATCTAGTAGTCGGAGTTTTTATATGTTTTAAACAAAAGTGCTTCATCAGTTTTAACAAAATTAAGTATTAAGACCAAACCCTTGGGATAGGATCTTTGAATTTATCAAAGAATGTGCGTTGATTTGTTATGTACCAAAAAAATATAAAACTGTCATTATATTATTACAAGTAATTTGGTAACTTTTTTATCTTGATATCAGTAAAATTGAAATGGTTACTTATGATAATAGCACAAATGAAGATATTTTTTTTTGACCAGAAGTGCTCTATATATTCATGCTGCCAATGACTAGCTTGACGAGAAATAGCAGCAATGTTCTAAATTTTTAATTTGCGCCGAATAACCAGCTTTGCCGTTCATAAAGATTCGACTAGCATGGACATACAAGACTTCAGTTTTTAGTTGCAGAGTTTAATATTTTCCTGAAAATGAAATGCTTCAAATAAATGGTGTAATTGTCTAGAGAGTCTCGAGTAATGTAAACAAGGAAAGGATATACAATTCGAGACTGCCTAGGCAATTATAACTCAATTTCTGAAGTCACAAAGCAATCCCTTCCAAATAATGAAGCCCTCACAAATAGGTTAACATTCAATTGGACAAAGAAAATGTTTTTTTACGTCCTAAATGCATTAAAAAACTTTTCCTTTGTCATTATTTTTAACAACCCCTGTGTATGTCTCGGGCAAAGAAATATGTGATATATTTATCGTACCATAGAATGACATCCTACACGATTTTTTTTTTTTAATTTTGATTATTTTCATTCATCATTTACTAGTTAAAGAGACTAAGAAACATTGATTTTTGTGATTTTTTCATGTGATAACTGGCTCGACTGATACATTGTAGTAATTTTCTAATTTTCTACAATCTATTTTTATTCCCGTAATAAGGAGTCCTGCCTACTCTATCATGTACTTTATGAAATCACGTTCTACCATACAACTTAAAGGTCAATATACCTCTTCACAAATGCCAAGTGGGGTCGAAATTTTTTACACTCATCCCATTGAGTTAACGGACAGTTCTTTTAAAAGGAATATTAGTTTCCACTTTTTTATTTGTTGTAAAAAAAATGAATCCTTAGTTTTGTTTTGTACCGTTTATTTGTTCATTACCATTTCCATAATGTTGAAATAATATTAAATCTGTGTGAGACTTTCTTGGTATCGAAAATGAAAACTGGCATCAAGCTTACAGTTGGTATGCACAAACTTCTACGGATATTTAGCGATGCAAATATCTATATTAGTTAAACAGATGATAAGGAACTTATATTAATTGTTGTAATACCAACATTAGTAGACAGCAAAAAGGCAATATTTTTTAAAAGATTGAGTATGGTAACGAATTTCAGAAAATGAAATAAGAATCTATACATATAACCAAACTGCACAATTATTATGTCGGTACGTTGAAAGTATTTGCAAAAGACTAAGTTTTATCGCAATGGATCAACTAAGGGTAGATATGGCAATTTGATGTTTAAACTCAAAGTGTATTTATTTAAAAGACATTTAATTTTATAATTATTATTATAGATGGATTCACACATCTTATCTTACAATTAACTTAATAATATTTTACAAAATACGTTTAGGAACTTAGGGGAAAAGTGAACTAATAGTTCATATCATTTAAAGGAATAAATTAATAAGTAATAAAAAAAATAACGGTAGCACTCGGGTAATGGATAATCATTTGTTAATTATAGGTATTGATACTTTTACCGTGGTATGGTATGGGATATTAATTCATAAGAAGGGTAATGGAGTAATAATATATAAAGGTACATATTTAATTAGCCGTGCCGGAGCATGTAAATTGCAATAATTTGATAAAAGTATTTTTTTAAGTTCAAGAATTCAGGTTGCAAAACGAAAACATTTAAGTAACACATTTTCTAACTTTCTTGTAATTGATATTTTATTTCCAAGCGAATTTCATAATTTCGAATTTGAATTCGAAGCGAAATTAATTTCGACGACGAAGGCGACACTTGTTTTGATCAATGTGAATGTATCATAGATATATTGGAAACATTCATTAAGCAAATATAATTTAATCAAGAAAGTATATATTCGATAAAAGGAAATAATTTAAAAAAAATATATTCACCCGACTGTTAAAAACAAGGAGTTATAATATACTTGTGATTAAGAATCTTAAAAGACTGTTTTTTAATTTTCAATCTTGACATATCGTATTCAATACAAGGAAACTTTTTCTTTGATAGTAATTTAAATCACAATTTGGAGAAGCAATTTGGAGATAGCTCACTGATAGCAGACCGGTCCAAATTCTGAAGTATGGTACATCGTACTACAAGCTTTATATATATTAAGTTTTTATAGCGGTAATGGGTGTTTTATTAGATTTAAATTGATTAGGCTATATATATGACCAACAGCTGGTGTAATACCCAGGTACAACAGCGTTTGGACTTTTTCCGATCCCCTTCGGTGTCTATACGTAGAACAAATGAACATCGAATTACTGGGATCAAATATATAACAACAATATGTCCCCATATTCTTGGCAAAAACAATTTACACATTTCATAGTTAGAATATATACACAGGCATAAAGGTACACGTATACCCTAAAACACACTTAATGTTCTTATTGTCTTAGGTGAAATATACCTGTCGTAGAAACTTTGCCTTAAATTTCTGGTTGATTTTAGTATATATCCACCGGTCGAACTCCTCAGCCAGTTATGAAATATCTTAATCTTTCTTTATTGTATATTTTCTGATATTTTGCGATATTTTGCTGAGTGAACCCATCTTGAAAGGTTTCTACTAAAAGGTACGGTGTTACTTAGCTGCGTGCACCTGCTTCCGAATCGAGCAATGGAATTGACATTTCCCACTGACACACAATGATCTGAAAATAGTGTTTCATATATATATATATATTACATATATATTATAAGACTTGTAAAAATAAAAAATTTGTGTTTTTTTTCTATTTTTTCAAATACTTCAAATGACTTTTAAAAAATGTTTGTTCAGGTTAAAAATGCAATTAGATCGAAAGCTTAGCCCAAATTTTAAATTTATTTTATGAATTTTATGTTTTTTGTATAAAATAAGATAACAATTTATAAATTGTAATTAATATAGTATATTTAGATTCTTATATATAGAAAGTATTACATTGCAGGCGGTATCCCGCCGGAATCCGTTATGCTATGTACCCTACACAGCATAATATACATTAAGGAAAAAATTGAAATAAAACGTCAAATAATGTTCCAAAAAGAGAATTTTACAAGTTACGATAATTCTTTGGGCCTCAATAAATGTGATGATATGATTCCTTTTTTTCTAAAAACAAGCCATCCATTATATATTACATTTAGGAAATTTCCGCTGTTATCAATTCGTTAGAATCTAACTTGTCGGAGGTTAGACACCATCTCCCCTCTACCTGTGGATTCCATCTATTATATTCCAATCCTCAAAAATGATCGATGTTAAACATGTTGTCAGATTTAAGTCCTTTTCCTCACTGATATCGCTATCTGAAATATTATTTATATAATGTTAGTGTCATCTGCAAATTTTAAATTGTAATTTTCATCGCTTGAAGCTAAAGCAAAAAAACTTTCATTTCAACAGTCAGTTGAACTTTCATTATTTGTCTTAATTTGGGGCTTATCTGTTCCAGGTTAACATCTTGATATCATTTGAAGTCATTATTTCTGCCCTCAGTTGCTTCCTTGAAGAGATTTTGTATTGAATTCATATTATGGTGTTTGACTATATAGGCTCCATGGATCAACAATTTATGCACACTTCATGGCGTATGATACCATCCCTATAAGTTTACATAAAAATGTGAAATTTATTGAATCATCCAGAATAGTTAGTTGTCTATCGAATGAATTATTCGGTTCAATTATTGACGCTTTTTTAATCTAATTTGTAAAACATCATCTATCCATATTTGCGTCACTTGTGGTAACTAAACCCTGTTTTGCAATATTTACCAACAATTCCACTTCATTACGAAAATTGTCTTGAATTTTCTTGGGATCGAACATCCTGCGATCGATCGATCTTCTTGCGATCGATAGAATGTCCAATAGGCATTTTGTACATCGAATCCACAAGCGCAAAACTGACAAGCTCTACATGTAAAAGAAATACCTAATATGTCACTTTTATTCATTACTTTTCTCAAGTCAATCCTTTCAGATGGTTCTGCTATACGTACATACAATTTTTTGAGTAAATGCATCTGACAATTATAATATGATTTTATCATCTATTATTGTCGTCAATGTTGTATGTTTCACCGAGATTTCGAAAAATAAAATAGACTAAATAAATTTTATTAAGAATTTCTAAATTTGTGGTTTCCGAGATATTAATTTTTTGTACGGAACCAAATATGAAAATTCAAATGAATAGATGACAAGTAACGCTTCGAGCGATGAAGTATTACTTATATATATATAATAAATATTTTAATGGAAAGAAGATTTACTGTTTAATATAGAAAATGTTTTAACTAACTCTGTGACAATTAAAATGTAATACATATTAAATTCAAATAATTCAGAATTAAATTTATTTCCAAAATCACTGTTGATTGTGTATTAGGAATTGTCGATAGCGTTACGGATACGGAAGAAATAGGCCTTTTCCTTAAAAACCCACATTTTTTTTAAATATTACTGCAAATGATTTAACTAATTAACATATATAATAAAAATTAAAAATAAAAATGAGTAAATGAACTTTTAGTAAGAATTTTACGCGACTCTTTTCACTAATTTTTAAAACAAACCATCCTTGGAGAGTTCGATAAAATCTTAATACTTTTCTACATCTAAGTTACAATAGCTCACTTTAACAGGTTTTTGAAATAGTTCGCTTTTTACTGTTCATAATTGTTTGCTTACGATGGTTGTTTTTTTTTAAATTGTAAAAAAAAAATACAAAAATCGTAATAATCACTTCATTGAAAAGTAATTTTATACCAGTTGCGTTTAAATATTTTGTGCTAGTTTTTTTTTAACGATTTTAGGTATATGGGTGCTGCGACTCGCTTATACGCCATTTGTGCCTGAATACGATTTAAGGCATATAGTTGCCACGGCTGGCTCGAATGAAGAGCAAAGACTGTAAATAACAGTGATATTTGTGTTTGTATATTTCCATTTTATAAATCGAGTAATACCTATTCTTTACATGTTGTAAATATTACATTGATATAAGTGTTTGTGTATTATCGTTTTATAAACTGATTTACCTAACAAATAATGCAATAATTTTGTAAAGCAATAAACGTCGCTTAATGCTTTTAAACTTAATTGTATTGCTAAACATTAAATACATTTTCGGAAATTATTCGGAAAGTACAGCCTATCAATTTATATTAGGTAATAAGCAAGATGCATTTCTGCTCTAAATTTCGGACACTACGATGAGAAGATCAAATTACTTTTTGTCCTAAATATTAGCTTTTAACTTTCAATATGAAACCATGAAATTAATTAAAAGTATGTATATACCTTTCTTGGAAAATGTATGCTATAATGGACCATTTAAAAACGCCTTTACCTGGTTTAGGCCTTCTTAATACACCTAATTTGTTGGAGACTCCTGTGAATAAAAAATAAAACATTTAATATATTATGTAATATTAAATTAAATGAAGTTATAACAAAATTTGTCATTTAAACTAAATTTGTTCTCTTTATTTTCAGTGCCGACTAAATTTATTTCTTCTATCACCACTTCATTGGTGAGTTTCTATAATTATATCTGTGTTTGTGTCAGTCCAGATAAATGCTAACACTGGGTTGCTCTTTTCCATAGTATTCTAGAATGTTTGGAGAAAAGATTTTTCCTCAGGTGATATTTTCGTTCCGACGTTACTAATATTTTCTCCCATTTCTATATTTTGTAGAATTAAAAAGAAAATAATGTAATTTACATATTATGCTAAAATAAATTATTAAGCTTTCTTATAGCATCTGCTAGTTGATTAATTACCATTTAAGTAATAAAATGGTAATTAATTAACTAGCAGATGCTATAAGAGTGCTATCTGAGTCGTATTGTTTAAAATCAGTGGACAACTAGCCAAGATGCAGTAAAGCTGCCACTTCCAGGTCTGTGTGGGATGGACTGGCAGGTTTTAGGCCACCTCCTGTTTTGAAGGCCTGCGTTCTTTAGGAGGCAAAATTTTTCCTTGTCTTTACTTTCATCATCTTCCACTGTAATTGCAATTGGGTCAAATTTCAAGGACGGCAATTCAATTCATTTAATTGTATTTATTTTACTTTTGTAATTTGTAAATGAACTCTTTCAAATAACTTACTTCTTGTACTGGGAAGAATACATAAAATGATTTACAACAAAAAGTAGTTATCCTAGGAAACTTAAAATAAAAATAATTTGTAGAAGTGGAAACAAATGAGAATAGAATGTTTATATACTTCCCAAGCACATTTTTAAGTTATTTCACTCGATGACAAATTATTATTAGTACATGGAGTAACTTATTTCAAATATAACATTTAATGTTCAAATATAAATTCATATACATTTTCATAAATGCTTACTTATTCTTCCTCATTCCAATTTACCGATCGAATTTGCTTTTGACTTATTGCTAAAATGTGTGAATGTAAAAACGTGGTAAAAAGCATGGAAACATGGAACACAGACGTACACGGAAGATTGTAAATATCACTAATATCAAAATATATAGGTTTTATTTGACAATAAACTATAGAATACACTCAATTTTAAATGATTATGGAAGGAATTACATCGGGTTGCCATCATTCACGGCTAAATCGAGGTGTAGCAAAGGTATTGTTAATTCGTCGAAAATCCATGTTCATTAATAATGTTTTTAAAACGAACTAACAACTTAGATGCTCTGAAATTAACTACTCTACAGCTAATTCGAAATTCCATATATATTTGTATGTATATGATTTTACAGAAATGCCTCTGTAAAATCTCAAATTACTTAGTCTTACAGTATATGTATATTTAATAACATGTGTATTTCGTTTTTATTATCTTGATAATAAAAGTTTAATATCTTTATAAAAATCAACGATTTAATTTCTTGTCTTAATTATTGTATAATCCATAGGTAATATTTCATTTACAGTGCATAGTTTTTACTCCAAAATTACTTAAATTTTATTTGTCCTTATCATAAATATGTATTTCAATTATTTTTTTTTTGCGCCTTAAGTATTATTAATATGCAATAATAATAATGCTTAAGGCGCAAAATTTTTACCGGTCTTTAAACTAATCGTGACTTATCTATGCTGTAAAATAGAAAATCCGTTCGAAAGTAAAACCAAAAAATCACAGTAAATGGTTGGGTGCAATTATTAGGCTGGTAGACAAATAAGTCATGAATTTATTTATATTTATTCTACCGGTAATATTCTCTTCTATACTACCGGATACTACCGGTAGTATCCTACCTCGGGTAATGTAGATAACTCAACTTGAGTGGAAATTGTCAAAAGATGACTGAAATTTACTTAACTGGAATGCAAAAATACACTTAGGCCACAGATTTATCTACATAGCTTGATCACAATTTATTGTTTGCATTGTAATTCCACGTCACTCTCAGGATTGAATAATTTTTTTCCTATTATTTATTTATTAATAAATAGTGGTAACGTCTTAAATAATCACACATACACACACACACACACACACGCGTGCACGCACACACACATGTATATATAAGCGAATGTGTACCCCCACAACAAAATAAATCTTCAAATTTTTTAAAGTATAACTAAAAATAAAATGTAAAATCTATCCACCGAATTGTTTGGTACCATGAATCGTATTAACACATGTTAAGAAATTTAATAAAAATACGCTAAATACTCGTACGCTGAACGGTAACAATTACGTGTTCTTTACTAGGTACAATTTTACGTATCCTACTAACGGTCGTAATATAATTTTAAACTTTAAGATAATATTTTAGTAATTCGGTTACAGGATTCTCAAACGATATTCCATTAATAATTTAAAAAATATATTATAGAATATTAATCACGCTGTTATGTTACGCATATGAGATGCCACTGAGCTGAACCGTCTAGAGCGGACATTATATATATATATATATATATATATATATATATATATATATATATACATAATTACATAACTTCATCTGAAATCTTACGACATGAAATAGCAAAGATAAATGTTTTTCAATATACCGGGTAATCCCCGAATTTTTCGTTTCTTTTTTGCCATTATAACAGTAGTTAATTAAGAGTATATATTTCTCCATGGCATTGAAACTTGATGTAATTAAATCTCATCGGAAAATTAGGTTTTTATGCGACTGAGTATGAATGTGTAAACCAATTAGCACTGACAACTAATCAACCCACAATCTGAGTTCACACAATCGGTGGCAGGCAGGTATGGAGAATAAGACTAATGAGTTGAGCGACTTTACTCATTTTTTTTTGTTATTTTGAAAAAAATTCCTAGTAACTATTTAATTTATACCCCACCACACATTTTGGATAATTCCATATTTTGATGTCTTTTCTTCAACTCCTAGTCATAGGCGCTTACGTAAAAAATAAATATATCGTCCACTTTTCATCTCTGTTTAAGATACCGTAGCCATCATTTTGCGTTATGCACATATTGTGTGTTGCTTCGCTTGCTTTTGCGAAGTAATTATTTAAGCGGAATTCATAAAACAAGAATACTTACTGATAGTTTGTTTATAAAATTTGCAGTGTAATACTCATAAGATATGCAATATATTTTATAAAACATTTCATATATTTTACGGCATTATATCATATATTTTATGATCTAATGCCGTAAATTTGATATGTAATAATACTCATAAGATATGCATAATATTTTGCGAGGAAAATGGGTGTAAAATTTCCTTTATCATGGTAGGTTTTTAATTAATTCCAAAACATGTTATCGGTGCGCATAAATATTTAAATGATTTTATTTTTTCGCAGGGGTAAAGAGCAAAAAAATTCTTTTTCAACTTTATTTATATAAGAATACAGACAATTAGAGAGATAAGGGTAAGAATAAATTATTTTCTACCCATATTAATTCGTCCATACCCAATCTAATTATATCTATTATATATATATATGTATATATATATATATATATATATATATATATATATATATATATACATCGTCATATCGGTATAGTTAATCGTGTTTTTCTTCACTTTCCCCTTTAATTTATATGTTATGTAAAAGAATTGTTTCCCTCGTGGCATTGCCCGGATAATAATGAGGTCTTTACTTAATTTTCCTTTATTCACTTTATTGTATTTTTAACGTTATTCTGTACGGTTTACATTTTTTTTTTTGCTTTAGAGGAGTATAGGGCTGTACGGCACCTTGTAACATAAAAACGCGCTTAACAGACAATTTAATTGGTTTAAAGAGAAAGGGCGAAAATTTGAGCATATACTACTCCGATATTTGTGGCAATCGAATGCAGGGAATTACATACGCGCTAAGTGGACTGATGATTTTCGAATTTGTCAATTAGATACGGGACCGGTATCTAATTGACAAATTAAATGGGATCAAATATTAAAAACCATTGATCCGATTCAAATGAACCGAGTTGTTTTGAAAAAAAACGTAAACCTTAAAACTCATTCTGGATTTAATGTCTATATCCTAACAATTCAAAATGAAACGACATTGTGAATTAAACAAAAATTACGGTTTTCCTATGAAGGGCACAGTACAATTAGAATTTACAAAATCGAATTACAGAAATTAAAAATTCACAGAGCATAATGCATTAATAAACATTCCAAATAGATGGAAGAGGAAACGCTAGGCCAAAGTTCAAAGTAATCCTATATTTAATTACCTATGCATGTTCTGAGCAGAATTCCAACTATTTCGACCCGTACTATTATAGCCCGAGTGTTTATTTTACCTTGCCTTTTAAGATATTTTTGCGTATATATTTTTTTGTTTCTATTGGCCCATAAAATTTGCAACCTTTTTAATATAATTTTAAAATATCAAAGACAGTGTCGTTTATTGTTGTTAATGCAGTCAGTTTGCAACATAACTTTCATCTATTTTGATGACTTCTTTGATTTTTTAATTGAAGTATTGTTGTAAGTATACTTATAAATCTGTTAAACATCTTTGTCAAAACTATATTAAACACATAAACTTTGCCCCTGGATTTCATCGATATTGGAATCCCGTGCTAAATCCCCATAAATTCGTCATATCCGTCTGCTCGTCTGTATTTCTTAGCTCTTTTCATTTAAGATCGGTTGTGATGAAAAGTTAAAGTTAATTAAATACTTTAATCCGTAGAGATAAGAAAAATATATTTTCTAACATCACTTTGCTTAACTATTTATTTTTTTTTATATTTTTTGTAAATCTCATTGATTGGAGTATCATTGAAATGAACATTAAAAAAAACAATATTTTTCTGTCTTGTAGTATTTTATTCTTTGAGCACAAATGTGAAAATTGGTATTTAATAACGACGTTTAGTGCTTCAAGGCAAAGTTTTTACTATTAACTTGTGTAAGAAAATTAGAATGATAATCAGGTTATTAGTTTAAAGCATGTAATAGATATACCACACAATGTCACATGGCGAAAAACAATATTTGATATTTATAAGCGGTTTCGCAAAAATAGTATGTACTCTAAATTAAGAATTCTATAAAATATTTAAGCTTTTGTGTCCGTCTATTTTATATGTGGTATTACGAGTTCCATTCGTACTTAAATCTTTTTTTTTAAATCTCTCTCGATTTTAAACAACTACCTAAAGTTGCCAATTTCAAGTTATATCACTACCTTTGAAGCTGAATAACATTGTTTTGCTCCTTGAATCAAATCTCTCAGGAAAGTATTTTCATATTATGCGCAAACTAATTTTTAGTTACACGAGAGCATGAGACCATGATTCAAGACAAAAAGGGATGGCAAAATTGACTATAGGGAAAATGTATGTGATGGTTTAGTATTGCTTGGTATGTATGTCCCAAGGACAGAGTAAATCTGAAAGATTGTGTTGCATAGAAGAGTCGCTACAAAACATTTTTGCACACATTTTTTATGAAAACAAAAAATGTCTCTCTCTAAAGACAGATTTCGTGAAAAATGGCATCATTAATGATCTTTTACATGTTAATATAGAACGCCCAACTATCAATTTTAAGAAATGATGTTTACAAGAATTTTACATAAAAATACAATGATTAGTGGCTACAAAGATATAGAAGTAAGTACAAAAATTATCAAGGATTGCTTGGTAGTTAGGTTTAGGTTGATTTCATCTGTAGTTATTCAAACATTATGTCAACCGTGTTCTATTTCAGTAGATATTATATTAATTTCTATCAGAGAGATTATTTTTTATCAGCTGTGACGAAAACTCCAAAATACTTCACTAATGACTCGTTTCGTTTATGTTTCATTTAGCAATACCGAGGAGGTAGGTACTCACGGATACGCATGTGGGTCGTTTTAAATGTTTCTACTCTTATAAAGGTCGCAACTCGTGTGAGCACTTAATTTATCATTTAAGTTAAGCTCAGCTCAAAATAAAATACGACCTTTATTTTAAATAAGAACATTATTCCTTCAAAATTTTGTTATTTATGTTCCCATTTGAGATTAATCCCAAATGATAATTATATAAATAAATACGTTGTACACAATTTAGTAGAAATAATCGTGTTAAATTATAATGAGCACAAATTTGCTATACAGATTTAGTAGTGATACCTTTTTGGTACTTGTAAATGAATTTAATTACTTGAGACTGCACAAATATCTATTAAATTATTTATTAATATTTTTCTTCCTATAAATACATCGCCGAGTAAATCCTTGACACGCGTAATGCAAGAATCTCGTTTGCTTAATCTGTTTCTTTGTGTACGTGGGGCGAATCAATTTTGCATTAAATGTGTGCGATATCATTATTTTTTTCCTGCTAGGTTACCCTGTTATTATTAAAGTGATAGATATTTACACCTGTTTCAAAATACTGGGTCGTACGTGGCACGTGTACCTGCATGTCGGATGTTTAATTGGGAGTAAAAACAAACATTTATTATAACATATTAAATATCTTTCGCTTATAACATACCGACATTAAGCAGTTTTATACAAAATCATGTGCTCTGAAATTTTTTCTTTATACTTTATACAAGATTAGGACTATCTGATATAAAAATATTATCATCTCTTCTTTTATTTAGTTGAAATGTAAGTGAACATAGGAGTAAACAATACATTGATTCTTTTGCACTGTTCATACTAAATGGCCCTAATCTATTCTGTCGCACTTCTATCAATGACACTATTGAATGTTTCCTCTTCAAATGTTTTTTTAATTTTATATGGATGATTTAAATTAATATTTCGTTTAAATCATCCATATTATCCTTTATTCGTAAAACGGTTCCATATAATTTTTTTTTATGCCCGATAATATTAAAGGTTTATAAAACTTAAAATAATGTATGAAATTTAACTATGAAGTAAAGAACATTCCAAGGGATCAAATTAAATTGTACATAAAAAACAAAATACGAAAAGAAAACACGAATGTATCTGCCAAAGTGAAGCAACGCTCCGCACAGACTCGCAGAACCTTACTATAAATGCATTATGTAATCAAAGTAAATTAAGAAATATCCACCCATAGAATAATACAAAATTATGTATTAATTATGCCGTTACTTTTGTAATAATCCGCACTGTTAACAACAATAAAATAAGCCATCACCTTTGTGAATGATACGTGCCATTATAATAAAACTATTTGTGATGGGCTTTCAGAGACTATCAATGAATATATGAGCGCCAAAGGGAGATACGCAATAGAATTTTGACGGATTGGCGAATATATAGTATGAAGCCCGTAAAAAGTACGATCGTATGAAATACTAGCTTGTCCAAGAATGTGACACGTTACAAGTATGAATCTATTACGTGGAAAGTCTTCTGTTTCATTCTCTCCTAAGAGGGAACGTTTACGATGAACGGGATGCTAGGATTGCATCCATTGTAATCGCTTTGTTTCGTTTGCTCATATAGTAGTTGAGTCATTACGACCGGAAACAAAACGCAAGCGTATTCTGTAATAGATATCTGAGTAATGTCATACGCTAGTTAGAGTATATACGGAGGTGGAGACCTTTATTTTGCATCGAAATATTAATTAAAAATACCCATATTCTGTTTTTTTCACATTGTGACATGCAGGTTTAAAAAGTTGGAAAAGTTACGCATAGAAGAATATTATATAGATTTCTGTCTCACAAAATATTATTCCCTAGTTCAATGTATAGGCAAGTTTTGCAAAAAGTGGTCATATTCTCTTTTTTTCTACATATGAGCCTAACTAAATACATCTTAAATTATGTATATCTTATCATATATATATATATATATATATATATATATATATATATATATATATATCTTCTCTTTTAATAAAATATGTCATAGAACCTCGATCGTCCGTGCCACCACTAAATTCCTCCATTTGTGTCAATGATCGTATGTAATCCGGCCAGTACTATTTTTTTTAAATTAGTCGCCTAGCTTACAACATAATTAAAGTTTAAATTTTGTATGAAAACGTAATTCTGTGTATATAAACACCCTGGGAAATTAGCACGAAATGTCAGTTTTTCAATGTGAAACGCACCTTGTAAATTCAAGTGTCAAAATGAATTGTCATTTATCTATTTTAAAAGTCAAAACAAGAAAACACCGGTACATAGGGATTAAAATTAAAGTTATTTTATTTAGAAATACATTTATACTTACCTAAATTTTATGTTCAATGTCTCGATTCCACAAATTCCTCGATTCCTTGAGTTTCTTGTAAATAAACTTTCGTCAGACCAAATAACATTTTCGGTCCAACAAGGACTTCAGTGCACATTTATATGACCCATTCAGCGTAATTTACTCTACGTACATAATCTGCCATCTCTAATGCTGGTGTTTTCTCAGTAGCGTACGGATATTGGTTGGCTTTTTTAAAATTCTGTGTACAACATATGACTCAACTTGAATAATCTACCATAGCGTCTAGTAGTCGAAGGTGGCTATCATCCAAAATAACTCAACATAGTTTATTCCATATTTATGATGTTATTGGAGTAGGTCACCGAACTAATTCCACTCACTCAACAAAATATTACAAACATTAAGCGGCGAGCGCTGATATGAAGTACTCAAACACGAATCGATTGTCATTTCGATTTTTTGGAATTGGAAATAAAATTAGAGTTATATTTTTAACGAAATGCAAACAACATTTTATCTAAATTGGTAAATTAAAAATATCGTATTTATAGTAATTCCGATAAGTTCATTTTAAAACTATATTATAGTATTTTTTATAATCTTAAATATTATGGGCAAATTATGGATGTTATAAATTTTCGACTGCCAACAATTGTAATTTTCCAATTGTAAAGAATTTTAACCTTGAAAGTAATTTGTTTTTCCTTTTCTTTTTTTAAATCTTTATTTTCAATTATGCAAATGACCCTTTCATTTAAAAAAGTTAAATTCAGCTTCGATAACTAAGAAGGGTTATTATGCAATATTGCTAAATTTCTTACGTTTATCGAAATAAAAGATACATTTCAAATGATTCATTTCCAAGGTAATGATTTATAACAATTGTTAAATTTCAGTCAAAAAAGTGCTATGACTTTAAAAAAAAACTAAACCTACTGCAATCTACTCATGACGCAATATTACAAAGTGAAGTGGCGGAATTTAGTGATGGTACATACGTATAAACTTTCCCTATATCAAATTTTACATCAGTTTTACATCGGGGAACAAAATTATAGTAAAATTATATAAGTCATTATTATATAAGTGTCATAATTTCTAATTTTAAAATTAAGTACATATTATTTTACAAGACATTAATATAAATTTTTTCTATGTACTTCCTCATACATATAAAGGTGGAACGTGTTTTTTTATTCTTGCTTCAATGTTGGGATAAGAATTTTAAAATCAAACTGATATTCCATTTACCGTTTTTAATTTTTAAGGCCCTTTTAAAATATACTAAGTACATGAATATCATCACTGTCTTAATTAGTGCCAGTAAACATTCAACGAATTTTACCTAGAGTGGCCCTTTCATTATTCGTACATAACTTTTTATATAACGTTATTTTCCCTATACTTTTATAACGGTAATTATTTTCTTAAACGCCCCACGGCCATACCCTTCAATGACTCGGGGAGGCGGCACTGACTCATTGCGGATCCAATCAATAGACCACCCGCTTTTGCAATGAATAGCGCAAAAAATAACGACGTCTATGAAAATAAAGAAAAACTGGTATTTGTGGGGAATAAATTTTGTCAGAACTTGCTTGTTTGTTTGGCACAAACAAATGATAATGCAATAAAATGAAAATTCTTTATATAAATTATGGACCTTATTTTTCGCTTATATCTTTACGATTATTATGCGAATTAATAGTATTGATACCTATGGCGTACTTATTACTACAAGAGCAATATCTTATGGCCAATCAGAACACCAAGATTGTATAAATGCGTTCGCGCGTGCGTGCGCGCGTGCGTGCGTGCCTTCATGCGTGCGTGCGAGCGACCATGCGATTTCGACTATATATAGAAGTATTAATTTAAATCCAGAGAAAATATTTTTCTTGTATTACAAGGTAAGGAACATAACAGATAATAAATTTTGTGCGATTGGCGTTATTTGATACGAAATATGTACCTTAAAAAATATTTGACTGTGGAACTTATTGACATGTCACAATAAATATAAAATTAAGTAAAACTTGACGAGAG
Source organism: Druceiella hillmani (assembly GCA_039881145.1). NCBI lineage: Eukaryota > Metazoa > Arthropoda > Insecta > Lepidoptera > Hepialidae > Druceiella > Druceiella hillmani. Next base: position 18,280,033 of record JAYKKI010000044.1, on the reverse strand, counting down.
ATTTGAAAATCGAAAATAAGTTATTTCGTGGTTATTTTAAAAGTCTTTGTGCGCAGGTGCACAGAAATAATTTACCAACTTGGCTTACGATTTATTACATTCAAAAAGAGATAGAAAAATTGCAGAAGAAGTTTTGGGCTCAATGTGCACATATTATATATACCACGGTACGGACTCATGCAAATAATAATTGAAAAAAGATTGCTTCAAAGTTTTAAGTTAATTGTTTGCATTAAAAGTGCAATTTAAAATGTTATATGGACAAAATAAAACATGTTCTCAATTTAATACTGAGGTTTGAACTTTGCAACTTTGTTACACTTAGTATGAAGGGCAAACCTATTCATAGGAATCAGAAATTTTGGAATACTTATTAAGCATAAAAGACTTGACAAATTCAAACGACAGTATTTTTTACTTTAATTTTATAAAAAATGTTAAGTTACAAGGTTTATACGGAAACCTAACTTGGCCTTGTTATAAAATTATTATTCAAATATTTTGATCGTCGACTGAATAATACACAGAGAACTTGATACATTTTTTCACATGAATATTTTGATGGATCAAATTATGCTGATTGTGTTTGTTGTTAGTATTAAGTTAAGTTAAATATTTTTCAAACGAAAATATTTGCAAAAATAAAATCTTACCATGCAAATAATAATATTATAAATATATTTATATCTTAATTACATATCTGTATGCCTTTTTGTTCTTTAGCCGGTTTGTTAATATTTCTAACATTTCTGTGACATGTAATTAAGTTATCGGAACATATTGCACTAAAGTAAGCAAAAACAGTCTAAGAAGTAAATATGAAACTACGTAATACGCAATTTAAAATTTAACGTCGGGCTACATGAAGATAAAATCTTGATGATATTCATCTAAGATAATTGTAAGTAATATCATAGACTATTCACTCCGCTTGTAGTTACTTTATCCTTGAATTCTCTAAATATATCTGTAAATATTAAATATATGCAATATTTGATTTAAAAGCGTGATAGCATTCATCATTGTACTTCAGTATATAAGTATAAAATATATACTATGAATCGACACTAATCTACCGTAAACTAGTCTTACTATAACCGTGTGTATTACATAATAAGAAATTCAGTCGCTCGCATTCAGACAACGCGACAGGCGCTGTTCTGTGTCGATAGTGAAGTAGATTGAGTCGTTTCGTTCTTAAATCGACATATATCCAATTTTGTAAATCTGTTTATTGCGGATATGAAAGTGAAATATTTAATTATGTATTTAAAGTAAGTGCATTAATATTTATATATATATATATATATATATATATATATATATAAATACACACATATGTATGTGTGCGTGTATACATACACACAAATTAACTGCATTTCCTTCATCAGTTTAAATTGATTACGACTAGTTGTCTCACAGTGTTTAAGTATGCTAAGCCATTAAAAAATACTCAAAATCAAGATTTATTAAAATAAAAGTATAATGGTCTTATTAGGTTAGGTTAGGTAGATATTATTTGTATACATACTTTCCGGCACACTTTTTATTAATAGAAAACTTCTAATCTGTCAACAAATATAAAGCTCACCTCTACTTGCTAATTATTATTTCCATAATTATTTTTATTTATTTTCATTAAGAAATTTAAAACATTTAAATATTATACACAAATATTATATATATTTTAATATTATAGTTATACCATAATATTTATCCAAGTTTAAAACACTCCGCTTTACAATCAGGGAAGCCAATAGCTAGAAAAATAAAACGACTACCTTTACCAAACAAAAAGAAACAAGAAAAAATGTAAGAAAATGATACTAAATATTGAAACAAACTTCACATATTAGAGAGAAAGAAATTGTTAATTTTTATTTTGTGGATTTCATAATTATTTCTACCACGTTTATTTAGAAAAAAATAATGTTTAACCAGTGTCCTTTTATTTATCACCACTAGCACTATTGTTTTAAGTGAATTTATACAGTGCAAAATATATAAACATATTAGTACTAACATTTGGAATAAATTAAATTGGCTTTAGGTTTATAAACAAAGTCCGTAAATTAAGTATAACTGATGAATAAAAAAAGGTATAAGGACAACATTTTTCAATTCTCTTAACTAAAATGACCTGTTATATTTATATATTAATATATACAAGAGTGGAAAAGGCGTAAAAAAATGGTCAGAAATTTAGATATACCTGTCAAGTATCATATCAATGTATTTTTATGTAGTTTTCATAGTGTATTGTACTTATATATCTTTTAATTTTAATTCCAAACAACTTGATTAACTTTCCGCTTCAAATAATCTGAGTTTACCTAATTGTGAAATCCCGTAAATTCAAGTACCAAAAATACCGGTATATTTTAACTACTAATTAATACATAATTACGTGTTTGATGTATCTATGTAAAAACATGTTTGGGAAATACGTAAATTTCTTCTATCACCATTATTTTTATAATTATTGACGTTTGTAAAATCTTTGTATGTGTCAATACCATTGTATTAAATATATCGAGAAATATTTAAATTATCCTCCTTTAGGTTTATATATTCAACAAGCGTTTTACGTGCATCATACTAATAACGTAAAACATAATTCGTATTGAATATATTTGGCGTTAATTTTGCAAAAATGCATTATTCTGAATTAAATGAAACTACGTGATGTGATATTATTTCTACTTTCTTTAAGTTCTTTACCACGACCTAGTTTCGTTGCATTACAACATCTTCAGGTGGGCTTTTAGCAAGAATCTTTGCTAATAGCCTGAAGATAGTATCACAACGAAACCTAGGTCGTGGTAAAGAACTTAAAGAAAGTAGAAATAATACTACATTACGTAGTTTCATTTAATTGTGATATAATTCGTACTTAACAAATTTTTACTAAAATTTAAATTCAGCCTATTTTTAATCATATGTTAATACGTATAAAAAATGAAAATTATTGAACGAAAAAGATAAATCCCTAACTGCAACTTAAAAGAGAATTAAAATGTTAAGCGATTTCGAATGGTTGTGGAGAAATAGTTTAAATGTCGGAAATTTAAACGAATATTACCATCAAAATGGCGCCATAAATTTATCTAATTAAAGAGATTAATTTTCCCTAAGAGGCAATTTCGGCGAGCTTTGAAGCTTTTTCAGTCGATTGAATGAAAATAAATCAAGTTGAATAATTTTACTGCAGGATGTAGAGGCGATGTTGTACGCCACACTCCGCGCCCTCAGACATTGCAGGCTCCATTGAATCGCTTGGTATTCGACAATTCATCCTCACAGAATTTTTCCCAGCAAACTAATTGATTTAGTTTGTTAGCTTTCAAATACTCCGTAACAATATGAGTCATTACAGTATACACCATAACAATTTGAATTAGTCATTGGAAAATTAACTTTGAATTATTTAATTTCTACGCAAAAACCGTTAATTTATGGGAAGCTGGAATATAAAAGAACTGATCAAATCCGAATTCAAACATTCTTAAATTTCTTAACAGCCATTATAGGATATTTATACAACCTTTAGTTCTATGTCATATGAATGCTCTAGACCCAAAGGTCGTATGTGTGAATACTATAAAATGTTTTATTTTCTTAAACATTTTGATATGAGTTTACGATCATATTATTTGTTCACTATCATTAATAAATTGGTTGTAATTTAGATTTGAATAATAAATTTATTTGTACCAGAAAAGGTTTCAAGTAACTCGGTGTTAATAATATTTGGTCAATATAGTCACCGATACTCCTAATTTTTTAAAACTTTTCTAACTGACAATTTTCAAGATTTAAGACCGGACCGTGATTTCTTAGAAACTTTTCATAATTTTCTTAAAAAAAATTACATTAAAAAACAAACTGTATATTTATGAACTCAGATATCTGGAAGTTTAATTTTTTAGATTCTTTTTTCACCCCTACACACACTCCTAATACATATAAAACTTTTGTACATAAAGTCTGTAATTGAGCCACGACAGATAATAATTATGTTAAGTTTTGACTATATTAATTAGTACCCGAGAAAAATGCCTGGGACCGACAAAGATACGAAAGTTAAGAATTATCAGGATTAAGAAAAGAGACATAGATAACGAAGCACACCGTTATTCCAATTTATATTTAAAGATATTTTCAATATGAAATTTAAATAAAATCAGACTATTGCTCAATTTCAAGGTCCATCGTTAGGGTAAGTTTCGGTATTCATACATACATACACAATATAATATGGGATATTTTATAAATCTATTTTTAACGAGAAATTTTACTTGATATAGGATGAAAATTGGGTTTAAATATCTATTTGAAATTACATAGAATTCAATTCCATAAAATATATGTTTAACGTTTTCTGCTCGAAAGCAAAAAATGACATCATTTTTTTCTTTTGTCGAGAGGAGTGCAAAATTATTAAAAAGATAAAAATAAATAAAAATCAGAATGAAAATAAAAAAGAGGTCTCTTAACCTCTGAGACATATGAGAATATGTTGGTATAGCATTTGACTATTTTTTCAAACTTTATCTTCAATTGAAGTAATGATATAAGTTTATTAAATCAATCATAAATTAATATTAAACATCGTTACGTAAATTAACTTTATATAAAAAAATGCTCCAAAATTGGGTATATCGTAGGAAGAAACAAAAAAGACAAACATGAAAGGTAGTGTAAGTATATTACAATAGTGGTTAAAGTGAAAAATAGAGAATACATTCAGCATTTTATATTGATGGACATTTCTCGATACTTCTACCCCGATTATTTCAATAGCCTGCAACGTAATCAGAAAACGAATAAATTCAAAAATTATTTTGGGAGTGAGAAGCTAAGAGGTTAATAGGTTTTTAAATTTAGCGTAGGCAAATTTGTAATATCATGTCCGGCTATTTTATTAATCAAGTCTATGCGTCATATCTCGCTATTTTATCAATCAATTTTTTTTATCTTCTATCGTGTCCTGCTATTTTATTATTTAAGTCATTAGTTTCAATCTTTAATATTTGTTTGAAGGTACGGCGTCTGATCTTACGGACTATATAATTGTCTGTACACACCTCATTAGTTCTAAAAGTATTATTTACACATAGTCTGAAAGTATTATTTACACAGAATTATTTACACTATATCTATTCTATACCTATATTTTCAATGACCCTTAACTGTCAAGACCGTAAATGTTACATGCAAATTAAAATTCCTTAGTATGTTACTTGCTGTCGAGAACTGATGCTCAAAGTAAATCATGTTCAAGACATAATATCTAGGATTATAACATTCAAATACTGTTTTCCGTATTATTTGGCTTTCAATTTGTGTTATTCTTATTATTTAAAAAAATTGCTTAAATATGTAATCCAATATTGTGCTCGATTACATAAAAGTCTAGAAAAAAAGACAAACGCCATACAAAAAGACGGCGGAATTCTTTACGGCTCCAAAACTACATTAAAATGGTGTTATAACCTAACAAAGTAAAAAAGTGCGTGAACTTAAACAATTACAAAAATAATTAAAATTGTACATAAGTAGTCACTGACAGAAACACTACAAAAAAAGTTGTGGCACTACAAAAAACTACGATGGTCGTAAAATGGCAACAGAACTGATCTTTATACCCTCATACAGCTGTTGCGAACCTAGTCGAGTCTTTCGTCGCTCGACGTAGAGGAGTGTTTCAAAAATCGCAAGTAAATGTTTATAATTATTAGGGTCTGTTTGGAATGTTTGGGATATCGAAAATATATCTTAATTGAAATTTGTTATTGAATATATTATATAACTAATGAAGAGCGTTGGGCTCATAAACACTTCATTTAGCACAAACAAAATTTTAATTGTAACCATAGGAACTGGTGACCCAGTCACAGGAATAATGAAAATTCGAGGTATTAGTGATGAGGACATCGATTAAAATAATCAATATCACGTTATCTCACTTAGATTTTGTATTCCAAACCATTCAATAAATAACAGTTTCATTACAACGAAACAATTTTTGACAGCAAAAAAGTAATATAAGAACTTTTTTTTGTATTGCAAGTCGATCTAAAAAAAATCATTTATATACTTTATTGCATTTTTGAATTTAGAGTAATAAGTTGAAATCAAATTATTCTGCGTTTATTATCTTAGAAATTAGAATTGCTACGCCATAGGAATTCGGATTAAAAAAGATGCAAAATAGAATTTGTCAATCTCATTCGAAAATCACGAACAAAATAATAATGTACACAGCATAAAAATAAAGTTTGCAAGTCTTCGCTAATTCCATTGTGTTAAAAAATTAATAATTGTTTGGTACTCAAATACGCATTTATTCGGACTATTTTAATTAATATAAGCTTGTCTCGTTTTATAACGTAAAAAGTCTTAGTTACACTGAATATTTTATAAAAGTGTATCAAAACTTAAAGGAGGATTAAGGACGCTTAATAAGATCATAAATATTTAAGTAACTATATCATTAAAAGCTTTGCATAATTAAACAATAGCATTTTATTCACTTGTTTTCAAATCTTGGACTTGTGTTGGGTTGATCACAAGACGTTGGGGCGATCGCAAGGCCTTTGACGGTTCGGCGCATCGCGGGTACCTGGGTTCGATTCCGGCCCCTCATCGAGCAGGCTGGGCTGTATTAATTGTATACATTAAAAAATGTAAATAAATAAATAAAGTTGGCGATAGATGGGACCATCTCGTACGAATCCGAACACGGAAAAAACCCTTTCATCCTGAGTTCCTAGTAAATTCTATCTCAAAGCTTGCCTTCCTGAATTGAAATTTAACACCAAACAAAACCTAAAATTAATTCCACTTAAGCAAATACACGATAAGTGATTTTGGGATACCTTTTTACTGCTTATACGTATATTCTTGCACATTATATTCTTTATTATTCATTGTAAGTCGTTAGATGTTAGACTTGGTATTCAGAATATATCAATATTAACATATAACTACGACTACAAATATGATTTGCCTCTATAATGAAAATTAATAATGAAAATTTTCTCAGAAATGACATAGTTACCAAAAAGATAGCAGTGATAAATAATAAAGCAAACTATTTACAAGATAACAATAAGTTGCAAAAGAGGATCGTGATAAATAAATATCATAAACATTAATAAAGATAAAAATATATATCCGATTCGCAATAAAAATCATAATATATGCCTAAGTTTAAATGAAAATAAGGAAAAGAAAACAAGTGTGTAGTTTTTGTGTAGTGTATAGTTCTTAAATGAAAACTCAATAAATATAAAAGAAAAATAAAACTACCGTTAAATGTGGGGGAAGACATACCACTAGGCATGATACTTTAAAAATATCGAGGTGAATAAACCCAAATACCGAAATCACTAAGAATGCTACATTCCGAAATTCCAATGTTGTTAAGCGAGTGAAAAGTTTACGGCATCAAAAATTGAGAAGGAAAAAGAACCGACCTTGAAGGAAAATTAAAAGCGTTCTGGTATGCACAGTTCGAGACCGAATTCATGCAAAATGTTGAACGATCAGGTCTGTAATTCTTACGCCTTTCGTCGTTATTATTACATATGTCTGAATTTAATTTAAAAATAGCGTCTGCTCAATATTGGTACGCGATTCGTTACGTGTAATAATTAAAAAAAAACTGTTAATGATTTCAGGATATTGTCAGTAAATAATTTTGTTTTCATAATTAGAAAAAAAGTAAATATTACTTAGTATTTTTTCTAGTTTTCCTGTATATTTGTTATTTTTTATGTTTATTTTTTGTTTTTATTTACGAAATGCATAATATTTTTGGAATGAAATCTATATACAAAACCTTTTTCAGAAACATCATATTGAAAGCCAGTATTTTAAGATACTCATCATATAATAATCATCATGCTATTATCATATTTAATTTTATCTATACTGTGGACGATGTCAAACAACACTCTAATCGAGTGTTATGTGTTTTGCGATCTGATTCAAAGGAAACCTAATTACCAACAGGGTAAGATATAACAATATCGCCAATGTACTTACTTCAATAAAATATTTAAAATTCCAAACAATGCAAAGTCAGTTAATATTAGTAATTAAAGTTTTAAACATTTTTAATTAATATAATTGTAAGAAATATTTAATTTTGACAGAAGAGTATGAGTAGGAACATTGTAATTATTTGTTTAACATTGTTATCTAATCCAAACTAGTCCTAACTAACTTAACTGTAATATTATGAATGTGAAAGCGAGTTTGTTTGTTCATCTCGCTTTCTTGCCTCATTTATTACATCAATTTCCGTGAATGAATAATATTCTGTTCCACCACTTATCTCAATTTATTTAATAACTAAATTTTCTCAACATCAATATGATCTTCGAAACTCTGAAAAAAATTAATAGTTTTATCTTTAAGCGAAAAAGTCAGAGGCAAATCTCAGCATTTTAGCGGTTAATTTTTTTGTAATATAATTGAAATAAATGTGTATTTTTTCCATACGTGAAGGTTTATGATGTATTCGTGTATTTTGAATTAAAGATATTTATAATATAAAAATACTTCATTTTACTAGATGTATTAATACTGGATGTATCCTATTTTATATAATATGGCCTTTTTTAGTTTCATATCATTCTTTTGTCGCTGTCTTCAAAAGGACTTCGGTACTTTTTACCTTTATACTGACAATATTTTAACTAAAGTGGACAAATTTTTAAAGTACTGACACGGGACAAATTGTTCTGTATAAGTGACAAAAAATACTTTAATTTATAACTTATTAAAAAATCATTTATTTGTTAACCTTTAAATTTATGTTGATTTTTCATACTATTCTTCGCCATAAGCAAAAATTATTTCCTTAATCAAATGTGTACCTAATAAATATGTTACTTAAGAATACTCAGAGCTCTACGTCCTTTTATTTGAACTGTTAATTAGTAATTTTTAAAAATTGTCAAGAAAAAAAGTTTGAAAAAATAACTGTTAGTTAATCTGTAACTGATAAATTTCCAACTTCTTATTTACACTCTAATATCAATTTAAATATTTTATTTCATTGACCTTCGCCTGTTGTCTTTAGTTTGGTTAAATATTTTATCAACAATTCATTACAAATGCTTTTTATTCTAACTTGTATTCATAGAAATTGGTAATATTCTACTTCAATATTTTTTCTACTTCCTTTTTTTTTTAATTTGTAACGATTATTTGACTCTAAAAAGATATAAACTCATGGAGACAAGATTTAAGAATGAAAATTTTAAAGCTGTACTAATATATTTTCATTCCTTCTGAATAGTCTATTGTATTAATTATATTCTTAGTACATAAATATATACGTCAGTGCAAAACAGAATTAAACAATTTACATTTTACTCCAAAGACCATTTATTATGTGAGGAAAGATAGTTAATTTAAAAGTCGAATCACACAGCCTGCGAATCACGTTGCGGGCGTGACTCTTCGAATTCGAACGTGCTTCCATTCTAAGCAGAATACTTCCGGTTTCCTATACGAGGTTTATGTATATAGTTATATTTGTAACAGTGTACGTGCGTTTTCATTGCAAACATGGAAGTTATTTTAACGAAATGGCACCTGGGAAGATCCTAACTATCGTTCAGGACGTGCAATTTAAATTTTAGGCACGTGTTTGGAATTAACGGTAGTTCGCATTTTCTATTCCAAGAAATTTGTTGTTTCCTTTTTTCCATATATATTAATTGTGAGTAAAATATTTATTTGGCGTGTTATATTATCTATTTAAATGAAAAGTTCTCACTTGTTTTTCAAGTAAAATAATTTTGTGTTGAATAATATATTAAAATATACTCTCCACTTAAAGTATTAATAAGTGAAACAGGCGTGCCAAGAATATTTTCTTGTGATTAATATTTCAAAGAGAAACAAAGTCGCCAAATGGAACCTTCAGTCAAATTTTATAACTACGTTTCAATTGATAAATAATTAATATATGTATTTGTACTTATAATATTTTTAAAATCAAGACAATTATTTATAAGATTAAGATAATATTATTCATATATTATGTATATATGGGAAAATTAAGCGTAGTCATCTTCACGCATAATGTTCTCAAATATTTGGTATAAACATTTCGGAAGAATTATAATCAGACCAGAGAATTGACTTCATATTTATCTCCATGTCCCAAGCTACGTATAAAGGTCGGCTAAGTGGCTGAGGCGTGATAAAGAAAGCAAACAAAGTCACTTTCGTAAAATAAATTATTATATTTTTATTGAGGCTTGTGAATATGCATAATTAAATTGACAAAGAGAAGAAAGGTAACGTTCTAATATACTATATATATATATATATATATATATATGTATATATATATATATATATATATGTATATATATATATATATATATATATATATACATATTATATATATTACTATACATTATTTATATAGAATATTAAAGAAATTGATTTTCGCCAATATTTTAGATTAGAATTTTTTATTTGAATTTTGAAAAAATATGCAAGTTTCACGTTAGAAACAAACAAAAGATACTTTAATATTAACTTACTTTTAAGGTGACAAAGGGACTATTGTTCCTTCTATTGATTATGATGTTAAGACTTGCCAAACTTAACATCATAATCTATCGTCTTTACGTAAGAAGAATAAGTTGGTTTACCAAGAAGTTTGTATATCATAAAGCCTCTAAAGGAATATGTTGCCTTGTCCTGTCAAAATATATTGAACTATAGTCCAGTTCATTTATATTGAACTTTCTATTTCCAGATCAAATGTCTTTCCATTTACCAAAATGGGGGAAGTACGCAAAATAATTATAATCTATACAACTTTATGAGGTTCAGAATTCTAGCAATAATACATCTCTATTGAATTTATTACTTATTCATAAAAGCTACAATACTACTCGAGTAATAAATTTTTTTATTAACAGTCACTCGTAATAACACTCTACTAATATTTTTCTCAAACCATTATATTTTTCTCAACACTAACTCATAATACTTTACATAATCCAATAACACCATTCGTAATACACTAATCATTTGGTTTTATAAATATATATTGAAATGAAATAACCTAATAAGGATAACGTAATAAGGATGGATTTATTTAACAGTGTTTTGAATAACATGACATTTTACGTCAATGCTCATTATATATGCTAAAATTCTCTTCAAAGTAGCATTCTTAATTTCTGAAGGTCATGTCTATCTTGAAAAGTCCTGGTGACTTCTTTTATTAGTTTTCTTTCATCAAAACTTGTCCTCGGCTTTCCTAATACTAGTTGTGATTGAGAGGCATGTGAGCGTAGTAACCTGGTCAGTCCATCGGGTAGGAAATCTACCACAGAGTCGTTTACCATTTACTTTCCATACAACCATTAGCTTTTCTAAGTTATCTGGTTCCCTACGTGTAACGTGACCAAAGTTGCTGAGGATTCTTTGGTAGTAGATGACAGACAGTTTGGTTTTGATTTGGAATTGTTTTAGAATCGATATGTTTCTTCTTCTGGCCGATCAAGATATCATCTCTAACACCACTTCTCAAATTCATCTGTCTTCCTGCGCTTTACCGATCGTTTTGTCCACGACTCAGAACCGTACAGGAAAATCGAGAAGACTAATGTTCTTACTATTCCCATTTTGATATTATTATAGACCTTTCTGTTTTACTTAGAAAATTTGGTCGTTTGCTTCTTCTTCTTTTTCGAATTTCTCTATCGCTTCCTCCTCGATTAGTCAATAGCGATCCCAGATGTAAAAACTCGCTGACAAACTGCAGGTCAGAAAGCTCTACTGTTCGTGAAACTTGGCCACTTTATCTATAACCATGATCTTTGTTTTAGCTCTGTTTATTAAGATTCCGACCTGCTCGATCATACACTCGACTGTTTTGAACAAGTCAGCTATTTCTTTCTCTGATATCGCAGAGAGTGGTTTCATCCACATATTTTAAATTGCTAATTTGTGTGCCACTTAATGCCATACCGCGTAGATACACTAAAATAGGATCAACATAATTTAAAGTTGTTCATGTACGACTATGTATTCGCAATCGATTCAATAATAAACAGAAATAAATGAGGTTAGGGATACAATTATATTCATTTCGTGCCTGTAAAAAAAACCGAATAATTTCCTATTTCACAAAATATTTCTGGTATTGAAATCTATCATATTTAAATTCATATTTCCCAAATATTAAACTACATTAATGATTGCTTTTAATGTTTTTTTTTACTTTTGTGGGCCTTTTCTAATAATACCATAATTCTAAAAAATATTAAATTATTTAGAATTAAATTTTCCAATCACTTATTTTTGGCATGTCTTTTAAAAAACCCTGTTAAAATTTCCACCTCGAATTGTTTATTGTTACATTTCTATTAAAATGTATCTAGAAAAAAGCTTTATTTCTAAATCCCTCAATAATTGGTTAACTCTGTTAATAGAAATGTGATTAGCCTAGACTTATCATTACGCAAGTTGAAAATTATCCATGAGGTTGATTTTACTTTTAGGTAAAACGATTAACAATGTCGTAATATTTTAATGGTATTAAATGACAGACATATTTGGCTTTTTTTTAAACTAAATGTAAAAATAATATAAGGGTGATACATTTATTGCACGACCTCGAGTTTTGAATTTCGAGGTGACATCACTTCATCGATCACAGTCTCTAGACACCATTGTGGATATAACGAAAGTAAACTTTGAAATCACATATCATATTCAACCGGGATGAAACTTGGTACAAAATAAGATTGGATAATCAACAGTTTAGTAACACAGTTAAATAAATTGATCTATCTAAGTGAAGTTCATGGTCTGGTCAAATCTAAGTAAAGTTAATGGTTGAACAAATTGATCTGTCTAAATGAAGTTCCTGGTCTGGTAAAATTTAAGTATAGTTCGTGATTAAAAAAATTTATCTATCTAAGTGAAGTTCACGGTCTAATCAAATCTAAATAGGCGAAGTTCATGGTCTGGTCAAACATAAGTAAAGATCACGGTTGAACAAATTGAGTGAAGTTCCTGGTGAAATATAAATAAAGTTCATTACTGAACAAATGGATCTGTCTAAGTGAAGTTCATGGTCTGGTCAAATATAAGTAAAGTTCATGGTAGAACAAATTAGTAAATCTAAGTGAAGTTTATTACCTGATTAAATCTAAGTAAACTTCATGATTGAAACTTCAAAACGACAAAGGTTTATTAAAAGTTTGCTACCAAGTCATTTTGCAACAAAATACAGATGAAATATTGTTTAAAATAAATTTTGGAATCCTAAATCCGTTAACTCATTAATCTAATTCGATATCTGTTATGATGTGAATGCAAAGATAATATTATATATTAACTTTTATTAAAATAATAGAAATATTGGTAACTCTATACAAAAAGTAGATAAGCATATACCTAACTATATCATTACTATTGTAAGCATAGGTCGATGGTGTAAGCAAAATCGTATCGTTCGGCACGGCGCCAAAGTGTTTTATTTTCTTCGCACTTGCTCTAGCTTCCTTTTCTCGATTAACGATTATGTGCGGACAAATGACTTAAGTTGAAGTATGAGGTTTTTAAAGTTTCTTTGTTTTTCATGTTTATGCATTAACATTTATTAATAAACAATAATTGTCGCAAATAAACCCAAACACGTTCCATAAACAAAAGAGGCTTTTTATTTCTTAATTATAAGTCAGCATACTCTATATCAGTATACTTTTTAAAGTTTTCAAAATTAGGTGCTTTTTGAAAGTGAAAACTTCTTTTGGTCAATGTTTTTTGATGGGAAAATATTTAGTAATTTCACCAAGCGTGACATTCACCAAGCGTGAGGGAAACGTGACTTCTGTTAAACTCGACGATGGTCCGTATATAACAGAAGCGCCCAATCTTAGCTGTGGTATGACATAATTAATGTATTAATTACATATTTGATTTTATAAAATCAAAGTAAATTGTCGATTTTATACTTCCTAAATGTCCATTCGTGGGTAAAAATATAATGATAATTTACTTAGCAAGCCATGTTTTTTGATAACAAATATCATACCGTTCAAAAACATACAGACTTTACGAATTCCGAAATTTTACACGGTCAATTTTAAATTAAACAACTCTCAAAACAAGTGCCACCCGTGATTTGAAGATAATAGTGATAAAAACTTAGAATTATCCTCTTTTGAAATATGTTGATTTTTATATTATGGATTTTTATATTATTGAACTTTTCCATTTTACAAATCCATTATAAATGACTATTAAAAAAAACATTCCTTGACTATAATAAACACAATTTAAAATACTTTTATTCCCCTATAATAAATACCCTTCACGTGGCTTGAAATTAAGTGATCGGAAATGAATGAAAAAGTAATTTATCAGACAAATAAAAACTTATAAATCGACAATATAATTATATATTACTCTAGTAGATTGCATAAAAAAATTAGCATGACACTTCATAAAATTTGATAATCAATGCTAAATATACATAATGAGATTTAATTCCATCTACAACTTTTTAGGTTAACGAGATTTGATTCTATTGATCTACTAATTAATGAATATCTACATATTAATACGTGAAGTGAAAATTTTGTACCGCTTTTTAAGAATATTACGAGTAAGAATGAGTGTGAGATTGCGGCATAGTTAAAGTTTATATAGAGGAGCGCAGAAAGCTAAAATTTATCTTACTTAAGTTCTTACGTAACTTAAATTTAACTTAAAAATTTATTGAATTAAGATAGAACTTTACTCGAATTGAGCCATGAAATAAGGCTTTGATTTTTTAAATAATGTCTAGTAAAGGTTTTCTTATCAATACAGAATTAAAAAATTATTTCTTTTGACAAAAATCACGCTAACACTATACAAATGTACGAGCATTATACAAAATTGCATAGCATTCGTTCACACACAATTTACTGAAAATGCAATAAACGTAAAAAATTACATTTCTCTCTCGTGTTATTATAAGCAGATGGACAGAAAAGCAGACAATATATCTTAAAAAAATGTCCTTCATTTAACTAAAAATCATTCTAACTACTATTACTACTATTGTCTCATCCATTGTATATTATCAAATTCCCGGAATGTGATTTTTATTTGGAACAAGTTAAATAAATTTTTATTTTACTGCACGGAAACTAGACGTGGACGCGCAGCAGCATGACCTATTTTTCTTTGCTTTGCCAGTTCGAGCTGAGCATGAAACGTAGTATACGACCTGATGCAACCATGGGTCTAGCGGTCGTTCCATTTATCGTACGCCACGTCAATGAACGTCGTCTGCTGCCCGGATACGAATTACTCACTAATGATAGGTAGGTACGATATTAGTTTGTCTTTTGTGAAATGTATTCATGATGAAAAGGACTAGCCTATGTACATTAAAAATTTTGCCAGTGCTATTCGTACAAATATGTCATTGTATTTGAAAATTCTACTTAACAAAACCTTTGTCAAAATGAAGCAATGCGTGAAACAAATTCATCAAAATATAACACAGTCACCAATTTACACTAAATCATAAACATGACTGGATGATTTCGCATCAAGTGTAGCAGATACAAACGGATCATAACGGAAAATGATAACATCTAGAATCTGAGCTGTCAAACTAAGTAACCATTGAAAAGGTATTAATGTTACTCATCCTTCTCTGCTGCCTGCGCCCGGCCTGCCTGTAACTTCCTAGCATATGGGTAATAGTTTAGTTTG
The DNA here is from genome assembly GCA_039881145.1 of Druceiella hillmani. Classification (NCBI taxonomy): domain Eukaryota; kingdom Metazoa; phylum Arthropoda; class Insecta; order Lepidoptera; family Hepialidae; genus Druceiella; species Druceiella hillmani. Next base: position 18,264,268 of record JAYKKI010000044.1, on the reverse strand, counting down.
TATTCGAATCAAAATTATAAAAATATTAATTCAAAATCCAGGAAGGGGTCAAAGAATGTACGGGGAGAAAGGAATTTCAATTAAATAGTGGATAAACACTAAACACATCGGAGTTTGCATGTAAGCGGACAATCTTTATTTAACAAAGTTTCCCGGAAGCGTAGTTCTAAGGTACACAATACCAGAATGCATCTAATGTATTGCATACAATGCGAAAGTGGTCGTGTATATTTCAGAAACATATAATTAAATTATCGTATTACATTGATTGCGTATACTTTAGAATGTTTGGGGGAAAAATGGATTAAAAAATTTATATAGTGCCAGTTACACTTAAACAAGTGACTATGTTTTTTGAAAAAGCATTTATGAAAAACAAGACTTAGCTTGATCTGTGATTTCAAGTATAAATGATTATCGACACAATAGGTGATGTAACATGAGTAATTAGAAATCATATTTATTTATTGAGAATTGTGAACGTGATTTATTCTGACTGTGGGAAACATGGAACTCTTAACTGTAATTCGTTTTAGCGAATCTCTTCTAGTACTCCCGTTTGGTTCTTGTACTGGTCAACTGAGTTGGATTCTTTTTCGTGCATTGCACCCTCCTGGCTTTTATAGTTCATCTTTCTATAAAAGTGAGGTACATATCTTGAACTGATTGATGATTTTTAAAAATATTTTTCAATATATTTTAAAATTTTCGTCCATTTGAGTAAGAGTTTCATTGTGAGCATTGATGGAGACAGGATCACCAACTTCAATATACGCCGAAGTGCTAGTTTACAATTCTGACGTCATTATTGACATATTTAAGACTCCGAGCAGATTCGAGCCTTGTTCAGTATTAAGATTTTGTTTAATGCTTCATTATTAGAATTTTGTTTGATGATTGTTTAATGGTCCTTTTCGCCTATATTTTGGTAAAATTTCTCTTAACGATTGTCATTCCAAGCGCGATTTGCACACGTAAATTTGCATTAGATAATTTTAGGGACACCTATACAATTAAACCATATTTTAATTGGTGATACATCATTTTATTTAAATTCACGACCTTGAGTTTTAACACAATCGTAGCATGCAACTGAAAAACCCACTTTTTTAGTGACATCTTTTCCGATGTTGATTCTATTGAAAGCTCCGTTTCATTGACGGGTGTTCTATTGTTCACAGTCTTTGAAAGTTTACAAAACTTGAAGTGGGCGCAACTATTAGTCTGAAAACTATTTGCCAACTTTATGAGCCTTCTGTCTTGTTACTTTTCAAAAATCTTAGCGAGAAAATCAATCAATACCCCTAACAAACTTAAGATAATGTCTTTGAAAATGCGGATGGGAGCTTTTACATAATTTTTTTGTATAATGTCTAATTATCATGAAGGTAAAAAAGTTATTATTCATTTGGGTTTATCTGAGCATTTGCTAATTACGTAGAACTTTCTTTACCATACTTTTCTATGAGTCATTTTAGGAAATGTCATTGTTACTGAAAGCATACCGGACTAGAAATGTTCTCCAAAGCGAATAAAAATGCACTCCGTGGAGCAAGCAAAATGATAAATTTCGAAGCTTGGGAATTCATTCCGTCCTTGACTTATGCCACAAAAAATTTAAAGCTATGTTCGATTAAAACTTAAGGGAGAGTGATTGAATTAATTGAAAGATATTTACAGCTTTCCATATTGTTTTTATTTACAATGCATGCCGAGGCTTTTTGGGCAGTTAAAATGTATAGACGTGTGAGCCGTTTGATATTAGCAGAAACCTACATTGGAATAAATTACTGCTCAATATATTTCAATAGCTAGTTTGCCCCTTAGTTTGATGACTAATTAATTTGGATAGCTTTAGATACCTTTTGAAATTTTACTAATAGACGTTAAGGTATATTCTAATAAATTGGCACATAAATTGGTTATATCAGTATCTACTTTATTCTGGGTGTGACATTTGTGGAAAAATTTATATAAGTGTTAAACCTACAGGAAGTATAAACGAAGGATGCGCTTGCCTTTACCTATATGTTTTAAGAAGTCACAAATCAAATGATCGCTGTTATTATTTACGTTATTTTATTTCGACTTCCCTACAAAGCACTGTTTTACCAAAGCTAAACAAAACGTTGTTTTACCTATATCATATTTAACAAAAATTAAAATAATAATGCAAAAAAATCTAAAACAATAATGCAATATCGAATGAAATATGATGTGGAATGAAAAATATATAGATATTTTAGAAATATTGAATCTATGACAAAGAAACAATAATTACGGAAAAGGTGATTTAGTTAAATGATAAAGAAGCAAGGTATTTAAGCAGAAAACGTGGTTGGTAGTATTTACGCGTGTTCGCCTCACACATACATCAAGGTGTATCAAAATAGAGGAACATAGCGTTTTAATATTTCTACGTACTCTGAGATATTACATCATAATTGAAGGTACAGGAAAGGATAATGTATTATTTTTTCCTTTTTGTTTAATTATAGAGGGGCGATTACTATCCGGTGCCATTATTTGGATCCCACACAAAGCTGAGTACAACTTAATTATTGAACGTGTGCAAAGGACGTTCTCAGATTTCAGCATATGGAATAGTATGGTTATTTTCCCTTTCTCTTTCCTACCGATTTCCTCTTGGGTATGCTAGAGTTCAACGTCTCTTCTATCAGAAGAAACGTTGCGCTTATGAAATTTATCTTTCAGCTATTACAAGGAAAAATTCTATGCTCTGTATTATTGAATAAAACTTCATTCTCCATATCTGATAAATTCCTGCCCTCACGCAACCATCATCTTTTCAAAAAACCTAATTTTGTAGGAACTCTCTAGTTTCCCGCGGTACTTAACTGTACTTAACTGCACAACCACTTGCGACCGCGATGGTTGCACCAGTTTATAAATTGTTTATGATGAGTTAAAGTAAATTTGTGGAAAAGTGTCTTCGTTATTTTTGTAGTTATCGTGTAGTTTTATATCCATGTTTAACCTAAAAGTGCACACTTTTTTGAAACGTTATTTAATATCGCTATTATAAATCGATAAATATACGTGTGTAAATAAATAATCAAAATAAAATATAAGCAGGAAAGATAACTTTATCTTGTACTATAGCAATAATAAAACCTATCTTGGACACACTGCACTCATTATTCTTCATTTTATAGTTATGATGTGTCACTGAAGTAAAGTTGAAATGTGCAAAAAAAAGAAAATTTATTATTTTCGTAACTGAGTGTCTATTTTCGTTGGCAATTTCCAAACATTTTAAAAGGTAATTTTACCATCTTTCCTAATTGATGCATTAATAATTGTCTAATAAATTAAATTTTATTTTTATCGCTTGGAACATAATTTTTATTTTATACTCGCATCGTTTAACTGCGTCGAAAGTTTGGAATACGGTTAATAAAAGTTGATTGCAAATGCTATAAAGTCACAATTTTTTTATTGCCGATAAATAAAATGTAAGAATTAACAATTTCATTTCTATTTTATGAAGAGCTTTCTAATTTTTTAATGTTCGTTATCAAAATATGCTAGTTGTTACGGTTTTTAAGGGCATTTGAATGTAATTTTTTGGATTTTTACGATTATAAAATGGTTTTATATTTAAATATAATTACGGTTGTTAACATTTAAAAATATATCGGAAATCTCCTTTGGAGATATGAAATATCTCTTTATATAACACCGCACTACATTTGAATATCTTTTATATCTTTAAGTAAAAAGTGCATTTAAATATAACAGCAAATTTACTTGCAATAAAGTAAGGAAGTAATATTATAGTTCACACTGATTTAGCCACTACTTCAGTTGTGATTTCGAGTAAGTTACGATAAAGCTGTTTTGTAAGGAATAGAAGTTTTACATCGATCGTACAAAACCATTTTACCATTTTTCTATATGTTAAACTTCTTTTTCCTCATTGTTATTGATAATAAACTGAGTTTTATCCCACAAACAATATTAGCACTTTTAGATCGAAAAGAAGCTTATATCTTTATTCAAATAAGGAATTACATTTATGCCAATTTGAGGAAAATCTATTTATCCGTTTAGGTATGGTTAAGTAACAAACATTCAAATATACTTCTTGCAGCACTAATATTGTACTCATTAGTCTGTCTATAAGTATTTCTAATCCCGCAGCAATTTATTGCTTGGTTTTAGAAGTATTAAGTTACAAAGAAATAATCAGTAACACTTTTATATTTATATCCGTATGGACTTTTTAGTTCAGTTAATGAAATTAAAGTTAATCTTAAACAAAATAATTTAAAATTGTATATGCAATTCAGAAGTAACAAGTATCTTATGATGAGGTACACCCTCATATAGATCGTTTATAGGTCTCATAACGCAATTTTATACCAATAAGACTAGTGAATTGGAAATAATTTGTGGAGGGGCCCACAAATTTTTAATATAAGTAAAATTTAAAGAGAATAAATTTAAGTTAGCTCGGATGAGGTGAAACTAAAGGGTGGATTGGATTATTTTACAAAATGGTTTAAATATTTTCATATAAAATTAATATTTTCAAAATTACGGATGATGCATGATTACGTGCGCAAGATGATGCTGTTTGGATTGACATGGTTGGTGATCATGTAAAGCCGGGCTAATATAGCACCCTATTGGAATATTGTGCAGATATATCGGCTAAAATTATAGCCGATTTAAAGTTACAATAGCTTGCAAAGTTTTTCGGCAATATTAATTGTTCCCATTGGGAGAAAGTGATCCTGCGAATTACGTCAAAATAAATGATTGAAATTAACAATTCACAAACGTTTGGATAATATTAAACTACAAAAACAAATTATATAGCTATTGACTGTACTTATGGTGAACAATTCATTTATTAAGCATGTCTGTCAAATAAAAAAACTTCAGCATGCTACTTTTAAAAACATGTGTTTATGATTTAATACCAAAATGATTCAATACCCAATTAATTTTATAATTTATGCATATAATCTGTGTTAATCGAAATTGAAACTGAATTTTATGTACCTTCAAATAATCAACACTACTACTGCCGCTGCTTTCTGATACGTATTTAATTCATTCTTGCGTATTGATTGGAAGTTGCCGATGAATTCACGTAACAACACTAAAACTTCTAAAAAGTCAAAGTTAATGGTTAAATCTATAATCAAAACAAAGGTTTTTTTGTAACTAATTTTAAAATTTGCAAGAAAATTTGTAAAGAATTTTATGTACCTTCAAATAATCAACACTACTACAGCCGCTGCTTTGTGATACGTATTTAATTCACTGTTCCGTATTGATTGCAAGTTGCCGATGACTTCACGTAACAATACTAAAACTTCTAAAAAGTCAAAGTTAATGGTTAAATCGTATACTCAAAACAAAGATCTTAAACAATTCAAGACGTAATTGGCTTTTTATTTGTTTTACCTCGCGTGATATGCCCCTGTTAAGATTAATCAAATATACGTAGTAGGGAATTCATTACATATTGAATACGTTAAGACATTACGTCATATTATTGTGCTTAATTGTTTATTACGCAATGGTTTAGTTTACTCAATTTACATTTAGTTAATACCTCAGAAGCTTCCTGATAATTAGTGTCTGGTTTAACTTTATATCTCCTAAAACTACTTGCCGGACCGGAATATCATCTAGTTTTGGCGCGTTTAAAAGACGGGAGTTTATAGCAAAGATGTAAATTATTTTTGTTAAACTCTAGTACTACTTAATATACCTAATTAGAATGCGTTATTGTACGCTATAATATCTACTGATCATTTTTAACAAACGCGGTATAGTCAGTAGGGCCATATTCAAGAAAAAACATTATTTTTTGTAAGGTGCCTTTCAAATTGACATATGAATGTGCAAAATTATAAGAACACTGAAGATGATATCAAGGAGAAATGAGTTGAATTTAAAACATTACATAGTGTACTATATTAGAATATTTTTATAATATTGATAAAATGGTAAATATATGCTTGCATGCGTGCGTGTGTAACATAATAGAATATATTATTACTGAGTTTATTTGTATTCTATGTATTATTATAAAATACACATAAATATCGCAAAAACTACATAGGTTTTTGAACTGAAAGCAAAATCATTTATCTACTATTGCTTTACGAAACGACGCAAATTTTTGATCTCACACACACCTTAACTCCATTGAGATAAAAAAGTAAAAGCTTTTCCTTCACGAAGTTTTATATATAAACGAAACTGAAAGCTCCTCAGCGGTCAGTGCTTCCACTTTAATGATATAGATTGAGTTAAGTAACTTGTTCCAACAATAATTTGCCACAGTATTTGAGAGATCGCCAGTCATCTGATATAGAGTGGCCGAGGAGCACTCAGTTTTTGCTAACTATAAAATGCGCCTTAAGAAATAGTACGACAAATTTTATTTTTACGAATTGAAAAGTTAACATTTCATTGATTTCTTATATCGTTAATACATACTCGAACGGAGTGAAATTTGAAGTAGATAATAATTTAGGAAACTTATAAGATTTATTACATGTTACAGTATTAGCGTATCTCACAAAGACAAATCTATCTATTCGAAAGATGTATAAAGTCAAACGAATATATAAAGAAGAAAAATTGAAATCAATTTGGACAACACCAGCAGCATAACACTATTGTAAATATGGGCATCATTTGAGATCAATCAAAATTATTAAATCCACGGATATGTAATATATGAAGTCGAGGTACCGAACAATCATGACACAAATAAAGTGAAAACAAATAAATCGGTAAACAACTTTTCAAATTATATTATAATTAAATGAAATTACTTGATGTAGAATTATTTCTACTTTCTATAATTTCTTCACCACGACCTAAATTTAGTTGTATTTTATCTTGGGGTGGGCTATTTCAGAAATTCATTATTCACAATTAAATGGAACTACGTGATGTAGTATTATTTCTACTTTCTTTATTGGTATAGATAACCGCCGGATGGTATTATGTGAATTACAGAATTTTAAAAAAACGATACTTACGACATTTAATACCTAGGTTATTTGTATTATAAAACAGAGCTTTGTTTCTATGAAACATTTGATTTAAATCATCATTTTTGTTTATCCACATAAGTTACAATAACCATGCAGGTAGCACAATAAAGCTCGTTAATCAAACTTCTGAAAATGTATGTAATGTTAAACTCTCTGGTGCATCTCGACACGTTGTTATTTCGCTTTTTGGAGACTATCTCATTTCTACCAATTCAATAGAGAGCTCCACATTGTCTTCTGTACCTGAGCGAGTTCATTGAATATCAATTTATTAGGCATTTATTTTATTTTATTGGACGTAATATTCATAACAATCATTTAACATTTTCAAAGCAGCTTGGTGATAGTGAAATAGGAAATATGTTTTGCCTTTAAGGGAAAAAGTTTATTTGTTGTAGTTGCAATTAGCGAATTTATTACATGAAATCGATTTTAGATATTTTACATATTTTTTTACATATTTTGCGTAATTATTTGCATATCACATAATTTTTACAAGATTATTTTTAAAATAAATCCACGCTGGATTCATTTAAAAATGAATATCATCACTATTTTATACATTACCAAATAAACCAACTGTTAAAACTTAAATTTACAGGAGATTTATTTTTATTAGGTTTCATTCCTCACAGAGATATAATTTGAAGACCTTATATAAAAGAATTCTAAAGTTGTCACTAAATTTATAACATTTTATGAGTAAAATTATATAAATTTCTAATTTTTATATTTTATATTTTATTGAAATTCTTCATGCGGCAACCGTAAATTTTTGTCAATAGTTTTTTTTAAATATTCTTCGTGTATCTTGGCCCGAGAAGATATAGAATAAAGAAACAGAACGCAGCAAAGTAATTACTTATGAACATAAAAAACTGCGTAAATGGTACTTGATTGGTTATAACTCAGAAAGGAATGCATATCATCATCATCATCATCATCATATATATTAATACGCTAAGGTTAAGATGTTTCACTCCCTTTTTAGAAAAAACCTCACAACTAATCCACATAAATTATATATAATTTTATAGATAATTGCTTGCTCTACCGGCAACCACAACTAAAAAATTTATTATTGCTATTGTTTTTGCAAATTAATTAATTATTAAAATTATATACACAAAACAGCAATGCTGCCATCTAACGGCTCAACGTCAATATAATTGACGGTCGGTAAAATTTTTGTTTAATTTCAAATCCACTCACGTATAAATAAAGTGGCGCTTTAGCTCAATGCTTTTGATACTTGCGCCTCTATATGTCAATTTTAGTAAAATATTTGTTTGATCTGTCATTTGAGCTTCATAATGGAATAAATAATGCGGAGACTTTGCACGGGTCACGCTAGTATATGTTTAAATAGGCTTTGTATTGTAACACTTTAGCAAAGAGGAAACCTGCCACCTGAAGCCGGCCTAACGGCGGACTAGGTATACTGGTGGAATTGAAGATTTAAGAAAGATTTAGAATGAAGCGATACGTAATGTGCAAGTCCTCAACGCACCGAGAATGACTGCTGTCTCATTTAGCAGATTTAGGATACTCAAAGAGTAAACGAAATTATAATTTTGATAAAAAACTCTGAAAATATCGATCATAAATTGAATAACTTGATTAAGAAATATTCATAATGGTTGGATTTAGTGATATCATCATTATAATATTAACTAAATTTACATGATATTATCAAGATAAAAATAAATACATATAATATATATATATATATATATATACATATATATGCATATAAATATATATATATATATATATATATATATATATATATATATATATTCCATCTTACAGTATTTTAGTAATTGTTAAATTTTAAATTACCGAACACAAAAATCTATGTTGCAATGTATCATGATCACTTAATTACTATATATACCAATAGATATTGTATTATACTTCTAATTGCCATAAAATTTGCATCTTGTTATTTATTGCAAGCATCATTTGATTCGACTTCACCAGCATTGCTTGACCGCAATGAGTTTTTGCTGGTCCACCGCGCGCGTCTGACCCGTCGCACAATCCTGCTTGCATTGCCTTTATAAGTTTAATACAATTTACACAATTCTTTAAACTGATATTTTAATTAAGACATACTTTATGCTATGTTAAGAACGTTTCATTCTAATAACATGGCCATTTCTAGAATACGTCAAATTGATAATGCATTTCAAGTTGCATTGTAATTGCTTATGTGAGCTTAAAGTCTGTATATGAATATATAGTTCAACTTACGCAACCAATAGTTTTTAAAAGATACGTGCTATATAAGATAAGTTCTAAGATAAGTGTCATACTAAGTGCTAATAATATTTAAATATGTGATTTTATATCTTACTGTAACGATTTTCGCCTGGTAAATGACGACTGATATTAGGAGACTGTAGAAGTACGTATTCATTATAGGCTGATCTCCGGTAATTTTTTATTTCAACATCATATTTTTTTCCTTATTTTAATATGATCCTTATTTTGTTACACATTGCACTGCAGTAGTATCTAGGTATTACATATCTGTATTTTTTTGCCAACAATACATGTCAATATACCACTGAATAGTTCACCTTATTTTCACATTTAAGCACTGAACAAAATGCATAGTGCACGCTGCACACAACACAATTTTGTGTTAACACAATTTTGCTTATGAAACAAAAAGCCAAATATTTCAGAGCCAAATATTTTAGGCCTGTTCCATATAATAGAGTTAAGATGATTTTATTATATGGTTGTAAGAATAATGAAGAATCTATTATAATATTCCTTTTAATATTAAAGTATAAGGAAATTGTAACATGGTCATGGATAAAACCTCCATCTATCCCAAAATATGATGGGTTTTAAAAAATATATCCATCGAATAATCTGGAAATTTTGTAAAACTTTAAGAATTATGATAACATAAAAAAGTAATTTGTAAATAATATCTTTTGATATGTATTTACATATGTTCTTTAAAGATGATTTTTGGATAATTTTTTTTTTCGTTTTTAATGAGGTATAAAATGGAAATATTAATATAATTTTTTATAAGTTAATGTTTTAATGTTATAGTTTTTTATATTCAAGCAAAACTTTAACATAGTTTATAACAATTTATTAAATAATTATACACCAAATTAATAAAAGCAAAATTATAAAAAAATTTTAATGTAAAGAAAAGAAAAACTAAATTGAATATGACTTTCAAATTAATTGCATTTTACATATCATTGAAGTTAATTTCCCGAAAAACGATTAAACAACTTCATAAAAAAGGTGCTTCGATCAATACGTAGTGCTTCGATCAATTTTTCTTTGACACCCAGCGCGATCCAATTAAATTTTTTTTAATTTCCCAATTTACCCCTGAAATTCACAGCCAGAATCTAAATTTAAGTTTTTATACTTAACATCTAAAACTAGGCTACCATACTCTACCTCGGTGTTAAATTTCAAATATTTACGTCAAATAGTTTCTGAGAAAATCGCCTCGGCTCGAGCGGACAGACGGACGCCAAATTGATTCTATAAGTATTCGTTTTGGTAATCATGCCGCTGAACGCTAAAAAAATAATTTATATTTATATATATATATATATATATATATATGTATATATATATATATATATATATATATATATATATATATATATATTGTTTACCAAAATTTACATTTTTATTTTTTTTTTATTTTCGTAATAAAACGATGTTTATATTTAACACAGGATTGTTTGCCATAAGGAATTCAAAACGGAGGATCATTTAAATTAGTGATAATCATATTTTAATGCAAATAATTTGAAATGTCATATTTCTGGAAATCTAGCGTACTAACCATTCATTAGAAATTGATGATTGGAAAAGGATTTTGTTTCTATATGTATGTGTATATACACATAAATATAGAATATTTTATAAAGAAAAAAATAGCACAAAATGTCGACACGTTAATAAAATAAAGTTACAAAACATTATCGCAATAAGCGCCACCAAACTCGATGTCACCGCAAGATGGTAACACGAGGGATATTCGGCTGCTATGCTACCATCTTCTTGTTGCATTTTTATAATTGTGAAATAATAAACGGGACAAATTACTTTAAATGTGATTTATTTCTTCTGGGTCTTATTAAACACCGCGTTTTATTTCCCGTAAGGACATTATAATGTAATCCTTCAATACCATAATTTAACATGATTTAAATTCTATCATCTGGCAAACGAAATAAAATAATCTAATAAATTTTCGCGAATATTATAAAGTCAACGTCAAATTCACTCCACGCTAATAAGTAGCGTTAAAATATTATCACATACAACAATTATTTAACAATCTAATTTTTTTATGTTTTTTAAATATATATTGGTCGTTAATAAAATATTGCACGAGTACTTATATACGGGCGTTAGTAGATATACTTCTTTCGCATAATAGAAGAATAACTTTATTTATCACGTAAATAATTAATAGAAAATAATTGTAAATAACAATATAAATACATATATATATATATATATATATATATATATATATATATATTAATTTATTTTTTTTCTTTAATGAGCAACTTAATCATGTTTTTTGTTTTTTGTTGCATCGTACGTGCATTGTAAAAATTCACTCTGACATTTTTTTAATAACGCGCTTAAAGAAATACAACTTCAAAAAAATTTTAATTATTTTATAAAGAAAAAAATAGCACAAAATGTCGACACGTTAATAAAATAAAGTTACAAAACATTATCGCAATAAGCGCCACCAAACTCGATGTCACCGAAAAGATGGTAACACGAGGGATATTCGGCTACTATGCTACCATTTTATTGTTGCATTTTCATAATTGTGAAGTAATAAACGGGACAAATTACTTTAAAAGTGATTTATTTCTCCTGGGTCTTATTAAACACCGCGTTTTATTTCCCGTAAGGACATTACAATGTAATCCTTCAATAATTTTAGGGAGAGAATAATAAAGTGATACTAAAGTTAGCCTAGAAAATATCTTGTCATATATAACGTGGCACTACTACAAATCCGACAAATGGTACGGTTAATATAAGAAAATAATTTTATTTTCATCACAATTTTACTTTTCTAGAACACAACATGACGTAAATAGTAGAGAAGGTAACAAGTTAAATAAATCTACTGTTATGTACGATTTCTAAAGTATTTCCGTCAAAAGTTTCAAAACTTGTTTTGTTTTGTTGGACGTTAACTTTTATGAAAACAAATAACAAAGCGATTTATAAAGTTAGAGAACAAAATTGCAATTTAATCCGAACAGAGAAACATGAGAGCTACGTAACTGAGTGCATTTGAAGGGAGAGAAGAGAAACTCCAGTGTATTTATTAACAATGTTTCTGCTGCCTTAAGCGATGTCGCATAAAGTTGTAATAAAATGAAAACGTGATCTTTTTACCACTTTTCTCTTTACTTTTTTATATTTGGAAATTAGTACAACGTAGTTTATGGAAAGTATATTTTTCTGTGTGCCACAAATTAAAATGTGATTCTTTTTTGATGGAAAAAAAAATTTAGAAAAAAGAAATTCACAAATAGAATCAGAAAAATACAAAATGTGAAACTGAATTTTAACAATTTAACATTTTTTGTGTGTTTGTAAATATAATGTTTACTTAATATTTCATAACGCTCAGAAATTTACATTTTAGCAATTTCTGTAGTTTCATTATTATATTTACGTCTTATTTGAACATGATTTTTTAAATTTAATCTATTCTTACTTTATACCATACCTTTTATTTTGTTAAAAAATTCTAACAAATTTTTATTAAAGTTATAATAATACTAATCCTCCTGGTTATTGAAATGCCCATTTTATATTCATCGTATTTCAATTTTAACTTCAAATATCTGCTGACACGCTATTAAAGAGATTTGTATATCCATATACAAGTAATAGAGTTCAACTACCGATACACTCTTTAATAGGAATTTAACAGGGTTTGCAAAAAATATAGGAGACAAAGCTCTCGTATACCTGTCTTCAGCTTTTAGCCAATATTCCAACTGCAACGCCATTATGCATGCACACCTCTAAATCAGTTACTCGTACTGTGTTGACTCTTGATCCTTCTACTTTTATGATCTTTTATAACACTTTACTAAGATCCTACTATATATATCATACATGTACGCATTGGCATTATAGAAATATATATTTTACACAGGGTTTTTCCAGGGTATTTAATTCATTTACAATAATTTGTACGTATGCTATCCTGTTTCCAAATTACCGTCATCTCTACAGCCCTTGAAACGTAACATCAGCCTTAACTGGATCTTATTTTTAAAGTTTTTTCGTCGTGTTCTCTTTGTGGAATGGAAACTTAACGTCGATATATAATGCTATTTTTGGTTTGAGATAATCGTATTTCTGTATCGCGTCCATATTATTTCGGTATTTGCGTTCTATTATCTTATTAGTAATAGATATTTCTTTTCCTATCTTTATTTAGGTAGATATTTGTTTTATAATAACTTTTAGTAAAACAAAAATGACGTAGTGAACATTTATTATACATACTTATTCTAGTATAAAATAGATGTAAGGATTCTTACATAGGCGCAAAATATATTATTAATATCAATATTGGCAACAGGTGTAGAGTATTGTTTGCATATTCAAACAATACCCTAATGAGGTGTATACGTATGGATCATAAATTGTTATGTCTCATCCAATGGGCAGGGGTCACAATCCTTTCATTTGAACGCTTCTCTAACTTAGAGACGTACATAAAGGTCCAGAGGCAAATCTCATGTCAGTGATATTTTTCGTTCGTTACAACACTCTGGCACAATCTATCTATGTAATATTGAAAATATACATGGGTGTATTAGATGTGATTAACTCAGAATTACGGAATAAATACGTGAAACTGAAAGCATTTCTGAAGCCATTTTAATGTAATACTTTTTCATTTTAAAAATTTATGGATCACGCATTCATATTTTTTTAATAATATAGGGTAAAACTTGAAACAGAAAACTTGAATCGATAAAGGCTAAAACGGATTTTCATTGTAAAATCTGATAACATACCGAAATGTGAATCATTTTCAACATGAATCAAGTTTAAAATAAAACAATCAACGTTTTGGGAATATCGAAACAACATAGTAACCAAATTATTGTAGGCGTTGATTAAATCAATTCTAATGTAACGAAACTTCTAAAAAAGTATTTGTTTCTTGTAGAGAAAATACTAAATTTCGAAATTATCTAGTATGTCTGCCATTCGTTTTTCTTCCACTTCAGTGAGCGCGATGAAGCGCATAGAGTTTTATTAGAGAGCATGCGTCTAAACATTAACGTAGAATTAGAACGTTAATGTTAATAACACGCGGTAATTTAGAACGTGGTATTTTTGGTCACCGAGATTTGGTTGAGAATGGACCTATCTTTGAGTTATTCAGAGCGGTCGCAAAATGCGTTCTTGAAAAAATGGAGATCCTGAATGATTCACAGAGAAGGGACAGACTCTAATCCTGTTGGGTGGAAGCGCTGAGACCGTAGATACGGGATACTATTAGGGGACTTTCGGAGGTCCCCCTTTTGTATGAGGAGGCTCGTTACGGGTCCCAGGAGAGGCCCTGAGACAACCCGGGTGGACGGTCGGAAATAGTATGTCTGCCGAATAAGTAAATATCAGACAATTTAAAACAAATATAGAAGTATTCACATTATAGAAACTTATATCATTAGATGTTAATAACATTGTGTTACAATTAAATGAAACTACGTGATGTAGTGTTATTTCTACTTTCTTTAATTTCTTTACCACGACCTAGGTTTCGTTGTATTACAACATCTTCAGGTGGAATAGGTGGGATTGTGTTATACAAATTATATGTTGCTTACTCCTACGTTAGTCTTCTAAATTGTAATAAAAGCAAAATCAGCTTCGTCATATTTAAGTTAACTAAGTGGGTCTGATTTGAATTTATTTTGATTCCGGAAACAAAGTACTACGTAAGCGGAAGTATATATTGGCGGTTATAAATGGTGCCAATAAAAAAAATAACCATTGTGAGATTTGTAGTAGTAACTGAGATTTGTAGTACAAACTTTATATGCACAAAATTTGCACATATTATGTAATATCATAAGAAAAATTTAATTGTAATTTTAACTTGCAATATCTAAAAAAATTAAAGAAAATTTCATCCACGTGCCTAATTTTCTAAAAAATAAAAATTTGTTATTAATTCATGTGATTTAAGAAAAGGGTCGTTTAATAAGAACTTATAAATTTGATGCTACTAAGACAGGAGAGATCGTCTTTTCTATTTCTATCTATTATTCATAGCAGGAAATTTTCCATTAATATATTTATTGC
This sequence comes from Druceiella hillmani, assembly GCA_039881145.1. Classification (NCBI taxonomy): domain Eukaryota; kingdom Metazoa; phylum Arthropoda; class Insecta; order Lepidoptera; family Hepialidae; genus Druceiella; species Druceiella hillmani. The sequence continues at coordinate 18,248,849 of JAYKKI010000044.1, read as the reverse complement.
GTAAAAAACAATAATTACTATTCTTAAATATTACAACATAACACAAATTCTTACACCTCTTTTATATAATAAATATTTAAAATTTCATACCTAGCTGAATGTATACGGAACCCTATACATTCGAGTTCTACGCTAAATTAACAGAACTTATTTTTACTTCGTACTATTCATACTGGCGCTTTGCTGGTTTTGCCGTCAATAAAAGTAAAATTTAGTAATAGTGAAATAAAAAAAAGTAGTGAAATAAAAAATTTAATAAAAAAATAAAATTTATCTAATTTTTATAACTTAAAATATATTTATTTTTGTGTAATAACTGTTTTATATCATTTATAAGCTAATATTCTCTTGCTTATTAACATAAACGAGTTATATATATATATATATAATTTTTTTTAAATTTAGAAACATGGAATATGCAGAACTGACTTATTGTTTAAAGTAATTAATTAAGTATTTCACCCTTTCCGCATATTTTACCTAAAAAGGGGCGAAAAGAGTGAGAAGACTAGTTTCCCAAATACATGCTCATATCATCATATCACGCAGAAACAACAGAATTTAATTTATTTTTGCTATATTTTTATACACTATAAAAATCGGATTTCTGGAATATATTTTCATGTACAAATAGTTAATATCGGAGACAAATATAGAATATTATATTTGGGAAAAAATTAAGATATACCGATGATCCCGGAAGAATTGGTTTTCGTAACGGGAGAAGGACTCATAGAACTAGGATTTATTCGTCTCAATAAGTCTTACTACGCGTTTAGTAAAGATGTTCTAACGGTGATGTTACAAGGTGGCCGATGGAGCTTGATGGATTAGAGGATTCACAGAGTACAGATCAGTATACATTCAAAATGAAAATTTACCTACTTTGACATATTTATTTACATAAAAAACATGCTTGTGCAGTGGACATATTAAACTACTGAAAATACTTAGGTAACAAGTGAGGAAATACATTTAGAATTTCAACTTGAAATACAATAAAAAGTTGGTTTGGGAGGTTCAGGTTTTAAGTAACAAATAACAACAGCAAAATAGTTTCTAAGATTTGTACAAGAATTATTCGTATTGTTACGAGATAACTTTTGCCAATTTATACTGTACACGCGAAAGAGCTTTTATTTTTTATTTATTCATTTATTCCATTTTAACAGTTTAAGTGTTCGATCAATTTTTATGATATTTGGCATACTGTAACGTTTATCGTCGAAATAAATGTAGGGTACCTTTAATACAGGAAAATACTCATTCGCGCGAGCGAAGTTACGAGTAAAAGCCTAGTACTCTTATAAAAATATGTCTGCAAAGTTAAGATATTTTCGAATTAATTAAATATGCTAATTAGTTTCTGATCTGCAAAATTTTTTTTAATGTTTCTCTGCCAGTCTGTCTCCCCCTTGTTTGAGTGTCACCCGAAAACTAAAAGGCCGATTTGAATGAATCACAAAAACTTAGGATTTAAATTAAAATTTATACTACTGGGAAAGTTTTGAATTAATTCCGTGAGACGCAGGTTGAGTAAGATTGATCTATACCAACCCTTCTTGAATATATACGAAATAGGCGCTTTGCTCAGAATACATTTTTTAAAATTGACATATATTAATGTTTAAATCTAAAAAACTCGGTTAAAATTTCACTTACCCATTTCCGCGGTATAAACGGCTATGAAAAAGATAAAATGTTATTAGGAAAGCAAATAAGCCATGCCATTGCTGGTTGTCTTCCTTACTTCTATTGTAAAGATATACTACACGTATTATAAGTTACATCATATATTCGAATCGTAACGCAGATGGGCCGAATAGAGTCGACATTAAACATTCCAAAGGAATCTGAACCCTCAGCATTACATTATGCAAAGGAAACCCTTAGCATTGCCGAATACAGGGTCTACGATAAAGGAGGCTGTTATGAAGGTCTTAACAGTAGTTTAAATCTGTAATTGGATCGGTACATGTTAGTCCGTTTTCTTCGACTTTTTCTTACAACTTTTCGTTACGTTTCGTTTAAATGAGATTCACAGAGTGGTACTATATGGGTTTTATTTACATCGATATTGTTTTATTTCATTTAGATATAATAAAATGAACAAAATTAATTTTTTATTTCGTTTATACGATGTAAACTAGCAAAACACGTAATAATTTTCCCTCCTATGGAATAAAGTCCTGTTGAAAAATAAACCAAAGACATTCTCCATTTTTTTATAATACTTTAATATAATTAATACCTGTATTTGAATTGAATAATATTTGTGTTAGTCATCATCAAAAACTACACACTATTATTGAGAAGTGATTGGATTAGTTATGTTTATTTGACTACTCATTTCTTTAATAGTAGTTATTAACAATTAACGCGTATGTTAACTAGATGGTAACAATCATCTCGTAAGAATTATTAGCATTCTTGTATTCCTGATTCCTTTCTTACATTTCATCTTAGCTAGTTTATTACTTTTTTCATGACTTCGGGAACTCAAATATATATATTTGGCACTTCGTGTCATTACTTGTAAAGATCTTTATGTGCATACATACACATTATTTTTTAATGCCTTAGGCTTCAAATTGTACTTTCGATAATTTTTCGTAATTTATTTTAATTATTAATTTCATCACACAATTTTAATCAAAACTGAATACAGTACTTTGTTGTTTCACTGTGAAGAGCCAAAAACCGGGATAGTCAATCATACCAACAAACACGTTTTTATCTAGTCGTTACGGGAATTAAAAATAACGAAAAAACGCTTGAAAATTAAAAATTATTTAGGAGAATACGCAATTTGTAAATTGAATAAAATTTATGAAAATGATGAACAAAATGTAGACGAATACTTAATAGCAATGGAGGTTATAAATCAACATCATAGGAAAGAGAAGACAGGAAAGTGAAGTTATAATTAAATCAATACCACGAGTTAATCTTCTAAAGATAATATTAAGTTTAATGCTATTTGAATTCTAGGTATTTTTCTTGATGATATAATAAAAGTTAACGAATTTACATATAAAGTCACCAGTTGTTATTACCATCATAAAGAAAAATATCTTAAAATATGTATATATATGTATATATATACACACATATATATATATATATATATATATATATATATATATATATGTATATATATACATATATATATATATATATATATATATCTTAACTATTGCTAAATATCAAGGAGTATAAATTTTTATTTGAAGCAAAAAATAATGTTTTCATTGTATGGAATCTCTGTAAAACGGACGTTTGAACATAATACTATTCGAGTAGGTATCCAAAGAGATATTGAATATATAACCTTAAATAATGGGTTTGAACCAGTAGCATTTTTAAAATGGATATGAACAAAAGTAATTTATCTTAGACGCGTGAAAAGATTTTAGTGAAACATTTTGGAAACGGAACACTTTGTGAGTGTTCGTGGTGAATATTAGTTCTCACGGACAAATTTCTCGGATATCGCTTGACAAAGAAAGATTAATTTGAGATAATAGTAAGAAGTAGCTGCTTGCTTACGCACATTATGCTACGTTACGTTAAACTTTTAATAGTTAAAAAAGAATTTGAAAACACATTTCCGTATCATAATGCCGGATATGAAATGAAAGCTTATTGAAATGAGATTAATGATACGTATAACTTATTTTGAACGTAATTTTTTTATAAAATTCTCAAAAAATTATAGTCTCGCCTTATAATCCAGAATGATCACCATAAATCGAGAATACTGATGATATCGACCAAAAATTATAAGCACTACATGATCTACGATATTTTTTCCATATAGACAACTTAACTCATTAAATGTAAACCACAGCCGAAGTAAATAACAAAATAGAGAGAAAATGTGACATCTTGGTTAATACATATTTTTATAACAATTTTAATAATTAGCATAGTTATAAATTAATAAATAAAAAATTACTTATCAAATTATAGCTATGTTAACCTAACACTATTTGTTTAAACACTTCACCCCTAAAGCTTTACCCCAAAAGCTACAGTTACGCATGTCGTGCTTACAAACATTTTTACTCGGAAAATTTGAACAACACGTAGTTTCAATAATGTTCTAAAATTCCATAATTTCGAAGTTTGGTGGGGAGCACGGATTGTGAGATGTTCAGCTTGTAATTGGACCACTTTTTAGGGATCCGCAACCAAACCAGGAGCACTTAAAGTTTTGCCATGTACATTTGTTTATCTATCTGTTTGTACGTCCGTATAGCACAGCCGCTTTACTCACAGACTATTAGTGCTATAAAGCTGAAATACATATGAGTTCTACAAAAGTAAGAAGTAAAAGTTTTTAAAGAAATTTTTTACATTACTTTCCTGACATGTAAGTGAGGTCGATATTATTTTTCGTCCCTTGCGTAATGTGTCATTAAATAGGGTTTTCAAAAATATTGGAGGTATGACATTAACACTTTTTCGAATTTTTTTTAGGAAATAATAAGACTAAAGGGGGTAATTTTTGTTAGAATTACCTGACTCTGGTGGGTGTTAGGGTCAGGTAATTTTAAACAGCTATTTTTAAGTAACTGAAAACTATTTACAGTAGTAGAATATATAAGCAAATTGAAAGGAAAATTACCGCATTTAAGTAGGCTCTTATAATTTGTATGTAATAGTCGCCCAATTTTGTGATATATAGTTGGATCTGCAAACAGTTATGGAAACTCCATAACCTTGTATTTTAATATATATTTGAAAGATATATTTGGTATTATATTTATATGTTTACATGGTGAGAAATAATATTATTGCAATACGCATTAGGTTTTTACGCCTGTGAAACATGGCAGGCAATGTATTTACGTTTGGGGAAAATTAACATCTGCAAATAATTTGATAGAAATACCTATGCACACTCAAATGTTTAGAACTGCTCAGATGTGTACGGAATCGTTTTAATGTATATCTATTAATATGTGACAAATTTTTTATTGCTTTCAAATTCCAATATTTTATTATTATTTCTTGACATAGTTTCAGTATATTTCCAAGAAATATAATTAAATTAGTTACTCCAACATAAGTGTGACAAAGCTAATCCTCCTAAGCCCCAATATAAGTGTGACTAAAGCAAAGTTATCTTCAATATGAAAAGTACTTATTGTCACATCATATACATTAAATTATTAGTAATGTATCAAAAAATAAATATTAAGGATATCAAAAAAATATATAATAAGTTCATTTATTTGTTATTTGTTATTATCTACACTATTATTTATTTATTATCTACACTATTAATAAAATTGTAACAGAGTGAATTTTGTACACTGAAAATATTTAAAAAAAGTGGCTTATTTAGCGTAGAGAATGATAATAGAATTCAGAAAAACTTTTTTACAATTTTTGTCTCTGTAAGTTTTAAATATAATTATTTAATAACCGAACGATTCAAAAACGTATTCTTAAAAGCTAATTTAAATGCTAATGATATTGAAAAAAATGGTTTAAATATGATTTCGGTAATATTTTCCAGCAGCAAGTTGATTTCCTATGTAAGAAATGAGGGAATATATGTGCATTATACATTTTTATGATCTTTATTTTATTCGATTTATTATTTTATTTATATTTATTTGTCCAACCTGTTTTTTTTTTAATTTAGGGGAAATGAACATACTGAAGTTCACAATTTAATTAAATAATTTGATTCATTTGAAATTACTACAGATAAACCATATATTTTATTATCGTAATGAAAAGCCAAAAAATAAATGTATTAGATAGTGATAGTTATTCTGTGTAATGATATATAATAGGAAAATAATTGTAATTATTTATACCAAGTAGAATAATAACAGTTAAGTACGTAATAATTAAATTATTATTAGTTTTTCGGTATAATAGTCTTATATTGGATACCGTTTTTAAACCTAACTGTACTTACAAAAAAAACTGAGAGAAAGAAAAAACAGAAATAATTTTTATCGTTGTAAATTCCAAATAAACCTAAAGTTACCTGAACCTTAAAAATACTAAAGTGCTATATATATATATATATATATATATGTATATATATGTATATATATATATATATATATATATATACACACATATATATCCCATGTTACTCATATATATGCGATCTCCTTTGAGTTATATCCTTCTGAATACGCGTAAATAATCATTCGAAGCGCTTCGTATATGCCGCAGATATGTGTTAGACTAGATGAAAATACAGTCGAATTGAAAACTTTCTTCATTTCTGAAATCGACAGAAAATATAATTTTTTTCAATTAATTTGGAATATCCCAATGATAGATATCAAAATTAGAATATTTAAAGTCGAATATGTATCAATGATAATGTAAACATTTTATGTTCTCTTATATCTAGAAGTTATATATATTAAAATATCTACCATATTGGAATTTCTTAGTAGCTTAAATAAAAATTAAAATATATTTTGATGCGAAACATCTAATGGTGCGTTTTGATGGGAGTTAAAAGGTTCCGATGGTACGTGGCGACGTACCATTCTGCCAGCATCGCGTGTTGTCGGCTCTTTTCATTAACAGTATTTCGCATATGTATTAGCAATTATCTTGTCGGTTAGCAGTATTGTGAAATTAAAAATATATATTCAATATATTTTAAGAATATTTCTGTGATAATTTATTGCGTGAATATAAAATAATAAAAAATTAAATTAGTATTTCATTGTTAAAAACTATTTGAATTTTTTTTTTGTTTTCAATTAATATTTCAATATAACAAAATTTAGATGTTTCACATCTACCAGGCGTCCCATGATGGCTCATAATTTTTTCACTGCAAATATCTTTTAAACTTTCGTATTCACATAAAATGTGATATTTTAGTAGTTTTTCAACAGAAAAATATTAGTCTTCAGCAGTCTATGGACGTTATAATTTTTATAAATAAAATATTTATCAAATATTCCGTAAGTATCGTAACACGTCCTAATGAAAGCCATTAAATGGAAATTGGGATTAGTTTCAAACAAAATTGATTGAAAATAATGTAGATAGCCTTGATTGAAAATAATATAATCTTGATTTAAAACTTGACTAGCTGCTAAGATTTTACACGCCAGAAATAAAATTTAAACAAAAACGATCTAATATAAGTACAATTTGTATGATTAATGTCTCATATCACAATTTTCATTCATCATTAAGGAAAAATGCATATAGCCTTAACTAATTTGTTCCATTCAACTTTAAGTCCGACATTAAGAACTTTGTTTTCTTAAAACACTATTTATAAATTAACTTCATTAAAACTGAAAAAAGAAATTTTAATGACTGAAGAAATTCCGATGAAATGACTGAAGACATAAAATTGTGTGCAAAATGGGAAAATTGCTCTAATTAAGCTCCATTCACTTGTCCTCTAGTACAGTTTCAGGTAGTACCAAAAACAATGATTTATATAAGGTCAATATTATTAGCCTAACTAGTTAGACTATTAATTATTCAATTAAAATAAATAAATATCAGAATGTCCCAGGTCTAGTAATAATAATATCAAGACCTTTGAAGGTACAGCTATTTTTACGTATTATTGTTAGATATAAGTACTATTTACGATAATCATTATAAATTTTAGATAAATAATTATAAATTCGAAAAAAATTTGCCAACAAACTTTTTGTTATCATTTATTTCATATCATCTGCAATATCGGCGCTAATTATATTATTGATTATTTTTACATATTTCTAATCGATACTTTATAGCTTAAAATATTTTAAACATGGAGTGGAAAATGATGTTTTGTAAAGAATACCTTAAATTTAATATAAAATTACCGCTGCGACGCAGAGAGACTTCATTGGCTATTTTCAACAACAGTTAAGACATAACAAGGGAACGTCATATAAGGAAATTTAAAAAGGTAAACATAATGTACTTTTTCAAAACTATTCTTTTTTTCTTATTATTCGTAATCTTTTCCTCAATCCCTTTAATTTCATAAAACATTCAACACATACATAAAAGATTTCTGTTCTAACCTTCAAAATTTTTTACCATTAATTCGAAATTCCTTGTTAAAAATGTTCAATATATTTGAGATCTACTCTCTAATACCATTTTTTTGTTTGAAACCACAATAAAAATTTTTTTTCCAAAATTTCTAAAATGGTTATCACCATTTTTTCAAAATTTTCTCCGAAACTTAAATTGCGCAATGGCTTAAAAAATGACACCGCCAAATTTCATTAAATTCAGTTGAGCTTATCGGAAACATTGTATTACTGATATGCATTTAGTCATTAAACATACATATCCCATTCAATCGGTCTTTCACTAGTAACATATGAGACTTTTCTATGCTCAGTTCAAGAAAATATTATGCATTTCGGGTTTCTGCTTTATAAAGTTTTCATTAGATATAAAACACTATAATAAAAAAATGGCTCTTGAACCACGGAAAACTGCTTACCAAATACAAAATTTACCTTTGGTTTTTCAAAAATGCGATTTTCAAAAATGGGTTTTCATTTTCGTAGAACTATGTAAAATTTCAATTTACGATATTAAATGGTCTCTGAGAAAAAATAAACGAACTGACACCGAAGTTATTTCAAAATGATTAAAAAAGGAAATATAAATTAAAAAAGCAGAATAATGGACAAGACGTTTGTTATTTTTTAATTTATAAAATCCTCAAAATTGTCATTTAATGTTTTCAAAAGAAAATTGTACAATAATGTATTTAAAGAAAATTGTATAATAATAGATTATATAAAATAAAGAAAAATTAAAAAAGAAATGAGTGCAATTGAAAGCACATGATATATAATTAAAGTTTTTTTTGAAATAACAGAGTTCCGTCTTCATAAGAACGTATTATACCTTTGCCCAATAACTCAAAATTTTCGCTAGTTATTCGTTGCCTGAAGAACGGCGTTTTTGATTTTCATATTTAGAATTATTTTCAACTTCTTAAACCTAAGGTATACTTTACATTCATTCGTCTATACACAAATTTGTTTTTAAATATTTATTTGCATTTCTTTGACCATTTATCGACAGAAGTAATATAAAGCGAGAAATTTAAAGAACAAACCTTGTTTTGCAATTAGATTGTAGAACGACTGAACTATGTATCAGCATTTTTTACTTGTACAATGAGAAAGTAACACAATGAAAATTAATGTGGAATATAAAAAAAAATTATTTTATTATGAAAGGTAATAAAATAGTACAGCAAAAACGGCCTTATTTTAAGTTTTCCTAATATCTTTATATCACAACTTTTAAATCGTCATTATATAAACTGAAATGAAATATGAATTTCTATGAATATATTTATTTTCCAAATGAAATAAAATACAATTGAAGCGACTCTAATATAACTCAATAAAGGCAGATTACAAATATATTTCAAAATTTCTGGTTTGAATAGTAACAAGGCAGTAACAAAGGGTATGGAGTATACTTCTGCCTCGTTTACATGGATTATTTTACGAGTCCGTCAATTAGTTATATGGAAACTTTAATAATAAATTAATATTTTTGATTAATTTAGCTTTTGACAGAATCTGATTTTGCTCACTATATTTTGAAAGATAATCTAAGTGCGGGAAGATATGCAAAAACACTAGTAGCAATATAAATCAAATAGACAAATCCATAATATCTACAAACACGATATTCCCCTATCTATATTTTCACCGATATTAAGCAGTAATATTTTCACATCATTATATTCATCCAATATAACTGTCATAATCAAATTAATTTGCGGTCAAATAATCAATCAAGCTTTACAAAAGGTTCTGAATATCTCAAAAGTAATAATAAAACACATAAGGTAAACCCAAAAAATGTATTTCGTATATTACTAATATTAAAAAAATGTATTTCGTATATTAAATGTGGCATACAAAATGTAATTTTATACTATCACAATGATAAGACATAGGGTATTTTTCTACATTCGGCTTGTATTTCACTAGTACAAAATCAGATCTAGACGCAGTTACAAAGTGTGATAATGGCAATTATTTGCCTTCTTTCATTAAAACATTAAATGAAGGTATGGATAAACTTATAATCTGCATGCTTTGAGAGCTGAATTCATATTGGTTTATTTGTAGTTATTATACAGTGAAAAAATTGATAACTAGTCTAAATGCCAAAAAATTAGTTTGTATTAATCTATCTACTATCTTACTACTATCTACTATCTTATCTTAAATAATTTTTATATCTAAAAATATATTGTTATTCAGAAAATGATTACTTATTACAAAAAAAAAATTAAACATAATTGCTAAAGTCATTATTAAAATAATAGAACACTTTACTAAATTTTACTTTTCAAAAAATAATAAAATTAAGACGAGAAAAGTTTGCAATGAGAAAACTTTTGAAATGAAGACAACTATATCATCCAAACTATACTGGTACTACCTTAGAATCTTAGGGTTGCGAAGAAAAACTTTACAGGTAGGTTTAATGGCAAAGTTTTTTCATCGTACGTTACAACGTACTTGATAATAAACTGTAAACTGTGACTCGTCTTTCAGTTTCCTCATTATTTTTGTATACGTTGTTTCCAGGAAAAAGGTAGTGTAAATGCTATTAAGACGAGAGAGCAAATTGCCCCGACTTTTCTTTCGCGTTAGAAAAAGAAATGTTTTTTGCACCGTACATCGGACTAGATTTGATTATAATTTACAAAAATTGGTGTCAGGAGAACTAATGAATATATGAATATGTAAAGATGCACTTAAAATCTCTATTAGCGTAGAAGCATCAATTTTGCATGAATAGTGATTGATTAATATAATCAACATTTAGTTACGATATTTTCTCTACCGATTATTCAGAACATGAGGTATCGTATCGGTCTGTGGGTTTAAAGTTTTAAATACTAAATTAATATCATTAAACTAAATACGCCTATTTTATTTTCAAAAGGACATAAAATCGGTATCATTTTAAGAAATAAATTACGGATAACTTTTTTTCTACTTATTTATGGATATTAAAGTAGTTTCTTATCATTGGTTTATAGAAATCACCTTTAGAGAAACCTGTATCTAATGGAAACTTAAATAATTTTTTGTGGTAAATCAAAAAAAGTCAACTTTCATATAAAAATATCTGTGTCATTAATAAACAAAAAACACGTCAAACAAGTCTCAAGCTATCATCTTATTAGACAAAGACTGATTTCTAAAGTAAACCTGCTTAGTTTTACGGAATTTGTGTTAAATAGTACAATAATAACATATTCGTTGTCTGTCTGTATGTCTGTATGTCTGTCGATTTATTCAATCAGAAGAGATGAATGAGTTAATATTTTTCAAAAATACATTTCTTTGACATTAATACAACAAAAACACGAAAAGGCAATATGTTAACACAATATAACACGACGAACCCAACCCAACATAACACAACATAACCCATCACAAAACAATATAATCCAACTCAACCTAAAATAATACAATATAACGTAACGCAATCCAACTAACCGTGACCAAATATGACCCGATATAACCCTAAATAACCTGACAGGATCCAATATAACCTAGCCTAACATATCACAACTCAGCCCAAAGTAACCAAACATAATCCAACCCAACACAACATTACCAAACTTAATTCAATATAAACCGAGATAACCTAACTAAACATAGCCCAACCTATCCCAAAATCACCTAATATAATCCAACAAAACTGAAAATAACCCAACCTAACACAATATAATCCAGCCCAATATAAATAACACAACCCTAACCGGAATAATCTAACATAGCTAAACTCAACTAGAAATAACCCAACATTACAAGAATCCGACCAGAATTAATCCAAAATGACCAGACATGGCACAACTAATCATAACTCAATATAGCACAACCCAGCGCTATCCAACACAATCAAATCATCCAACATAATCCGACATAAGTCTATCAAGAATATACAACCCTATAAAAATGACCCAATATTACCCAACGCAATCCAACATAACCAAACCGAACCCAATATAACAATACCTAACCCCATAATCTAAATTTATCCAAAGGTAACCTAATTGAACCAAGCGTAACCTAACATAACCCAACTTCGTATAACCCAATATAATTCAACCTAACATAACCCGCGCTAACATAACCCAAAATAGAAACATAGCCGAAATGTTACTCCAGATCCAATAGAATCCGGTAGTACAAACTTCGTGTGCGGTATGAATCCGGTAGTACAAATAAAGTGACTCAAATTGACAAAATTTCCAAAAACAATATTTATGTTTTCTGTTACTTCTGTCATATTCCCTTAAATAACTTTTTTACAAATAGTTTCAATGAACAGATATACCAATTCTACAATTTTATTATACATACATGTAATAAAACTTCACTTAAAAGACAATAAAATACGTCTCAAATCAAATTTATTCAGCCTAATACCAACCTGCCACAGTAATGAAATAACAAATATTTAGTTTATACATAAACATGTACAATTATCGTATCTGTACATTGAAAATATTTACGACATAATGATTAAAGCTTAGGTAATAAAGAATTATTTAAAATATTCTTAGGTATAAACCTGACAATATAGAATGAAATGTCCTAATAAGAAAAGTCGAGCGGATAAGTCTTCCTCTCCGAAGGCGACTCGTTGGACCGACCAGATCACAAAAATCCTCCAGATAATCAGCAAAAATTGTGTACGTATCCCTGTAATTCCCGATTCTTTATGCCGGAGGAGCGATTAAAGAAGAAAATGTAAAACAATTTAATAGTTGAAAATACAAAATCTATATACTACGCAGAATTATTCTGCTTAAATAAATATAATGATTTCAAGCAAACTGCCAACTCTTATCGACTTATTATCAAATGACTATGCCCAAATATTATAAATAAATCTTTATATTTTCAAGCATACAAAATCAATATTTTATCAGACAATGCCCATAAAATACTACATTCTGTTATATTGGCTTAACTAATAAATTTTTTACTCCGACTTGTTTTTCCGAAAAAATTATTTAAAATCTAAAAGTGACAAAAAATTCAAACTGCATGCAAGTACATCCAAACACCCGGCTAAAAAGTTATTGGTTCGTCTAACATATTTCGTAAAATGTATCTCATCTCAATAAAATCTTCAGTACTATGACTTAAAGGATGCTTTCATTTTATCTTAGAGTAGTAGCATTGTTTTAAAAGATCTATTCCAAAAATGTATAATGAATTGAAAAAAGTTTAACGTTTACTTGTAGTAATAAAGAAGTAAATTAACTAAGAAATTCATTTTGAGGCATGCTGAAAGTTGTCGAGGTAAATTCGGCCCATTAAACTGGTTATAATTAATATTACCGGAAGTCCTAATATAATGACGATTAAGAAATAAAATGTAAACCTATTAACGCAACAATATCCAATGAGTTGCTGTTAATTTTAAAGTTTGCTAGAAAGTTTAAATTTGAATATTTCATTACCGTTATCATTTCTACCTTTAATTAAATTACTAATTTAATGATCACTTATTAAAGTTATATTGAAATATAAAATTTGGTCACCGCTTTCACGTTTAAACGAAACGTAAAACATTACGAGCGGAATCGACTAATAAATTAAAGTCTGACTTGTTTTCGCGTTAAACTTGTGGCATTTAGAATTAACTTGTTTGTTTTCTCCATAGCATAATTCATTGTTATTCGATTTGTGAATAAATAATTCTAATTATTTAATGCCAGATTTATCTATTACATTTAGCTAGATTTATTTCTGTATATTTTTGTCCATCTTAAATTAGAAAAGAAATATATATATATATATATATATATATATATATATATATATATGTGTATATATATATATATATATATATATATATATATATATATGTGTATATATATATATATATATATATATATATAGTACATTTATTAGATTATCAATGAAGAATACTGCTAACATGGCTCGACATTTGCTAAAAAATTAATAAGGAATTAATTTTATATATTTGTTGAACAGAATGGAATTTACTCTAAAATTCGTAAACAGAGTAAGAACTACTTTAAAAATATGTCGAAATATTATTTTATTAAATAAAATCGTCTGCAAATTACCAATTCGCTAAGCACGGGAAGGTCATCACAAACGATGCTATTGTAGCTAGCGAGAAATATAAAAAAAAGGATACTCTCCTTTTGAATAAGATAATGGATCTCTTTGTATTTTTAAGGATTCTCGAGGGTAAATGTGAGCGTCAAAAAACGAGTGTTGAATAAATTAACCGTTAATATAGTTTAAATTAATCTAACTTATAAATTAAAAATATAAATATAATATCGATAACATTAAGGCGAAATTTTAAAAAGTATATGCGGAATGATATTGTTAGTAATTATTTTCAGTGGATGGGATAATATTGACAATAATATAGAGATTGACACGTGGATTTGTTCGCGATGTAAAGGAATTTATCAATTTATTAATATGCAAAGAATGAAACTCACTTTCGCAATTTAAAACATTATTTAAGAATAGTTGCGATTGTTTCTCATATTTCGTGTACTTAAATTCCAAATACAAAATAGATTTGTAAAGTAAGAAAAGATAAAACTGGGAATATAAATTTCCATGGAAGACGGATATTATACCTATATTGTATATATATATATATATATATATATATATATATTTCAATAGAACAGAATGTATAAATTTAAAGGTATAAGTTATTATAGTTTCATTAAAAGACTTCGAAAAGGAAGAGATTTTCAATTCAACTTTTTTTTTATTTGTTCTAATCAATCTAGATGATCCTTTTTTGTTTGGTAAAAGTATTCTCCCAGTATGGCCCATAAAAATTTTATCAGTATCTGATCTTGTAAATTGAAGATATACCAAAGAATTTCTCATTATTGAACAGCACATGTGCTGTGATCGAATTTCGATATTTAGATTTAACGATAATCTAATATGGTGCTTTTAAGGGCCAAATAAATTTGCCTTTAACAAACTAAATTTGCCATAATTAAGCCGGAAGTTGTGAATAGGAACTTTTCAGCAATAAGGAGTAAATTCACTTAGTTTGGAATCGTTTAACTTGTGTTGACATATCAAGAAAGTAACAGTGTAAAAAGGCAGGTAAGTACGGGTACATACAATGTAATTTCAATCAAAAATGCAGATGCTGCCGCTGTACCACTGGCTTAAAACGTGAGACTGGAAGATCTACTGTTTTTAAATTAGTATTGTGGGTCTTAAGCGGAGTCTCTGGAATTAAACTACGAGTTCCACCTCCTCAGTTCTAATGCTACAAGGTTACTGCCCATCTAAAGTACGAGAATTGAAGGTTTACTGTTTTACCATAGTATTGTGGGTCTCAAGTATAGACTCAATCTTTATTCTCCAGATTCCAACTCCTCAGTCTTAATACTGCTAGAGTATTGCCTACCTAAATCGTGAGACTTGAGTACCCACTGTTTTAAATTGGTACTTGGTTCTCAATTATAGCCTCTGCAACTAAAATTCGAGTTTCTGAATCCTTAGGCTTGACGCTTTGGGGGTACTTTCCCGCTTAAATCATGGAACTTAGAATCTGCTGTGCAAAGTATTTCGGATCTTTATGTCAAGTCAGTATATACATATGAATGTGTGTGCATACACATGCATATATATATATATATATATATATATATATATATGTGTGGATATATGTGAATATAGTTATGTTCATTAAATGCTGCAAACGTCTGTTCTCTTAAAAATGTGACACGATTTATATTAAAGTCGTTATAAGTTCGTGAACTTCTGTGTGACGTAGGATATCATATTCATTAAAAATTAAAAATAATAAATTTTATCAAGGAAATTGAACCGATTTCAAATAACCATGTAAAAGGAATAACACTGAAATTATTAAATAATGAAAGTACGAGTACTCAGTTAGAACTTTTATGGAACCATATCGTTTTAGAACATAAATAAATTTGCAAAATACTGCCACTGCTAGTCGGTGCCAAGTGAAATGAGGCACTCATCTGATTTCTCGATATTAGAGCAAAAATCTCTTCTTCGATTGGACTTTCTTACTGCATACGGTTTAATTAAATGGAATTAAATGTAAATATGTAGCAAACTATTATTGAACAGAACAATTTATACAACACAATCTAAGTTAGAAAAATTAATTAATTTAAGATAAGGCAATAAAAGACTACGTAAAAAAAACAAACACTTTGTTTACTTGTATTTTCTGATTTTATATTTTAATTTCATAGAGCGCAGATTATATTTAGGAGTAATCTTTCTACATCTGGATACTAAAAGTGTAATGTTGGGTAGATTTTCTTAAGTTTAAATGATTACAAATGAAATTGTTACAATACAAATATTATTGATAAAATAATAACCTATTTGTTAAAACTATTTTTGCCCGCAGTTTTCTTAAATCATATAAAATCATTCTTATTCAACTGTTTTAATATAGATTATCAAAAATTACGTGATTTTCGCATCAAATAAACCATGATGTCTTTAACATATCTCGAGTTATCACTATAGCCTTGGAAAATACTTATGTCGCAAAATTTAATTTTTACTTTACCTTCAAACCAAAGCACGGAATTTAATATAAATTGACTGAGACACAATATTCTAATCGGTTAACAAGATAAATGAGAATCATCATTTAAATATTTTATGTTTCAAATTTTTTATACAAGACTAATATTCTACTATATACTACTAATTTTATTCTTTTCATACCTAAATATTTATCCATACGTACCATCTTTCTAAAATCTATTTGTTTACCCAATCATGGCGTATTAATTAATTTATTCATTGATATGACAATTTTAAAGCTCAGTTCATATGGTAGACTTAATGCTACAGGAGTGAATTCTTCCAGACAATAGTAAAAGTTTTGAAAAATTGGTGTAATATAAAGTATGTACAAAAAATTAAATATTAATAAATAAAAATAACAGTTTATTGTATGTTTAAAAATCGCAAAAAAAATAATGTAACTATAAGCTTAGCATAAATTACAATGGAAGAAGGAAGAAAGTAGAGCGCAGTAGGATTAAGGTTTAGAAGAGATAAGACTTCAATCGACGGTATCAAGATTCAGTTGAAACTAAAGTTTTTCTACTTGGAGTGTAAGGTACTTTCCATAAGAGTAAGTCGTTTGGAAATAGGAAGGATGGGGTAGTTTTCGGAGCGTGTAAAGTCTTTAAAACAATTAATAAAATAATTTGGAATCTGAGGATATTTGTAGGGCATGATGTTTATAAACTGAAAACACACTGAAATAAATTAATAAAATGGAAAATTGTTGAAAAAAGGCATTCTACTTTATAAGAATACATCGAAAACGTCTTGTTAAAATCGGCGGGTTACGTTTATATTCCAATAAACTGAGATGAGGTTTTTACGACTCTGATTTCGTAATAAAAAGACGAACAAATACACAAATGTGACCGAACACTGTTTAACCGAATTTATATGCTGTAGTCTGAAATGTTGTGGAGTTATAACTAATCACAATAGTACCGCTAAAATATCACCCCGATCAACCGTTTTCATTACTTTGGAAGAAAAGATGAATGTTTTAGTACGAAATTAATTAAATTATAATATATTTAAACACCAGTCAATTAACAATGTTATCATGTAGGCTGAAGTAGTAGCAAAGAGGTTATTTACATTTCACTCTTAATCCCTCCGAAAAAAGATCAAACGGTATTTGTATAAAAGTCAAATGTATGAATTCCCACCATTAACTATATTCTTTCCGGTTCTGGCCGGATAAAGTTAGGACTTAATTGAATTTTATGTAAATATTATTTAATAATTTATTAACAAAAGTATTAGTAAAATGCAAACAAATTATTCTATACAAGGTCAGTTTCAAAGTCACATCTGCCTAATTATCTTAAGCTCACTTATCCTGCTACTTCAGGACACACAGGAAACAGGACGATAGGAAAAGTTAATCTAAATTTGTTACCTCGGCTTACAATTTCGTACTTTAAGAAAGAATAAACCGAAAAAGAAAATGTACTTTAAAGAAAAACGTAGGAAGTGCTGAATTTGTTAAACTCGCGGAGACAAGATTTTGCTTTCCTAAGCTCGTATGTTTTTAACCCAAAGGACGCTAAAACGTTTTTAGGCTATATCTTTAACGCTAAACGAATGAATAAATTCCGTTTGATGGAATGTCGTATTTGCCCCAGCATTCAATATCCCTATGCAGGAAGTATTAATAATTGAAATATTCTCATAATTCGCATCATTGCAAATAATTTTAAATTCTCGATTTATTAACACTTTAATATGGATAATAATATTTTTGAAGTACCCCAGTTCAAATATAATGTTATTTGTATTTAATACCATTAAGTAGTAAAAACTGGGGTCGATTCGCTTTGAAAAATTATAATTATCTTTATTGATATCAATATTGAATAAGGTTATGTTGTTAAGAATAAGTATCTTTAATGCCATAATAACACGTTGTTAAGCATCATTTAGTCTAGAGGTACTAGAAGCAACCCAGTATATTTTTCAATATATGTGAATATATATCCATTACTATTTTTATAATAATTATAATTCATCACTATTTTTTTCATAACAAAAAAACGAAACATTTGAAATCAATGTCATCTGTAATCATATAATGAAGAAGCTTTCAAATCGAATTGATAGAAAAATAAATTTTCATACTATTTAATTGTCGCCATTACTACTGACTAAATTGCTAAATTTACTTTTATTCCCACCGTGATTTGCTTCTCAATGTTAGTTCATATATGAAGTGATCTAATTTCGGAAGTAGTGTATCGTAAGTCTTTATTAAAGTAACATTGGTAAGGTTTTTTCAGCATTGAATGACATATACTCATCGTCGTCAATTCACGAATAGCAGATATTTGCACACGCTCTTTTGAAGGCATTAGTCTTCTGCATTTCAAACTGACACGCATTAAGTGGAATAAGATTAATATCTTAAATTAGTATTTAGCAAAGTTATGAAGTTGCAATATAGAAGCATAATAGAATTCATTGCAAATAAATGGCACTAGAAAGGTTTATATTGTCTCCGAAATGTACTGAATTTTTTAGTGCATTCTAAAGAACAAAATATGAATTAAATATTTCATTCAGGTAAACGCATAAATTATGGACTTTACAAGATATAAAAATAAGCTATCATTGCAAATCCTTGAGGACTAAAAAAAGCTGAGCAATTTTTGTTCAGCACCTACATATTTAACATAACTAGGGAAATGGGGCATGTCAGCTAGTCTAGGATAAATTTGTTATATGTGTATATTGGTTTGGCAACTTATAAACTTGTCATTTTCTTCGGCCAAGTTCGGGAATGTTATAGAAGCGTCTAGGATATTTCTCGTAGTGTGTATGAAGTGTCGCATTTGAACTTTTCTTCAGTTTGCAATTGAATAATCGACGAGCAAAAAATAAATTAAAAATGGAAGTATTTTGAGGTGAACTCAGAGAACCCTTTCTTCATGAATATCATTTAGGGTGAAAAACCAGTAAAGCATCACGCAATATATAGACAACGATGGGTAAAGGTATGCCCTCTTGTGATAAAACCAAGCGCTGATTCCAAAGATTTAAAGAAGGGAACTTCAACTTCTCCGATAAACCTCATCCAAAGCGACCTTCTACAACTGATTTAGAAAAATTTAAAAGTCTTACTGAAACAGATCCCAGATTAAGTTTGCCTTCTTTAGCAGAGCTATTATCATGCTCTTATACTTCAATTGAGTAACGACTTCATGCTTTGAGAAACAAGTTTCAAATATTCCGTTTGGCTATCGCATGAATTAATACCCTTTCAACTTCAGAGGAGAGCTGATGTGTCCTTTCCGTTCGCATCCACTTTTCTTTACACTCTACTGAGTTCTCAACGTACTAACGAAAGGCTAAAGTATCTGGCTACAGGATGTGAAAACTTTTTAGCTTATGTTAATTTCTAACTTAAGCGTCAGTGGCTAAGAGCTGGAGAAAAATGTATACCAAAATATAATATTAGAAAAAAGATACTTTTGAGTAAATAGTGGGGTATAAATGGAGTCATTCCTTGAGTTACTCATTGGGAACTCTTTCAAATAAAAAAATTTCTGAGACTCTTTCAAACTTTCAAATTAAAGCAAACTTTATTTTTACGTGACAATACTCTACCCCAGGTAACAAAAGTAACGCTTGAAAGACTACTTTCACTTGGATGGAGTAGGCCACCACAGTGCTTTCCAGATCGTTCACCATCTAATTACCATATGTTTTGCTCTCTGTCTGATAATTTATGTGATAGAAAATTTAAAGACGAAAGTCATATCAAAATCGAACTTCACCAGTTTTTCGAAGATTTCTACCAGTTCTGTCACTTTAGCCCTGCCTGGCGTGTAGCATGTTGGCGATTGATTTGATTGAGACATAAAAAAAATTGGAAAGTTTGTGTTCAGGGATAGTGGACACAGGTATGTATATATATATATATATATATATATATATATATATATATATATATATATATATGCACACTCATATATATATAATTTATTCGTTTTTCAATTACGACGACTATATCCGTAGCGGGTTTTTTTAAATTTGCTTTTTATTTAAATATTTAATTTTACTTTTTATTTTATACTTTTTTTACGGAATACCGTATCTTAATATAAAACGCTTCTGGAGAGCAATAAGAGCATTCGTTTGCAACAAAATGTTGCAGCGCGCCCTAGCGAATTAATTTCATAACACATATCTAAAAACCATCGCCGATTACCACTAAATATTTTGCATAAAACCATGTCTAAATCGGTCAAACCGTTTGGGAGATAAATGGGAACATTCCTTTGCAACAAAATGTATCACACCGTCTTGTAGATAAATAGGAACATTGGATTGCACACGCAAACAAACAACCTCTCATCCTAAACGCATAAACCTTCTCCGTTCCGTTATGGTTAAAAAATATCATATTTGCTGGAAGTTGAAGGTAATAGAAATTCATCACAGTAAGAATAAGGGAATAAGACAAAAATAGTGTAAAACGTGACAATATATATATATATATATATATATATATATATATATATATATATATATGTATATATAATTTTGGAAGTTTATATAAAATTGTGACAGAAGTATGTAACTAACACATATAAAGGTATACATCATATATACAGGTAAAAACAATGCTGTTACCTCTACAAACTACAAAATTTATAATTGTTGACGCTTTATTATTGCGGAAACCTAGTCATATTTAGTATAAAATATTAATACATATGTAACGTTAGGAATGGTAGATTACATTTAATCTGAGGATATAAAAGAATCCACGCGAGAAATGTGCTGTTGAAACTATGACTCGAGGCAAGAAAATTATTTTTAAAATTGTGTGCCATTTCAACTCTTACATTCGCTTAGTATGATCAGGTGCCGGTTGTGAAGTTCGCGTCTCAATCACGATTTTTCTACCTTCCTTTCCGTTCGCATCCACTTTTCTTTACACACACAGCCGAAACCAATAAATGCGCCGAGTCTGCAGGTCTCGCGACACATATTCATATTTATGTTCTAAAAAAAGAAAGAAATGTTATCTCCAAATTCAGAACACATGTCATCATTATTATCAAAATAAATAAACGAACGTCGTCTTCATTTCGGAACGCACAAATAACTGAGTCGTTTTTTCGATACGTTTTACTTTAACATACATCATTAATACCGTATTTACGCTCATAGTGAATCATCTATATTCATCCATAAGTGTATCATGACGTGATATTTTACGTATTTTTCGGATATATGTATAAATATATAATATATATATATATATATATATATATATATATATATATATATATATATTATATTAAATTTTACGCCGAATTTATAATTGTAGATGAGTTTTTATCTGCTACATTTTTAGTTAAATTCTCTAATTAGAAGCACAATATGAGACGGTTATGTTACAATTCTAAGGGATCAGGTTTTTCCAACATTTAACTCGTGTAAGATAAGCACCACTCGTTTACGTTCCGTATTCATTTTGCAATTTATGTTGGTACCTGCGTAAGCGGATTCCGATTCATGTAAATTGGTGGCCTTTGACAATTGTTCGAATTGAAATGCGATTTTTGGATTGAAAGACCTGAATTCACAATTTCTTGAATTCCGAGCTAGGCATTATAATGGAGATTAATTATTTTATGTTGAATCAAAGACTAAAATCTTTTAGAGATATAAATGATTTTTTTGTTCTAGTAGAAGTATACAAAGACTGATTAAAAGAAAAAAAATCATTCTTTGTAGATATAATACAAAAACTAAATTCTATTTAAATTTTTGAGCCGCAAAACGTTTTATCACCATATTTATATCACGATGGGATGGACGGAGATAATTTGAAAGGGGAGATTATCACTTTGATTTGTCTTATTTTCATACTTTGTCAATACAGCCCGAATTTATAAAACGCATCTGTCAATAAATATCCCTGAAGTCCAAATTATCTCATTTGTAAATTTAGAGATCTATCTGATCAAAATTTTGAATTAATCTCTAAAAATTTACATATCTTATTTAATATCAAACATGGGGTATGTTACCTCTTACAGTACATCCCTCACTATCCAACCTGCAAAACTTTGGAATCAATTGGATCTTGATATCAGATTAATATCCTCGATAAATATTTTTAAGTAAAAATACTAGTTCTTCTGGGCTCTTGTTCTTTATTTCTTCCATTCTGACTCATGTCTATATTTCTGTATACATTTAATGTTTTTTTTAAGTGTTAATTAATATTTTGTTTTTTATTGCACTTTATGCTTTATATTGTAACGTCCCACACACTCTACAAAACGACAAATTACTTAAAGCTTATTGTTTGGAATGACTGGAAGAGATTTTTTCCGGTAGTAATAAGTTCGCCATATGCACTGTGGATGCATGAAAGTTATGAAATACTTAAGTAAATAAAAACGCTCTAATCGATCAAATAATTAGACGTTAGAAAAATAAACACACGGGTAAACATAAAGACAAATATTCAAAAGACTGAAAAAATAAACTTATCCCAAAAGTAATTGTTATGACACGAAACATTTAACTCCTGTAATAATAAGTTCTCCATATACTGTCCGTTTTTATCTAGCCTTTTCCTGTTTTGTTTCGGATCGGTTATCCTCATTATTTTTGCCATAATACATCTGTTATGGCTCGTCGAGTCGCCAATTTGGTTTTTTTTCAGGTTGATGGGATTACTGACATCAACTGGGTCTTATGATCTCCGGCCTCCTTATAACGTGGTTGTGCCATTTCAATTATGCTTCTGCGAATTTTTCTTTAATTACATGAATTTTTAAACTTGCCAAATTTAAAAGTATTCCCCACTCTGTTAATCAAGAATCTTGCTCACCTCCACAGCCTCATTTCATTTGTGGACTTTTTTCAGAGATGTATATGGACGTAAAATAAACCACTGTTTCGTACGCCTTTCCTGTAACAAGTCTCGACATTTTCTTCTCGCACAGAGAGGAATCTTGGCATACGAGAACTCTGTGATTTTCAGTCTAACGATCTCTAATGCAAGTTTCCTAACTTCAAGAGATTGTTCCAGTTCTTTGAGATTAACCGTTAAGGATAATATCGGTCGTGTAAAGGAGATCCTAATCTGGTTTTTTTGTGACGAAAGGTTCGATAACACCAAACTATCCACCTTTGGTGTAGATTTATTACTATTTCTAATACGTCACTTTTTCCTGCTGGACTCATTGTTTTACTGCTGATGTTATTGCATACATCGGTTGTTATTTTGATGTACTATTCGAGTACGTTTTATGACCTCAACCGTTACCAGATTTAATATCGTTGAGCACTATCGAATGCCTTTTCAAGGTCTTCAAAAGTTAGATAAACGCCCGTCTTCTTCTCTAAAGGTTTCCTTAATCTAATTCTTAAAGTGTGTAAAGAGTCAGTTATTGATATTCCTGCTAAAAATGAGCATCAATTTTAGCTAATCAGTGTTAGTTGAAGAAATCGGTTTGCAACCCTTCCTCGTACTCTAAATATATGTGAATGAATCCATCACATATTTTGTGCATTTAAATCGTTCATACATAAATTAATATTCTATATGTAAATTAATATTCTACAGTAAATTAAATAATCAGAAGTTTGGGGGATACTACATATGAACAAAACTTATGTGCACAATGAAAATAAATTGATTGGCATTTCTCGCGCAAACATATTTAAGAACGTATAATATTTAAATCATATTATTAGATTGCTTTATTTATTTGCTAGTCTAGTATATTGTGTCTTGGTCAGTTTGTTTTAAGTTTTTTTGTGTTAAAATTAACTTCATATACTATACCTTGGACACAGAAACATCATTTGTTCATTCAGAATTAACATATAAACTCATTTGCAAGTTCATTCTCGTCAAATTATGCTAAAAAGGGAGTATTTTTAAATAAAAATTATTTGTAAAGTATTTGTAAATTCCAGTAAGGTTAATTATCACTAGTTTTTGGGTCAGATTTAACTCCAAAACTTTCAGCATGCTTTAAATTAAATTTCGTAGCTAACTTACTTGTCTAAGGATTATTTAGTAAACATTAACTTCCTTTTCATTTCACATTTGATTTTTGGAACACGCATTTTAAAAGTAATGCTCTTAACTTATTTTCTTTCATTCATTCATGCATTTCTTTCATTCTTGGCATTCTTTAATTATTATAGTATTGAAAGTTTAATTACGTTAGATAAATTACAATATATATAT
This sequence comes from Druceiella hillmani, assembly GCA_039881145.1. NCBI lineage: Eukaryota > Metazoa > Arthropoda > Insecta > Lepidoptera > Hepialidae > Druceiella > Druceiella hillmani. The sequence goes on along the minus strand of JAYKKI010000044.1, from coordinate 18,224,012 downwards.
ATATATATATATATATATATATATTATATATATATATATATATATATATATTAATTTAGCTAATAAGATCATGGCCACCTACACGGGACGCTTCTTTCAGAAACGCAGTCATAGGTTTTGAAATTTTAACGTGAATTGTAAATAGGTCAAAATGCACTCGATTTACTAAAACTTAACTTTGTTTCGATGAAGCGATTAGAATTAGTGATTAGAAATGAGTTTTACACGTCAATCATCAAGGCAAACGTCAATTTCTTAAAACGGGTTACATTCGAACTTCAATGTCCAAATTGGCAGTAAATGCAATAAAAATAGTACAGAGTTACTAGTAGGATATCAAGGATATTATAAATTAAAAGTTTATTTCGAAGATACTTAAATCGAATATAGAGATTAAATTAGATCGATTAACTGACAAACTGAGTTGTCGACAGGATCAATTTTATATTTTCCATAGAAATCTTAGGCTACCTAATGCAAAATATTCTCGTAAAATACTGGAGTAGGGCCTTGTTCAGCTAATACAAATATCTTATTCATATGATAACAATATTTGATTATTACTTCTTTAGTGTACTAAACTATAATTTACAGCAAAACAATCTCCGCTATTGAATATATTCACAAAAACACCATGTCAAATTTCTGTTACTAAATTACAAGGATTTTACGCTGAATGAAATTTGTCGCTACCTATCGTATGGCAACAAATTACAAATGAAAACGGCGTACATATAGTTTTGATTTGATTACGCCACTTAGGTTTTAAAATACTTTTTCAGAATTTAATTTGAGTTTAAAACTTATCAGCCAGCCCTGCATGATGGAGTATAATATAATCTAGGTATAAAATTATAATGTCGCATTTTGATATTTGTTTTAGTACTATATTTGACAAATTGTTGATTTTGTACAGTAAATGTACCCAAAGACAATATCAACAATAAGTCGATAAGTAAATAGTTACCAATTCGTTTGAAATTATTAGATTGATTTAAAGAAGAGAGTTTTATGTTGTATAATAATTTTGTATTTTTAATCCTTAAATTATGTTACAGGTCTATATAACTAATATTAAACTTAACCAATCATTTATCTAAAGTTATCATGTAATATCTCATCTAATTAAATATGCAATCATTAAAATTATTTAATAATCGTAGTAAAGTTATGATAGTTTCACTAAATACAATTTCATTGCTATAATTTTAGCATCACATTGGTCTACGAGTACATGGATAAAATGAAGAACCCGATATATTACATGGAAATGACCAAAATTATAAGAAATCATAAATGAAAAAGTTTTAAAGAGCCACGAGAAAGAAATTAGATTGGTTCGGAGACCAGAGTTTTTATAAATACTAGAAATATAATTCACAAAAAATAACATGAGATCACAAAACGGAAAAATATTAACTTATTATTGTTAACGTTAATGAAAATCTGCTTATGAATTCAGATGTTTGGAAATTCGTTGAGTGAACAGTGGGGTATCACCCTTATATGTCCTTTACGGCATATAAATCGAACTTAGCTTTTTAAGGTACAAAAAAAAGAACTTTAACGGCGTTAATCTTAATTCTAAGTAGCTTATTTTTTCATTTCGAAAAATTTTCCTTGCCCAACATTTCTTTCTTATCTCGTTCAATGGTTTTATACATTTGAATTTTTATTACTTTTTGAAAATTGATATTGACATTTAATTATTTCCCAAATTCTTATTTTTTATTTTCTTAATATATATTTATTTTCATTTAAGTTATATAATTAATAAATTGGATAATAATAATGTTTAATTTGTTTAATAAAAGAAAAGCAGCAAATCATTTAAGCAATATTTTTAGATATTGAAATTAGCTTAAATCAGTGAGGACTTGCGACAAAATTTTTTTTGGGTAATCACAATACATATAATTAATATTGATAAACCTTCCAAAATATTAATGAAAATTCGATCGATTTCTTTAGTTTGAGAATTAATATTTACATGGAATATTTGTAAATTGCAATTTTTAATAAATTCAACTTAACTAAATATAATTAACTAAAATAATATATTGAAATTTGTACCTATGACATAAATAGTAGTTGTAGTTGTTCCCGTATTTCTCAATATTCAAGACTGAATATGGAGTCAGGTGCCTCGCGATATCACTTTTACAATGCCGTGTAATGGTAGGTGTGAGTGTACTACGGGATCATTAACTCTTGAGAAGACCTAGAAATAGTATATAATATATCTCAAGAACGTAATAAGATACGATAAAAATACTGATTATTATTACATTTTTTGTACCCCGACAAGCACAGAAGGCGGCCTATTATATTTATTTAGAGCAGTCTATATAAACATAAAATATATGTTCAATTTACTTAGATCTAATTTTAGGTATGATTTCATTGCCATCCCTACACAATTTGGTGTTTGCTTTTAAAAAATTATTTCATTTCTGTAAAATTGCGAGCGTTTTTATTAACTTCCTTGAAACCATGTACTGCTTCATCCTGATTTATCCAAGATTTATTCACAGATAAATCAATAAGCAAAACTAGTATATACATAATAAATATGTTACAAATTAGTCTATGTGTTAAATGACATTGTGATAAATACTAAAAAACCAAAATCATTACTTACCCGAATGAACTTGTACTGGTAATGAAGCTATGGGCAAAGTTTAGTTAATGCTGTTTATATTACAGATCCATATTTGTTCAGACAACGCTAAAATTGAAGGATATGAGACAGAGGCTGATTGGGTTAGTAGCAGACAATATACGACAAAAATAACCTCACCTCAGTTAATACGTCTTTCCTTAATATCTTCTTAAACACAAATTGTGTCATAATATACTAAAATTAAAAAAATATATTCATTACTCATTTTTGCCTGCGATCTGGAATAACGTGTAGGTCGTGTACCTTGGGAACAATATATTAAACACGATTAAATAAAACAGACTTTCATATTTTAGGGAAATGTATTTTCTCTGGCTAAAGACTAGCTTTATTCAGGTTCATTACATTTCAGTCATGAACTTTGTCAAGTTTTAGAGAAATATTTTGTTTTTATCTCGCAAGTTCAAATTAAGACTTAGAAATTTTCATATTATTAAGTACATTAGGGATAGACTTAACTAGTATCGTAAATAATTGAAACAGTATTGATCCTTTCACTATTCACATTTTTTAAAATGAAAGAACTTTAATTATACTTGTACATTATTTCAAAATTACCTCTTCTTTACGTTATATTATTAGATAAACCCATACCTATCATATTAAATATTTGATGGCTATAATAGTGAAGAATACTATTACGATGGAGTGTATGCATGTGCGCATATCTACTCAGGTCTTGAGCATCGCCATTGCCATATTCAAACACACAGAAGCTCTGCCTTACCATGCGGATTGAACTGTGTCGTGTCGTGGAATGTATAAGCTTACGGATATCGGTAATGCCCGCATAGATTGTGCCGACATGGGTCTCGCTCTCCTGCATAATGTAACGATGAAATTGAGCGTAACATTTGAAGACTGAGATCTCGTAACCATATCGTAGAGACACTACACTTCCATTTATATTTTTACTGCGAGCGACTGAGTGTCGTTTTTGTTCTCAATAATAAGATTTATTCAAACATGTTATGCGTTATTGAATAGAAGGGCGCTTTATTTCTAATCGCGCTTTCCATTTGAATAAAGTGGTCGATTTGTGCTTTATCGGGTGAAACATGTATATATATATGTGTGTATGTATAAACGTGAATATAAAGACTATGCCGTTTTGGCAGAAGCGATTGAACAAAGTAATGTATCTCTATTTACATTTAGGATTCTCGAGGGTAAATGGGAGCGCGAGACGGTGAGTGCGTGTTATGGAATAAATTAGGATGAATATAGTTCAAAGTAACTCGACCTAGAAATATACTCTTGTGGTAACTCAAAATGGAAGTTCTAAAACCATATGACTTGGCGTAATTTTATTGTGTTAATTATATTCATTTTAAATTCTAAATTTAAGTGATTAATATTATAAACATGTAACAATTTTTACGAATACGTGCGTTTAGTATGAGTACGTACGAAGACATATTATAAACAATCACTTAAAGTGAAAAGAGTGCCTTTAACAAAAGTATAGAGATCTAGTATTGACACGCGCATTTACTCTCGTGGAAAAGGGAAACATGATGGTTTAATTAATGAAAAATATTTTTATTTTCGCTACGGGCGACCAACGTTTAGAAGATTAAGAGAATATTATCCACTTAAATACCATATGTACTTGTGTTCACGCTCTTATTCCTGACTGGGTGATTTTTTCACATTATATGTATTAAAATATTAGTTATTAAGATTTCAAAATGTAACCAAATATTTTTCAAAGATTTCGTTAGGATATCACAAATTAATTTAATTTTTATTTCTATCAAGGAATTTCTATACCAAATTTGTTTTGTTTATAAGTGGAGAAATATATTTGACAGAAAACTTGTGATTGTTTCCTTTTAACCGCAGCAAAAACTCCCATAGATGTAGACACTCACACCTAAGCATATTTGCTTATGAAAGTCGTTTTTAAAAAATAAAGATATCGCCATTTCAAATCTCGTGTTGATTTCCATTGATTTTATGCTGATTACACCTCCAAGTTTTTTAAAACTGCAAAGTTTTCCATAATGCGTGTACAAAGACAATCGCCTCGGCGTTTTATTTGTCTAGATATCCTGCCTCTAAGTAATTGTATGTATACGAAATTTTTTTATTTAATGTTATCTTTACAATAATATGTCGAATTTAAATATAATTATTAAGTGGAACTGTTTATTACATAACAAATTAGTTGGATTAAATTTCTTTGCTGCAAATTGCTTATAGAAAAAATATGCCGCAGAACCTAGTTTTAACGTCAATAGATGATTAATTCTTCATCTATTGCTTAACTTTAAATCACTTCTTTATAATTATTACTTTTCGGCTTTTTTAAGCTAAAAATTCACTCTTTTGGGGGAATCGTAAAACATAATTTTAGTTCTCGTCAAACACAAGTTTTTATAAAAGTAGTTTTTATCCGTAAACAATTTTAAAGTACATAATTTAACAGGAAACTTGATTTGTATTTGTAATTCTTTTAAAAATTTTGCCAACTTTATGTTTTTAGGAAAAAAAAAATAAGTGTAAATAAATAATCTAATAATATTAATTTTGTGTTCAAAATTTTATACCCAAAAACTGATGTTCTATTAGATGTTATGGAAAGTCGGTGGATCTAAGAAGACTAACGAACTTCCTAAAAAGAATTGAAGTATAAATATTGATTACCCTTTATATGAAATCACTATTCACGTAAAATTGACACATCTACGCTTATCAAAATTTTACTCTCTAGTATATTCTAAGTACATTTTTAAATATTAATATGTTCATTAGTTTTTTTGATGCCGATAATTGTATATTCTAATTGAATATAGTGCGACGTACTATGCAAAAAGTACGTAGTACGTGCTCTTGCTCACAACTGATTTTACACTACTTTTTTCCAGGAACAATGTTACGAAATTAATGAGGAAACCGGAGGGCGAGTCGCAGTGTACGTTCTATTACCAAACTACCATGTAACGTACGACGAAAATTACTTTTCCATTAAACCTACCTGTAAAGTTTCTTTTCGCTTTCTTACGATTCTGCGGAAGTGCAAGTTAGGTTTGGCCGATGACGTCCTCCTAATTTCAAAAGTTTCTCATTGCAAAGATTTCTTATCTTTATTTTGGTTATTTAAAATTGGAAATGTAAATACAAAATGTTGATATATTTGAGTCACTAAGTGAATTGAAATTATTTACCAGTTTGTTAAAAGTGTTAAGTCAAATATTGAGACTATGAAGGATGCCAAATAATGCAAAGAAGAATTTGATCTGCCCATTTCAATGTTGATGACTTTACAAGTATTACATTGCATATGTATATATATATATATATATATATGTGTGTATATATATATATATATATATATATATATATATATATATATATATATAAACAAATTTTCAAAGTCAACAACGATAATTATTTACAATATTTGCAAACAACTCGACATTGTCTTATTGGTATATAAAACTAATTTAAAACTTATTCTGTCAAATCATTGAAATGATTTTTTTTTCTAAAAGTTTATAATTCTAAAGTTAAATAAAACCGAAAGAAACTTAATTCAAGATTATGAATCCTTTGTACTGTATCGCGACAGAGTTTTTGAAAACTCGCATTTTCTTATGTGGACAAATAGAATTTCTATATAAGCTTGACTTAGTCGGTATGTTCCTATATATCTTGAACTTTGCCTATTTTTGACAAAAGTAAATAAAAAATAAATTTTAACCTAAAATAATATAAAATATGAGCGAAAGTGAATGAATATAGGAATTTGCGATAGAATGTACTCGCAGTAAATAAATGTTGTTTTTAATCTTGACCTTTTCATGGGCGATAATGTTTATATCAGTTATTGCACAATCGTCTTTCAGGTGGCAACAATTTTAAGTACGTCATTGAAATGGTGTCGGGAAAATGAAAAAGAACAACAAAAATTTATTTCCACATTTAATTGTCCAGATTATATTTACATATGCTTGTTACTTTTGTATTATTAAAATGTCATACTCGTATATTCAAATGCATTTATTTATATTTTTAAGATAACAAAGCAATAATATTTAAGTGCACGCCTGCGTAATGAAATTTCTTCACTTTTACTACTAAAAGAGGTAGAATTTATAGATTTTCACATCACAAATTTGGCACTTTGACGTACCCGTGTAAAAAAGGGCAGTGAAATAAAGCACTTGAGAGACAACCTACGGATGCTGGGATTATTTTCAATTTGACAAGTTGAGATAATTCAGATAACTTAATTTTAAATTTTTAGTTTCATACGTAATCTATTTAATGTAATACTATTTTAGCTACCAATTATAAATGCCTTTTGTTATTAAATTGAGTTTAATACTACTTTTTTCAAAAGTTTATATAAATTCCAACTAATTGAAGCATTGCTATTTCTATACATCGGAAAAGAAATTGGAAACATGCATTTTTTTTAATTAGATTATAAATTAACAACATAAGGCATACGCCACGATAATGGATGGTGGATGTAATATCCACGATTGTGCACAGATAGTCATGCGACCGATGACGTAGTTTCATTTAATTGCAATAGATGGCGCACAGGAATTGGCGTCGTGATTTCTATTTAACTAAATGTTATGTTGACTACCAACAAATACTGTCAACACTACTAATATTGTTATTAACGTGCAATAATTTGTTGTTAAGATACTAATCATTTTGATGACATTTTGTATAAAAAGAAAATCATTAGTCGAAACCTATATTTAAGGAAAACTAACAGATATTTTTCAAGGTTTTTAAATTATATTTATTGTCAAATTTTAGAGTCAAATTTTCATAATTAACATAATGTTTATTGCTGACTGGTGACTTGGTGTCTGTCCGTATATCCGATTGTTGCAATATTTTTTGTCAGAGACCTTTTGCCAAAGAAACTTCGAATTTGCCACGTACCTTATAACCCAAAAGTAAGATTTCCTAATTCCTGGGTAGTTTTCGTGGTTGAACCGGATCCCAAAATTGTTTACTGCAAAAAATGTCGTAGTATCAAATGAAAGCTTACAAAAATACGAGCCAGAATATATAATGCCATTGTGCCATGTAATGCAGGGCTGACTAAATTTCAATTTAAAATTCAACGGAATTTAATAAAATTTAGCGAGGACCTTTTTTATATTATACCTCAAGTTAAGCTCGGCCGATAATCTGCCATTTTAAATCACAATTTTAAATATATTGAAAAAAAAAAAATTTGGAAAATTTTGAGTTTGATTGAATATTTTCTTTCTTGGCTAAAAATAGTTAAAATTTAATTGTGATGAAGAATAGATAATGGTGACAAATATGATTAAAACAATTTTTCTGAAAAAGTATACTTTATTCATGCATTATCTGATGTTCCCTTACTCCCTCTTAATTCTAATTGATAATCGTGAGCGAAGTCTCTCTGCGGGGAACCGCTAATTTTATTCGAAATTTTTGAGTATTCATTCTCACTGTATCTAAAGACTCACCACAACATGGTTACATAAAGTATCAATAAAAAAAAATTGAAATAATCATAACTATCATTTACATGACCTATTTTCGACGAAGGCATAAAATATTTATTTTTCCGTGTATATTATAAAAAAGATAGTTTACAAGTTTTTTTTCAGAGTTAATAGATAAACGTCTATAATTTTCAAATCTGACAATTGCTATTTATGGTAACATCCATATATATATGATATACGTAGATGTTCATATTGTAGGTTATATTTTCAGTCAATGAAAAAATTTCTTTTCGAGTCAAGGAAATTAGCTTTTCAATATTGTTTCAAGAAAATTACGCCCTTCATATTGAAATTAGATTGAACACAACTAATGATGCCTTTACGCCATTTTCTAGAAGATTGAAATACGTACAATAAATTGACCATTGGAACATTAATCATAAACAATTTATTTTCACTTGGCAACTTATAAACCCGTCGCTTTTTTCAATCTATTTCTGAAATGTTATAGAAGCTTCTAGAAAAGTTCTCGTAGTGTATATAAAAAGGGCGGCATTCGAATTTGTGTTCAGTTTGCAATTGAGTAATCGGCGAGTAAAAAGTAAATTAAACGTGGAAGTATTTTGAAGTCAACTTAGAGGACTCTTTCTTTATGAATGTCGCTTAGGGCGAAAAACTAGCGAACATCACGCAATATATATACAATGATGAGTGAAGTTATGCCCTCTTATGACACAGTCAACATTGGTTCTAAAGATTCAAAGAAGGGAATTTTGAACTGTCCTATATGGTAAACTCCATTCAAAATGACCGCCTATAATTAATTTAGAAAAATTTGAAAGCCTTATTAAAGCAGATCCCAATTTAAGTTCGTGTTGTTTGGCGGAGCTATTTTCATGTCCTTATATTACAATGGATTGCTTCATGCATTGAGGAAAAAGGAGAAATATTCTGTTTAGCTACCACATGAGCTAACACCCTTTCAACTTCAGAGGAGTGCTAATGTGTTCTAGGAACTATTGAGTTCCCATCGTACCAACGAGAGGCTATAGGAGATAAATATATAGGCATCTGGTTATAGGACATAAAAAGAGGGTGGCTTACTCGAGAAAAAAGTGTACCTAGACCAAATTATAATTTTGGACTTAAAATACATTTGAGTGCATGGTGGAATATAAATGGAGTTACTTATTGGGAACTCTTTTAAGCTAACAGTACAATTACAGTGAAGATTTATTGTGAACAATTGAACAAAGTCACTGCTAAACTTCCTTGAATTCAAAACAAAGTTTATTTTTAATATGGCAATTCTCGACCCCACGTAGCAAAAGTAACGTGTGAAAAACTATTTTCATTTGGATGGAGTCTGTTACTTTATCCGCGGTACTCTCCAGATCTTTTGCCATCTAATTATCATCTGTTTTGCTCTGTGTCTAATAATTTACATGATAGAAAATTTAAAGATGAAAGTCATATAAAAATCGAATTTCACCGGTTTTTCAATCAAAGGTCCAAAGACTTCTACAAGGACGGAATTTCAGCTGTACCTACACATTGGCGATAGACAAGGGTTAGATACCGATGGTGCTTATATAATTAATGATTGATTTTATTGACTTAATATAAAAACAATTAAAAATTTGTCTTCAAATGTGGCGGGTTTATAAGTTGCCAATCCAATAATTCAGTTCTATTTTGAAGTCTTCAAATGAAGAAGCTCTTTAATTTTTTTGCATTATAACTATACAACCGACTGGGCTAAGTTTTTTGTAAACAAACAAAACACCTTTTGAAGTGAAGCTCAGATAAGGAAAGATTTTGTACTTACAAACCGTTTTATAATACTTCAAAAACTTTGTTTTTGAAGTATTTTTATAAGTTTAATTAACATTCATATATTTCTCATTAAAATGATATTATTAAGAATAACTTTTCCTGTCTAGTAAAATCACACGGGTTATTATCATTCAAATAAAAATACATGAATTGATTAAAGTGATTACGAAGTTTTTTTTCTTAATTCAACTGTGAATTTCAGTTGGCAGGATGAGAGAATATTTATTCGCGCCAGGGTAGAAAAAATACCAAAATATATTATAATGATGTCAATCAGCTAAGTAAATGGTAACAAAATAATAAAACAAGGGCAATGTTAGGCATATAAAATCCCTCATTACTTGTTAATGAAATTTACTTGCTACCTAACCATATGAAAAAATGTTGAAAGAAGATAACACGAAGTAGGTATTGCAATGAAAAAGTTCACGTTAATACCTTAATATTTAAAAATGTAATTACAAACATCGAAAATACAACTAAAATCATAACTAGGCATCATCTCGTTTCCAGAGAATAGTAGGAAAGGTCTCACAGCTAATTGAGATAAACCTAAGTTTTCAACAACAAGTGATATGAGTAGAAGGAATAGTATGATGATCCCATTTACAGGATCCCATCATTCGTTACATAATTCATTTGTTATTAATTAAATTCACACAAATTTTTTTTTGGCATAAACAGCATTTCAATCAGGTTTTTAATAAAAATTTGTAAACCATTCGGTTTGGAAAAAATGCTAGATTGTTAAATTATTTATTTTAAACTAAAGATAGGTTGTTAAAGTGAATAATACATTAATTATTGATGACTTATTATATAATAACGGTGCTCACTCAACGTATCTCGTCTTCCGAAACACATTATTTTGAAGAAATATTAGTTTAAGTAGATTAACTTCTTTTAGTAAAAACAATTTTTTTCATAGAAATTGTAAAACAATTTTTTACATGTTCATTAATTCATAAATTAATATGTACATATGTACATACGTATTTGCTTTACTTTCACATATTCATACGAATTATTTTTTCCCAGGTTTCTGTTTTTGTGAAATATCGTAAATATTTGTATAATATAATATTAATTAGTGGGAATCAAAATTTAAAAAAATATCTGTTTTGTTCATATTTATTTTAAATTTATTTATTTCTTTCACCATAATTTATCAAAATATGGGAAATTCGTGAAATAGAATATTATATTTTAGGAAAGGTACACACACTCATATATAATAGTGAAATCGGTAAATTAAATTATACCCAACTAATCAGAGAATATTAGTTAAGACCAGTATCTGGTTATTCCATATTGAAATCGACTATTTATTGTATAACACAATTAAACGATTGAGTCAAGGATTGAGGGATGGAAGTGAAAAACCCGATGTAATTAGCAGCTTTTAAACAAATACTCAATTAATATGCAGTATTTCCTATATTAACTAAGTTGTTTTGCGTTTAAAATGAAAAACTTTGATGAGTATGACATGATATGATTGTAAGTTGATAGCTGTCTACTATTAAAATTCGTAGTAATAAGTTTAACTTAAACTCTGTGTTTTTATATTTTTGGTTCAACTTTTTCACGCAATTAAATACACGAAGTTTTTAATTACCATTGTAATATAATTATGAAAATTCAATTGTAGAAGTTTATGAAACTTTAGAAGAGTTTATTGTCACGGTAAAGAATGGAAAATTGGAATTTTTGTCTCCAATTGATACTAAATATCTCGCAACAAATAATACTTAAAAAGAAGGTTCTTAACTTACAACCCTTAAGTACGCGGACTTACGCTACTCTTATTTCCGGACACAGTCATACACACAAACGCGCAAAAAGACACACACACTAAGTATATATATTTATATATATATATATATATATATATATATATATATATATATACTGTGTGTATAGCATGTATGTATACCAAATTACATATTTGTGGAAACGACAGGCACGAGGTCGGTAAGACAACGCCATGTTTGTAATTAGTTATGAAATGATTTATATATTATAATCGGAAGTGTTTTTTTAATATGTAATTTTATTTCGATATTTTCTTGATAATATTTTTCTTGATGATAAAATGCAAGCTGATGACTTTATACGTAAAGTCATTAGGTTGTATTATATCGGGAAAAAAATATATTGCGAATTAAATATTAAAGGATAACCCATAATCGTCTTTAAAAAGTAACCGACGTGTTGATTTAAATATAATTTCACTTTCTAATATTCTCTTTTATATTATATTGATTTAACACCTTCTTGGCTATTGATTATTTGGACACACTACTTTCATCCTATAGGTCCGAATAATTTTTTTTTTTAATTTTGCGCTGTTTTATCGATCGACCTTTTTTCTTTTACAGTATATATTACCGACTTTGGTGAAAAAGAAACAGTTGCGGTTTCACTCTAATTTTCGTTTGTACAATTGTCTGTCACAGTTTTTAAGGTTCCATAACGAAAGAGAAAATCATTGTATTAATTTATTTATAATTTATAAATAAGGTTAATCATTCTCTTTTAAATTCCTACTGAAAGGCGATAAAAAAATAAAGTACCTGTATGTACATCAAAATCCTATTATATAATGACATATTGCCGAAACGTATTCCAGAATTCATGAAGAAAAAAAATATATATAAGATGAAATGCAAGAAAATAGGAAATGAAGACGCACCGATGCAGAATGTGGAATAAAGAGCACATTAGTAATTCTCACAGGATGATAACACACAGTAAATTATTACTTTATGTTACGTGCTTTCTACGGAAGAGTAAGATAACAAATGAAACTTATTTGTTCTGGTATATATACATGACCATATTCGTTGCCGTGGTATATTGGGTTGATCACAAGGCATACGGCCTTTAACGATGCGGCGCACCGCGGAGACCCGGGTCTGATTCCCAGGCGTTCATCGAGTGGGACTGGACGGGTGTTATGGTTGAATGTAAGATATTGCTCTCGTAGCAATAAGTCCGCCATATCTATTAATTAGATACATTAAAGTAGATAAATAAATAAGTCAATAAATAAATATTGACCAAAATTAAACCCGTGTAATTCGACTCCATATTTACACATATACAACATATAAGATTGTGGAAATTACATTGAACGGGACAAAACGATAGAGTATAATGAAAAAGTCGGACAAAACATACCGATCCAATTATAAATATGAACTATTGTTAAGACCTTCATAACGGTCTCCTTTATCATATACGCCTGTATTCGCCAGTACTAAATGTTTCTTTTGCAAAGTATAATGCTGAGAGGCCTCGGATTTGTATAAACGACTTTTATGTCGACTCCACTCAGCCCGTCTGGGTTACGATTTGAATATATTATGAAATTAGTAATCCGTGCAATATATTTTTACAATACAAGTAAGGAAGACGTTCGGTCATAGAACAGTTTTTTGCCTTCCTTGTAACCTTTTACCTTCTTTATAGCTCTTTATACCGCATACTGCCTGCCTACCGGAAATTATAATTTTAATCGAATTTATTGTCACATCAGAATTTTATTTTCAACCTATTCACGAATATCATTGAGTATTTTAACATTATTGTTGGTTTTATGTTAATTTTAAGATTTTTTTCTTGACTAAGCGTCTGTTTCCTATACATACAGGAAATATATAAATCAGTCTTATTCGACCAGCATCTCCCCGAATTAATTGCCTGAGGCTCGGTCAAGTACCCGGCCAGCGCATACATTCATTAGGCTAACAGATGGTTTTACTTGCATTAAATGACTGAATCCACGAAATTGACCAAATTTTAGTATCAGTATTAAGAATATTTATCGTGAAGCTTGGTAAATTTCTAGAAATTTGGATGTAACTTACCCTAAGTTTTGAAAGTCGTAACATAAATATTTTGTGAATTTTATTTCTTGTAATTACAAGTGCTAATTATTAGGAAATTTTGAACGAATATAACAAAACTTACTGTTTTAAAAATATTTTGTGACATTTATTTACGACTACTTATAATGGCAGAAATATTTTTATAAGTCCGAAAGAAAACATCCTACAATAATTCAAGTTTCAGGAGAACTAGAAAGAAGAGTATTTTGTTCAGAAAAATAAATACGGTTCCGTTACTTAAAATACTATTTATCAAAATATAAAACTGTTCGTCATGACACTACGAAAATACAACTTATTTTATGATACTCTCCTTGATGTATCTTTATTACGAAAAAAATTATCTTTTATCAAAACTGCAAAGTGTTACGTCTAAAATATTATGTATGAAGTTTGTTATGTAGATGATAAGTACGTGAAACAATTTGAAGGTGTAAATTATGTGATAAATTTAACAGAAAAAAATGTAACAATTTTACAAGTTTATTTATTATCACATTAGGGAAGGATTTCAAAAATTCTAGACCAACATATCAGCAATATCACAAAGTTCTATTTTTTCAAATACCGTTCCAAACCGAATTTTTGTGAAGTTTCCGATCAGGAGCACTATCTTTATTTATATATAGGAGGATTATCTTTATATTATATCTTTATATATATATATATACATTGTCGTGGATATAGGTAATTAAACACGAGCACGAAAACTGAACCAGAAAAAGTAAAACGTTTTTTTAAAGAAGTGGAGTCCTTTACATACATGGTCAACAGGTAAAAGTTCTATACCGTTTTCTTCATAGATAAAATTGTTGTTTTACTAAAGGGACTAACTAACTTTACCTAAGTTTAAACTGTTCCACGCTTTGCTGAGGTTTTGTGAATGTGCAGTCGGGTTTTGTTAGTGTTATACTTCTTCTTATATTCAGTTTATATCGCAGTTTTGTATTTGACTTTAAACGCTACTTTGTAATTTGTTTTACTAAAATTAATTCAACGATATTTCGAATAATCTAAAATAACTTTTAAAGCAATTTGCTTCAATTTTATGTTGTGTATATATATATATATATATATATATATATATATATATGTATATATATATATATATAAATATATATATATATATATATATATATATATATAAATATATATATATATATATATATATATATATATATATATATATATATATATATATATAAGGTTGGCAACTTATGAGACCGCCACTTTTCCGACCGATTTCAGAAATGTTACAGAAGCTTCTAGTACACTTCTCGTAGGATATATAAAATATATTCACCATTTTATGAAATGTGATATGGCAACTTTCAGTTTCAGATATTTAATTAAATAATATCTTTCATTTTGTCGTATTATAAGGCTCGAACACTAGCTACAAAATTTATTAAATAACCTTTTAAACCATTAAAAATAATAATTTATTAAATAATAATAATTTCGACGGATGACACCAAAGAAATTTGCTGAGTTAATGACATAAAATATATAACTTTTACATATTATACGGACTGATTTTGTCAGAGTATTTGTAGCGAATGAAATATTATACATTAGGTTTTTGAACCTTAACTACTCAGGTAAAAAATTAACATTTATTTCATACTTACATATGAATCTAAATAATTAATGTATATTAAACAATTTTTCCTCTATATATTCATAAATATTATATGTTTTAGCAAGGTTGTTATACTAAAACTTAAAACATACGGAATTCCTTGAAAAATAGAAAAACAATTCCATAATCAATAGCACAACGAGCATAATAGCAAAATGACAAACGCAATAAGAAAATGCGACAATTTTATACCAAAAATATTATTAATAATCGAAATTATGTTTTCCTTTTGCAAAGATGAACACGATGAAAGAACTGTAAAAATAAGATCAAGTTAAGGTTGACATTATACATGGAGTGGTGCGGAGACGAAGGTAATTTGGAAAGAAGGTAGCATGTGTACAGCTATTTTTAAACGAACTAAATACTTTAGGAGGAATGCAAAATATATGTTTATATAACACCGATATTCATATGCATCATGTAGAAGCGGAGATTACACTAACAGGATCTTAGTAAAGCATTAAAAAGAATCAAAGTAATTTATTCGAGATGTGCATACATAATAGCATCGCGGTTGGAATATTGATTATGACCTTAAACACAGTTTTATGAAAGCTGGGTCTGTTGTCTTTTTTTGCAAATACTGTTAAACTTATCTGCAGATGAACTAATTTCTTGTCCTTGAATACACAAATTTCTTTAGTAGCATATCAGATAAGTGTTTAACATTAAAATTAAAACATAAATAATATAGAATGGTTATTTTAATAATTTTACCGATTTATATTATTATAATTTTTTCAATAAAATACTCAGTTTTTTTAAAGAAATAAAAAGAAAAGGTAGAATGTGAAACGAAAATAAATTAAGGGAAAAACTCATATTGAAACAAGACCTTAGTGAAAATACGGTAACCGTAAAAATTAAAATTTCCGAGCGACATGAAATACTAATTAAACACGACACTTTTAAACATAAGTACAACTATTGGTAAAATTTTAAATTGTTGCACTTCGACTTCATATTTCATATTTTTCCTCTAAATTTTAATGACATCTACATTTTATTTGATGGTATAAAGCAAATAAATGACTGCCCTTTTAAATGAATTAATCTGTCACAATTGCGGCCAGATGCTATAAGGAGAGTCGTTTCATATATATACAAAAGTAAAAAGAAAACAAAAAAAAACACATTTTCATTTTATTACGGAACTCTACGAAGTCGCCCGTGGCAGAAGAAACTTCGTTAATAATTATGCTGAAGTTTCTCTTCCCTAATTTCAAATGCATTCAGTTTCGTTGCTCTCGAGTTTCTCGGTTCAGATTAAATTGCAATTTTGTGATTCAAATTTATAAATTATTTTGATATTTGGTTTCATAAAGTTAACGCCCAAAAACAGTGTTAACATTAAACGAGTGTTGAAACTTTTGTAAAATAATCGTTGTGTACAGCTATGATAATATCTTAACGTTAACAAGGTTCAATGAATTTGAAGTTGGTCTTACACGTCTCCCGAAAGTTTATAAATTTCTTGAAATGTTTAAAGTTTTATTGTATTAAACTTGTATAAATTGACTAATTTGTAAATCAAAGAAAAAACTACCAAATTATTTTATTTCTTTTCTCATATCACTAAATTTTAATTATGTTTTATTATACATTATAATATTCTGAATTGGTTAGATTTATTTTTATTTTTAAAACACTATATTTTTTCAAAGTCATGTTAGATTTCCTAATAAAACCATCAAAAATATATTTAACAGAATTCGTTTCTACGATTATTTACAGAAATTAATATTTTAACATTTTTTTCGTTTACGAAAAAATAAAATTTTGTTTGAATTTTTATAACGGTTACAATGAAACTTCAAGCATTTGTTTAACTCATATAAAATGTCTGAGTCTGTGCAATATTTTCGTAATACATATATTATCAAAGTTATATTGTGTTAGATTATTCGGCGCAAACCAAATTCTTTAGGGAGTAATTCCATAAAAAGGGAATATTTATTTTCTTTTGAACCTTTTCAAACGTTATTCAGTTGAACACTCTAATCTGATGTGAGCTGTAATATGATCTGTAGGTAGGAGTATTGTTGGCACTTTTTTATATTTCATATTTGATCAAAAGCAGAAAGTGTCATCAGTTTTTCCCAGCTTGTTAAATATTTTTAGATATGTAATAACATGATTAGAAACGTCTTTAATAGTAATTTGAGAAATGAGACTGAATTAGGTTGCTGCAGTTACCATAGCAATCTACTTTTAATAATATCAATTATGTAAAAAATTGTGAAAAATTATGTAAAAGACAGTGATATCAAAATTATGGCCCTATATGTTACCACGACCTTTATGCGCTTTTATGAATACAGAACGTGACAAAAATTTTAAGCAAATTTTTGGGGGATGAAATTTATCTGAATATATTAAGCTCAGCAAATTAGAACAATTTAAAATCCTGTTCATTTTATTTATTTTCGGTTTCAAAAAATGAGACTTTCTGAAAACCAACTTCTTTTTAATTGGACGGAGATTTAGCAAAAGCTTTGCTAACTATGTCTTATTACTTTATGAATTTCATATTCTCGATAATTTTAGCGTTCCATGTCATACGTCTGAATGCCTGTAAGATTTCAATATTTGTCCGGGAGGATGGCCAGGTCATCATTTCCTTAAACTTTAATATAAAAACTAACATTATAGTGAATTCTTCTATATCCATGTAACTGAACTACAAAATCAATTTAATTCAAGTATGTGAAATATATCTAAAATGTTTTTAATATATCAGTACACTAACTCGTGTAAAGGTTCTACGTTATGTTTTTGTTCAATGCATCATTGTGATAGTAAGATAAAACTTTCAACGGTTTATAGAAATTGTTTGTGGCAAAACTAGATACGAGCTAGAATTTTACAGATATGTAATACTTATATACTGCTACAATGTACTATGAAACAAGATAAGGAAAATGTTATAATAAAAAAAGAAAAAATGGCCGTCGGAAAAGTAAACAATTTGATGCATTAAAATAAGAGCATTGGATATAGGCATGTAATAAATATATACTTGTTTCTTGTGTTGATCCCAGTCGTTAGTTATGAGACGGGAAACGTCATCACATAAAAAGAAAAATTCACATTTTCATACTCCCTAATGAATTCTTAGAAATGAGGTTGTCTCCAGAAAACGTAATACGGTTTGTTGAAATGCACTAAAATTAATATTTATGTAAATTCTTAGAATTTGAATTAATGACCTTAAGTGAGCTGCTTGCCTTGCTTATTGTTATTTATGAAGCAAAATAAATGGATACCTCATATTATATAAGAAATAAATTATTAAACTAGTTTATTCTGTTTTATAATGCAAATAGCGTAAATATTAAATCTTACGTCTTGTTTTTTTACGAATTTATCGTAACTGTTCTGAATACCCTCCGATAATTATTCATATTGACAATTTAATTTAAAAAGTTACCTAATAACTTTGCAATTGATCTTTCTGCAACTTCTTGAAATGCCTGACTGCGCCCCATACATAGCGTTTTACTTTTAGTTGAATATATATGATGATAATTCAAATACCATAATATTGAGACGATATGGCGCAACAATTTTTCAAGTCTAGCATCGATTATATATTAACAATGTCATTCTAGGTACTATGGGACGTATTATGGGCCTATATTTTTTCAAATTCTGATTTCATTTCAATTCATTTGATAGTCCTCTTCTTGTTGTGCGCAAAGAGATTACATCCCTGCTCGTCAAGGTAATATATTCGTATGGTATATATCTCTTTAGATTCGAAACTTATATTTCCAGCCAACTCAGCCCATATCATTTTTTGTCCATCTTTTTCCGCCAACAATCTGTTTTAGATTAGATTTCTTAACTAAATCAAGCGTTCTTTGTGGAATAATTCCATCGTCCTCAGAATATTGATTATTATTGGCTGTAAAGCAACTAAAGCGGCATGCGTAATTTTTACAATCTTCAATATATGATATTTGGAATTTTGACATTAAGTTATTTAATGTTCTTCAGCTGGCTGAACTCTAACTAGAAACCTTCTCTAGGCTAATTAATTTAAAACTGCATATATTTATTAAAGAAATAATGCTTTAATACACTAGGCTTACGTCCTGAAACTATTCAAAGCAATTACGAAAACGTTGGTCACCTGTAATAATATCGGTTGCTTTGAGCCACTTCCTGTTATTAGGTGCGTATTTTTATTGACTTATATAAGCGTATAATCACCTAAATATAGTGGTTTAATTTATTATGAAGTAAAAGAAGTGCCAACAAAAAATTAATTTGAGCCAATCTCGTAAGCTTAAGTGGAGGTTATCCTTTATGAAGAAAAGAAAAAGCGACTTTTGAGGTAATGGTTTGAGCTTTTCTGGGTAAATATATAAACGTCATAATTAAAAAGAATAACAATATACTGATTATTTCCTCTATCAAATAATGCCTTCTTCTTGCAAGATATTATATTTCAACGTATAGCGGGATAACAATTCTCCAATATGTTGTATATCATGTTATCGTAAATGATATTACTATTTACGATTTATTTAATAAATTGAATAGAACCCCGTTGGAAAGATTTGCTCTAAGCTTTATATTTAGCACTGCTAAAAGAATACAAATTGGTAATTTTTCTTTAAAAACAAATATTTTTAAATATATAAATTCAGACATATTATTGCAATTGTCTAGAGTTATGTCCCTTAACAATTATTAATCGGAATTTTAAATATTTCCCAACGTGTCAAATTGCGGTTATTTTTCTTTTTCACCTCCTTTATATATTTCAAAAGACTTTCAATTAGTTTTGTCTTAACTTGCCTCATTATTTACTTATTCGAAGATTCCAAACATTTTTTGGTAGAAAATGTATTTTGCAACACTGCTTCCCCACCGATCATAAATAATTTTTTTATAAAACTTATGTTCTGTTTGCATGTGAAATAGTTTCGAATTTTTTCATATATTTACGTATAAAGTAACATATATTTAAATTATTATTGGAAGATATTGGTAATTAAGGGCATTTAGATGAAGTGTTGGAAGACCCATGACTCTCAGTATCTTTGAAAGATGCTGCAAAATATTTCTTAATTTGTAACACATAATAAGTATGTGATCTAATGACAGAACATACCTTTTAGCATCAATTTCTGAGCCATAGTTCTTACATTTTTTAAGAATCGATATTGTTACGGTTCCGTATCTTAAAATGAAAAACGGAACCCTAAGATCATTCACATGTCTGTTCGTATGTACTTCACAGCAGAAACTTGAAATTTGGCACAGAAATAAAATATATTAATCCGCAAATATTGCAATACCTAAAACTCAAAAATATGCATTTGGAAATTTTTAGGGTGGGTAAATTAAATACAAGATTTTTTAAAATTAATTACATATATAGTGCCTGACGTTATTTCAAAGAGGTATAGGGATTTAAAAAATAGTTTTTTCATAATTTTGGGTCCAATATTTTCAAATTATCTCTTCCGACATATACAGAGAAATATGTGAAAAAATGTTCCCCTCCCTTATTTTAGAAACTGCTCAATTTAAAGTTATGACACATATAAGGGATTTTAGAGGCCAAAGCACAGATTATAGGAAAAAATAGCGATAATTGTCGATGTCATAATTTTTTAATGTTCCCTGATTTGATGCCTATGAAAATAAAACACGCAATACATTTAAATGTTTTTATTTTCTGGGCTAATTTTCTCAGGATTCATACAATGTAGAAACTTGGAAATTTGTATAATGGTATATCTTATTAACACGCGTATTTTGTACATTTTATACTACTAACTTTTAAAAAACATTCTTATAACAATTAAAGAGGAAATAACTAAAGGTCTTAACATTTTTAAACATTTGAAGTATAATTTCCAAAAATTTGTTACGAGAAATATAAAAATATTTTTTTCACAGTTTTTGTAGCATATTTAAAAAGACATTTTTAAGAAAAATACAAAAATATAAAATTTCACTGCCCTATTTCTAAAACTACCAAGTCAGAAATTATGAAAAGAGAGGGTTAGTAAAGTCTGATTGGAAAATTACAGGAAAACTATAGTAATTATATTTATATTTTTGAAATATGCATTGTGGTTTTCGCCTGAGAAAGTTATAATATGTAATACATTGCAATATATTTATGTTGGAAAAAAATAATATTTGTAAGTATTTTAACAGAAATACTACGTACACTCAAATGTTCTTAAGTGGCCAAAATGTGTACAGAAACCTCGTAGTGCCAGTTTTACTCGACTCGTATTTTACAGGTCTTTTTTCATTATCATGAAGACGTAAGTCATTTTTTCTCTTTACCAGCATCTGCAACAATAAAATTGAATTTCGCGCATTACTTTTTTGTTAAATATATCACAACAAATTAAAAA
The DNA here is from genome assembly GCA_039881145.1 of Druceiella hillmani. Classification (NCBI taxonomy): domain Eukaryota; kingdom Metazoa; phylum Arthropoda; class Insecta; order Lepidoptera; family Hepialidae; genus Druceiella; species Druceiella hillmani. Next base: position 18,202,116 of record JAYKKI010000044.1, on the reverse strand, counting down.
CACCACTACTTATGTGTGTCACAAAACATGATAATCGTTTTTAGTCCTAGCACATCCAAACTCAATTGTCGCAAACGGACAGTATTGAAACTCTCGCGTAAAAGATTTCTTTTTGTTAGACACTAAAGCACTCGATGAACAAATAAGTTGAAATTTCTTCAAATGCTTACATTTAACAATTTTTTAATGACATTCATAAATCTTAAGTATGTTCTATAAAACAAGGTGCATACTTTTTTGGTCCATGTAGTAGTTAGGTAAATTTTCTCTACGTCTAATCGGTACATTATATATCGATCGTTTCAGTCATTTTATTATTTACTTCAAACGAGTCTGTTTACTCTAATGTTTTCGTTCGATTTATATCTCTCTTGAGTAGATAGTCCTTGTGATATACACCAACAATATAACATGTAATAAATCTATACGTTTGATAAATTCTATTCAATTTTTTTCCATTCGGCTGTACATTAGAGACATAAAAATGAATGAAACTTTCACTTTTTGGTTAGTAAAGGTAAAATTTGACCCGTAATTTTATAAATTATCTATTTAGTAAACACTGAGTGCTCCTTGGCTACTCAATATCGGATGACTAGGAATCTCTCGAGCACTGTAGTAAATAATTGTACGAAGAAGTTACTCAGATCAATTTCTGCCATTAACATGGAAGCAGTGAACTTTGAAGAGCTTTCAATGTCCTTTATATTTAGATTCAATGTCGAGCTTTCTATGTCGTTAAATATAGGGCCATGAAGCTTTTATTTTTCCTTCTCAATTGAATAAAGTATTTGAAATGGACAAATTGCGTCGTTTAATCGATAAGGGATTTTTTTAGTGCAAAAAGCCCATATGGACTTTGTACTTACGAGTTGAGTCGGGATCGTTTTTTTAAATTTAATACAAAAAGTTAAATAAGAATGACGTAAATAGATAGTTTTCTATCAAATTTGCTAATAAATTGAATTGGGTAATGCGTATGGTTGAGAATTATTTATCATTGTATCCACGTTACATTAAAGCGATTACTGTGTTATCTTTTAAAATCAACTGAGCTCGCCTTATTATAATCTTTCATATTTTTTTTTAATTTTGTCTATTGTAACTTTAAATTTTAGAGTCACATTACCAAAAATAATGTTTTTTTTTAATACGGAAAAATGACTAAATTTTATTAAATATCATCAAATTAAGAGAATATTTCAAATTTCCGTTAAAAGTGAACGTCTTTTATATGTAACCAAATCAGATGAAAGTCTGGAAAATGGGACTATCCTTTTCGCGTAAGAAGCTTAAAATTCAATGCACGAAAATGTTTAATAAACATGAACGGGATTTTTAACATAAGCTGAATTAGATAAATTAAAAAAACTTGAGAGGTGTCAAGGGACACCCGGATGGAACGAAGTTCCTTTCGATTAATTAGTGAAGGAATTGTAATAAAATTTTATTTCTTTTAAGTTATAATAATAATTATTGTTATTATTTTTTATTATTTATTATGTACAAAAAACCGGTATTTACCGGTATTTACACTCAACAAAAATAATCGTCGCGACACCACACTGTTCAATGCGAAATAGAAAGACGAAACGAAAATAACTGGCTTGCTTTCTATGAGAGAGAGAGAGACAGACAGAGAAACACGCGCACGCCGCACGGCTTGCAGCGCGCCCGCTAGTAACTATAGCAAAAAGTGTCGTTACAACTTTTGGTCTTAATTTTTTCCGTCTAGCCCCCTTTCGCAACGCGCGATAAGGAACTTCGTTCCAAAATCACTTAATATAAAATAATCAAATATAAAAGGCAAGTGCATTAAATAATTTTAAAATGCCTCCAAAAATATATGTAATATTCCAGAAATCTTAACGTGAACGGGTCATGCGAGGTGAAACAAGTAATTGCTAGTTTCATCGTAAATTATTGAAGACCTTTGTAATTTTGATTTGCGACTAAGTTAAACTTTTTTACGGTTCTAATATTTTTATGCAAAATTATAGGCAATTTTTAATAAATTTTCAAAAACCATTAACAAATCTACGATTAATTACAACTAAGTGGCGATAACAGTATTAGTGCTGATTACACAATAATCGATAAATTTCAGTTTCAAATTCAATTAACACGCGTTACACACATAAATTGTGAAATTAATTGAACCACGGTACTGAGTACTGCATTACCATTACTTTAAAACTCATGTGGCGAAGTGTTTATTTGTTCAATGGATATGTATAAATTAATTATTCAGCATAAGTAAAGTCGATTACTTTGGACGGAAAACATAATGCCTAAACGAGAATCTGAAAATTACATTAAAGAAATATTTAATTTTTTTGTAATTTAATATTATTTAAATGTATATAAAGTTAATGTTTATGCCACTTGCTAATATTATTAATTTATTTCAGAATAATTTCACAAGACTACCCTAAACGTTACACCAAAAAAATATTGAAGACTTTTTTTTGCCTAACTCGAATATAATTCTAGCCAATCTATTAAAACAAAATACCAACAAGATACGATATTATACATTATAGGCTTTCTGTGACCTCCGAGTAAGACATTTTAAGCAGAATCACCATGCGTGTAGTGTTAGAGCGCATGGAAGTAGCGGACCACTTTTACGCCAGGATCGCACTGTTCACATATTCACAGTTTTGACGTGTAGTAGTTTTATTCGAAGGTGAAAAATCATATATATATATGTATACATACATACATATATATATATATATATATATATATATATATATATATATATATATATATATATATATATATATATATATAAGGTGCGTCGTTCAACTGAAAAAAGATCTGGTATATTTTTTACAATGTAAGTTTCATTTAATCTAAAAAAGGATTTTAGCAAAAATGTAATAAGTTTTCAATGGTCATATTTTCATAATTACAATATCAAAATAGGAAAAGGAAAGTTGAGGAGATAATATGATCATGTACCGCGTTGGGATAATTGTATTTATTTCATTTCTTCATATTTATTGTAAACAGACTTTTATGGAGTGCATACACCAATGCAGTAAACTAATTTAAATAGAAGAGACCATTATTACAATTGACTTAAAAATGTTGCTCGACTTCGGTAGCTAGGGATTTCTGTAAAAAGACTCCGAGGAAGATTGTTTAATTAAAAATTTGTCGTAACCCCTCCTGATTGCATTTTAAAGTTGGCCAGTTGGGTTCGGATGCTACGCGTCAATCGCGATTCTAGAAAATGTTTCTTATTACATATATCTGGAACCACTGGACTTACGAAAAAATTTGTTAATTTTTATGGAGCATAAGTTATACTCTATAAAATGTATAATTACTATTTTTAACTAACAAATTATCCTTAATAAGGTAACTCACAATAATCCTAAATAGAAAACTTTGAATTCAAGAAATTCAGAAATAGATGATATCACATAAAAAGGTTTTTGAAATTTGTTGACTTTTCTACTATGCAGGGAAGGTTTTTATTTTTATTGAAAATTCAGCCGTTTGCAATATATTCCATAAAGACCAATTTTCAAAATACTCCACTGCATACAGACACACCCCCTTTCTGCCGCGCTGACTTAAGTTACTCTTTAAATTTCACTTTTATTTATATATAGCCACGCCGATTTGTGAGACTTCACCCTCCCGTAAATTATTTGCAATCCAAAAATCTAACTCGGAATAAACAACGTTCAGGACTACTTTGTTGGTTCCGTATTCCATATGCAATTTTAATTTAGTTTGTTAAGGATTCATTTTCATTTCTCAGTAGTGGTATATTAAATTTTAAAAAAATCATGTCAATAAAAATGTAACAATATTACGTATGTTTGTTTGTACAACATATGGACCATTTTCACGCATATATTACAAATAAAATTCAAGATATACTTAGATATTTTGAATATACCAAATTAAGAGATTTTTCCTTAAATTGAACATAAATATAGTTCATTATTCCAATAAATACATTGCAGTATTTTTAATTTAAAAAATTAAAAATACTCCAATTATTTTAGAAGGAAACTTGCGTTTTAATCAACGATTTCTCCACGTGTATATTACCGCCAGATGTGCAACGAATATATTAAATAAATAAAATTTTAACTTCATATATAGAGATGCGCTAAAATAATATCATATGATCAGAGATAAATATCGCCGCTTCAATTTAAAACAGTCGCATAAATCAAATTTTTCAGTCGCATAAATCAAGGACGGATCGAATTTCCGTGCTCGGAAACTTATCGTTTTGTTCATTCCTCTAAGCACTTTCAAATAAAAATAGTCCATACACAATCGGATGCTTCCTGCAGATTTTATAGACCTTTAAAATTTCACTAAATTACTCACTCATTACTCATTCACTTCAGATTTTATAGACCTTTTAAATTTATAATAGATATATATGTACGTACATACATTCGTAAAGTGCGAAGTAATTCGCTCTGCTTAAATTTCCTTCGAAACATCTTTCTTGCCTTTATTTTACTGACCTCTTCGTGGATTCAAACGTAATACTTTCATAATTTAATGGCAATACAAACTAATTTTTTTCCATACACTAGAAAATTACTGGCGGACCGTGCATGCAGTAGAGAAAGACGACTGCCATATTAATATAGTTGCTAGGGTTACGTTGTTTGATAGCACAGATCGTATAGATTACCCTTTTTCGTCAAACTCCAAAAAGTCTATTACTCTTGGTGCAAAACCGTCCTATCATGTTTATGACATAAGCCAAGGCTAGTTGATTTGCTGTTAAATTGTGACCGTGATATTTTTTTATCGATTTAATTCACACATTGCCGCATTTTGATGAAAGTTTTGTGTGGCGAAATTTTGTCAGACGCTCGTTTACATCATAGAATTTGTGTAGGGGGCGCGAGCTAGTTTCTTAACATAAAGGCACACTCATTAGACTAAGACTTCGCGAATATTTTCTCCAGTGTCAATTGAACATCGTACCTGCATATCGTTAGTGAGCTATTGGAGACAGTATCTGAGCAGTAGACGGCGCTGGTTGACGTAGCGCACGGTCACCTCCAGCTCTGATGTCCAATGGATCTCGCCCCACGACATATGCTTAGCTCAAACGAGCCAGACCAAAAATTACGCCGTGCCACTGTGTGTCAACATCTGGTTTCCGGTTGTTATAATTTGCTCCAGTAAATAAGATACACAGGTGTTTGATAAATTGTAATGGATAACATAAATTTATTTACAGTTAATTTCAGGTGAGAAAAGGATGGTTATAAGATATTTTTGTCTGTTCTTCTGTCTATGCAAAATACATGATTTATAATTGTTGGATGTATGCTGCAATACCAACAGATTTTGATTTAAATGCCACTACGTAATTTTGTGTAATATTGTTAGATTTGTTTATTGGTAGCATACCATTTTGTCTGTCACTAATGAAAGTAAGATACAAGATTAAGTATCTATGTGTTGGACACTGGCAGTATGAACGTACAAGATTAAGTAACTAATCGAAATTTAGTGATGAATTAATTAATTTATTATAACCGAAAATTTTAGTTACTCTATGAATCTATTGTTTGTCAAAAATTTAATGAATATAGCTATGGTTATTATATAATTTAATAATAACTTTACTTATGATATCTATAAATTATTATATGAAGAAACAATTTTGTATCTCTTTTTAAGCATATTGCGAGCACAAAGAAGTGTGAGATTTGGCACAGTTCAAGTTTAAATGGAGAAGGAGTGTAGAAAGCTAAAATTTATACATAAAAATAAATCTATGTGTACTTATGTAAGCGCGTTAGAAGTTATACTTCTTCGGCATAACACAAGAATAACATATTTAGCACGCGTATAATTAATGTAAATAAAACAATAAAAGGTCTGGAGCATGATTATAAATACGGTTAGTAAAATCGAAATTCAATCAAATAGTTAAATATAAAAAATTAAAATTAAAAATGTATATGAGAGATGTACGGTCCACTATTTATTTTTCTGCTGGCTTTTAATTGTTTACCAATCATCGAATTATCGCGCTTCAACTTTATTATTTTCTGACCGAGAGTAGTAAAAATTTGATCTTTTTATCTAAAATTACAATCATTATGATTTAATATAATATTACTATAACTAATAATTATAAAAATAAAAAATAATTACTATTATTTATTAAATTTTATTTAATTATATCAAAAATATTAAATGAATACTCAGAATTCAATTTGATATAAATATATGTATATAAGAACGACCTGCAGATGGCTTACAATGGCTTACAAGCCAGCAGTAAAATAATATAGTGAAATAGTCAACTCCCAAATAAGCAGTATAAATAAATGTTTAGTGAGCAACTTCATTCTGTCTATTTTTTGGTGCATTCGTAAAATTTCACTCTCAAAATTTTTTCACCTAAAGAAGTATAATTTCAATCTGTGCAACAAATACATTAAATTATGTATTACAAATGCATTAAAAAATTTATTGTTTACGTTCAATAATAAAATATTCATTGTTTACGTTCATACTGTCAATGTCAAACACATAGTATTCTGTGATCAAGCAGTCGCACGGAATAGAGATTTTCACCAAAGAATTTAAAAATATCATATTGCCTAAATGAGTTTCAAGCTGTGAATTTTGTATGATAGAATTTTGTATGACATTTTTAATAATTTTAGTAAAGTAGCCCTTGTGTTGTACCAAACTAAGACCGCGTAAATAAGAACGGTTAAAAACATTTTATACATCGCAATTTTTCGGAGATATGCCTCTTATTCGTTTTTTTTTTTGTATTTTATCACAATAAAAGTCCTTTAAATTTTTTATGAAAAATTTTGCAGTTGGTTATATACCATTATTTACTGATTCAAATTCTGGGCCCTAATACGGGCACGCATTAACCAATTAATTTTTTGGTAAACATTTTTACTATTTTTCAGAGCATTCATATTTTCTATCAAGCTTTTAAAATTTTCTTGTAATTTAAGTCATTCAAAAACTTTCTTTAATGTTAGATTCGTGGGAATATTCTTTTGATTGTTTAATAGCCTTTTTTGAAAATTTTACATTCCTGTGTAGTTGTCATTAATTGACCTTTTTCCATAATCCTTGATTACAAAAGGAAAAACGTGTAATGAGGTGAAAATATGTATCGCAAAAATTTTAAAACTCTTAAGTGAAACTGAAAAGTGAAAATGATGTATTGTCGGATAAATGACCAAGTAATGTTTTTAAAAAAATCTATGGAGAATTGGTACCAAGGTTTTAAGAAAGTCAAGATTTTTTAGCCACACCAGTCAATTAAATATTTGATAAAAAATTTATTATGGCATATTGTTATTTATATAATAAACTATTACTACGTCGTTTAAATAAACGAAATAATCGGTGCTGTTTTTTAAAAACGACTATTTTAGTATTTTTCTTAACTTCTATAAACTTGTTTTTAAACATTTTATTTTTCAGTTTATAGCAGAAAAGTTAGCGTAAACACACGTCTTGTATATATTTACATAGATAATTTGTTCTCCATAGAACTGAATACATTAAATTGTTATACTAAAATACCCCGAGAAAATTTTACGCTTTTGGCTATAGACATATAAAAAATATAACCTCTCAAAATATATCCATTTTAAATTTTACTGACTGACTCACCAATCAAAACCTATAGGAACTTCCGTTTGAAATATAAAAAAATTTAAAATTCAATTGTCTTGCTGAAGCCTGAGTTAATGAAGATTATTGATCATCTTAACTGTCACACGAATCTGACATTTTTTAAGGAACCCAAATAAAAAATCAGAATAAAATATTTTAATAACTATACATGAAATGATATTACTTCCTTATATCAGTATCGATAATTTTTGTATAAAAATTAATATATTATACAAAATTACAAACTGACTAACAGAATTTTGATGTAAAAGTATGTACAATAAAAGAAAAAACGTTTCATGAACTTAGAAAATTTGCCATGAAACATAAATTGTTCTAATAGATTGACAGATACTTTCCTAAAAAATGTAAGTAGAAATACTTATTAATTTGTTTAGGACATTAAATACGAAATATAGCAACCGAATAGTACACGCGTCGCATGTACTGCGTTTTAGGAAATTAAAAGACTGCATACCCTTGCAGTTATTTTGGAAACAAATTACGTTTAAGAAATCAAATAAAATCAATTAATCGATGACAAGATATGAATGACAACGATTATTTTCTACATTTACCCAACGCGAAAAAAAATACAATTTGCAAAAACAAACTAATAATGAGGTCACAACGATCGCACTTGCAACGATCAGTTTATGTCGCATAGCTTAGCAGCAGCTAAGCAAGCGGTAACCGTACTAATAAGCGCGAGCTCCCAAACACTGTGCGGTTGTGCCTCGAATCGTAAAACAATGCGGCTCGTAAATACATTTGTACAGGAATATTTTACTGTTACTTGCTATTGAATTTTACTGTTATTTATTTTACGATGTATCTTAAATAAATAGATATATATATGTAAACGAAGTGAGTGACACTTCATTCAGCATGAAATTTGCATATGATCTGTGCTAGCTGTCACTTGGACATGTCGCCACGCCACGATAGAAAAATAGGTTATGTTCTTAGAAACGATCAATGAATTATAATATGATATAGTATAATATTTTAATACTTAATTGATACGAACTAGTGAAGCAATAGCTTTAAATGTTGTTTCTCTTTTCAGGTGAGTTTGTGATTAATTAACGTTATAAATTTTGTAAAAGTGTAAACATTTGTTTATGTAATAAATCTCTTTTCAGAGCAACTCAATGCTATAGTTTTACTGTTCACCATATTATCCAAGGATAAGAATTAGAAACACATTATAAAACAATATTTCTACAGCTAATTCCCAAGAATAATGGACAAATTACAGTTCGAATTCGTAGTCAAGGCCAGTGAAGATGTGAAGACAAATATTATTTGTATAACAACAATTACCAATTTAGACGACAATACCTTTGTGTTCCCGGATAAATTACAACCGGTAAAACTACGCGATGCAATAATAAAAACACAAATCTTTCAAAAAGTCAAAGCTACTTTACAAAAACAGCATGACAAGCGACAGGTATGGATATCCATGAGCCCAGAAACAAAGGCGGTTTATTGTGATGAAGATGGAAATAAACAGTTCATGGGATACCTTTTAGAGGAAAAAGAAACACCGAAAACTTCTACAGCAGGAATCTCTGAAGAATATCTAATAAAAATCATGGAAAGCTTCGCTGAAATGAAGAATGAATCATCAAAACCTTGTAATGTGGGAAAAATGGCAGAAAAATTTGTTATACAAAAATTTAGTAGTAAGATTACCAATGTGTCCCAGTGGATGACAATCTTTGAAGCGGAATGTGCACGTTTAGGCATAGAGGAGGATATCAAAAAAATTGAAATTTTTAGGTTATTTTTAGAAGATTCCTGTAAAGACTGGTATAGTTCTATGCTGATTAAATACACAATAAATTCAGAATGGGCTATGTGGAAACAAAACTTTAGTGAGACATATGCAGATAAGAGTTGGTCACCGATCAGGTATGCAACGTTATTTAAATATAGACAGGGCTCATTACTGGAGTATACATTAAAAAAAGAGAAACTGCTATTAGAAATAAATAAGTCCATAGATAAACATACTCTAATTGATCTAATCGCCACCGGATTACCGAATTTCATTGCGGATAAAATTGATAGAAATAGTTTAAAGGAAACTCAAGATTTATTTAATAATATAAGAAGTTTAGAGCACATGGTAAATAAAAAAACATTTGATAAAAAGATAATAGCTTCCGAAAGTAAAATTAAAGATAAACATGTAAGGCCCATGGTTAGTCCGTGTAAAATTTGTGAAAAAGAAAATAAAGGTACACGTTACCATCCCGAATCACAATGTTGGTTTAAGATAAAAAATAATGATAGAACAAAAAACGATCAGATAAGAAGTGTAAACAATTCAGAATTAAAGACTGAACTAAATGAAATTAACCAAAAAAACTGGTAGTGCCGCCATTAATTAAAATTAAATTACTAATAAATGACATTTTAGAAAAATCAGGAATCTATGATTCAGGATCCAATGTGTCCTTAATAAATTCAAGGTTATTATCTTTAAAAAAAATACCAACTCATTATAAAAAAGCAGGTTTGAAACCAATTAATGGCGTAAAAAAATCAATAGGAATGGTAACTTTAAAACTAAAAATTTTTGAAATTGAAAAACATGTTGATATTTTTGTTATAGATGAAGAAAACTTCGACTATAATTTTCTAGTTAAAATATAAAATTTCTAGAAAAATAAATTTCTATGGAAAATATGTACCAAATATGTCAATAACGCTGGACCCATTATATAATTTATTAAGAAAAGGAGAAAAATTTGTCTGGTCCGATAAATGTCAAGAATCATTTGATACTATAAAAAAACTACTTTGCTCAAAACCAATCCTAGCAATCTTTGATACAGACTTACCAATCAATATTTATACAGATGCTAGCATACAAGGCATAACTGCAATCTTAAAACAAATTCAACCCAATGGTGATGAAAAACCTTACGCATATTTTTCAAAAAAATTTAACAATTCCCAAAAACAGAAAAAAGCTATATATCTTGAGTGTCTGGCTATAAAAGAGGCGGTTAAATACTGGCAACATTGGCTTATAGGAAAAACATTCACGGTTTTTTAGATCACAAACCCTTAGAAAAAATGAATATAAAAGCCAGAACGGATGAAGAACTGGGAGATCTTACGTTTTATTTGTCGCAATTCAATTTTAAAATAATATATTCTCCGGGAAAATATAATATAGAGGCAGATACCTTAAGCAGAAACCCAGTGTTAGAACCAGATGAAAATGAAGAAAGTAGTTTAAAAGTAATTAATTTTATCAAAATAGAAGATATTCAACAAGATCAAAATAAAAACGAAGATATAAAAGAGAATATAAATAAACTTATTTATAAAAATAATATATATTATAAAAAGATTGGAAAACATGAAAAGATTATACTAAATATAAAACCCTTTTATCAAGCTAAACATTTATTAGACAACATAAAAAAAATATGCGAAAACTGTGACGTTTGTATAAAAAATAAATCAAGAGGAGCATACAAGTTTGGACTAATGTCTCACTTAGGACCAGCCACACATCCGTTCGAAATAGTACCATAGGTGGATTTCGTGGTGCACGTTCAACAAAAACGAATTTACATCTTCTAGTAGATCACTTCACTGGTCTACATTTCTATCACTTCACTGGCCTACATTTTGACATCCAAAACTCAGAATGCAAACGACTTTATAAAACTAGTCCAAAGAGTAACACAAGATTATAAAATAGACTTGATTCTGTCAGACCAATATCCGGGTATAAATTCAAAAGAATTTAAGTATTTTTAAGAAAAGGAAGGTATACCTATAGAGTTCACTGCAGTAAATGCACCATTTTCTAATGGATTGAACGAAAGATTAAACCAAACATTGGTTAATAAAATTCGTTGTAAAATTAATGAAAAAAGAGATAAGATCAATTGGACTACCATTGCTCACGAATGCACAAACAAATATAACGAAACCGAACATAATGTGACAGGGTTCTCCCCAAAATATTTACTGCAGGGAAAAAATGTGGACATTCTACCAAACGAACTGAAACAAAATAAATTACAGAATCAACATTTAATACGAGACCGGAAGATTGCCTTAGAAAATAATATAAAATCACATAATTATAATAAGAAAAGGTTTGATAAAAACAGAAAAAATTATGAATTTGAAGTCGGAGATTTAGTATATGTTGAAAACGGAAATCGGTTAAACCGAAAAAACTAGATGAATTGAAAATTGGTCCATATCAAATTATAGAGAAAATATCTAATTCAATTTACAAAGTAAACACGGGACACAAAAAGGTACAGTCAAACCTTTTCCACATAACAAAACTCGTTACAGTGGTAGTAATACGTTAAAATTTTGATAATTACCTATGGAGGGGGGGGGGAGATGTAAACGAAGTGAGTGACACTTCATTCAGCATGAAGTTTGCATATGATCTGTGCTAGCTGTCACTTGGACATGTCGCCACGCCACGATAGAAAAATAGGTTATGTTCTTAGAAACGATCAATGAATTATAATATGATATAGTATAATATTTTAATACTTAATTTATACGAACTAGTGAAGCAATAGCTTTAAATGATGTTTCTTTTTTCAGGTGAGTTTGTGATTAATTAACGTTATAAATTGTTTTGTAAAAGTGTAAACATTTGTTTATGTAATAAATCTCTTTTCAGCGCAACTCAATGCTATAGTTTTACTGTTCACCATATTATCCAAGGATAAGAATTAGAAACACATTATATGATATGATAGTTTCTGAATATTTACTAATATGTTCTTGTATCGTCTAGGTTCAGAAAAATTAGTCATAAACCAAAAACTTGTCAAAACACTTCAAATGGGCTATGCATTTTATTTAAAAATATCAGCATGTCTCGACATGCTAATATTTTTGGTGTTATAGAAAATAAAAATAACTAGAGAATAAGAGAAATAAAAAGACAGGGATGTATTACAAATAACAGAATCTTAAATAAGAAAAAGAAAAACTAATTTTGAAATCTTTGCAAAATGTCTACGAAATGTTGATATAGAATTGAAAAATTAAAAACCGCCCTAAAACTAAAATTTAAATTAAGATTAAATCAGAACTTGGTGGCGTTTCCAATCTCAGTTATTTGATCGGAAAAGCCAATTAATGTAGCGCAGTTTGTCCTCTTTTCTTTGCGTTAATGAATTCATTTTATACTTTAATGTAAAAAAATATGTACGCTGAAAACATATATCAAAATTTATATTTCTGTTAAATTTTATGAACAAAAATATAAATATTGATACCTGTACAAATTATTATTTTAATATTAACTGTTAATGCATTAACATGAGGAACATACTAATAAATAAAATTAATATATACTAGAAATACCGAAGTAACGATAAAAATATTGTAATTCAACTTAAATACTTTTCCGGATATAATCGTAAATAGGGAAAAAGAAATTAGATACCATGCACACGAACGAGCCAATAAATGAAAACCCTTTGGCGCCGTGCCGAATGATATGATTTTGCTTACCCCGATTTTGCTTTTCTTTTACGATCGTAGCAATATAGTTAGGTACAGACGTATTTAATTTTTATGTAAAAATATTAATATTTTTTGTATTTTCATCAAAGTAAAATAAGTAATATTATCATTGCTTTCATAATAACAAAAATTTGCAACAGTACCAATGATTAACACGATCAGAATACTCATGTAGAGCAGAAACTGATTTATTATATTTTTATTTATAATCAATAACATGTTATCCAAGCGGTAACATATTTACCACTCTAAAATAACTTTTAGTCTGAAAAATAGCAAGTATAAATTAAAATTTGGTAGGTAATAAAGACTTGATATTGCATGTTATCATAACTTGTTCGTTGCATATTTGAAAACAACACAATTATTTAGGAAATAATGCAATACAATTGTATTATTCATTGATTAATCATCTACATAATTTATCAATAAATAATGACATTTTATTGCATTATTTCCTTGTATTGCAAGTAAAGTACATATTTCGAAAACTATTTTTAGATAATGATATCTTTACTTCATTGACAAACATTGACCTTAGCTTAGTGTAATCTTAGAACCCATCTAGGAGAATTTGTGCTTTCTTATTAAAAAGAATACGAAAAATTGAATTGTTGAGAAAGTAGATCCAAAAAAATGGTTTAATTTATATTGTTCCATCTATGAAAATATACTATCTAATATTTTTTACAGTTGCACACCACATCGCAATATTTATTTTTAAACTGGTTGATATATTTATATCAACCAGTTCTGCATATTTTTATTTGTTAATGTACATAAAAAACTGCCAGTAATAAGCGCTAGTCGGAACGGTGAATTTCGTCATTTTTTAATACTAGTATAGTTTATTTTTGTAAGGAAAAATAATAACGAGAAACAGGGAACGACTGATAAACATTTGAGATTTAAATTCTCCAAAGTTTTAAACTGACAATCCGATTAATACTTTTAGTAAAACTTAAATTTTATTTTATTCCATTAATAATAAAGCGTTAACTTCTGATAGAAACTTTATAAACGGTTAATTTTGTCATGTGATAGTATTTACGAATATAGTTTAGACAGTGTACAAGCAACCAGAGGGAAAATAAATATTAATTAAAAAATTAGCAAGATTTTCATGAATAAATATGCTTTAATTTAGAATTAATACGTTTAACTCACAAACCTTTCTTAAAAAAAAATATTACAATCAAATTTCTTTACATAAGAATTTCTTTCATATTTTCACTGTCACAATTCCGTAAGAATCGTGGCAGTGTGAAATATAGTAGTATGGATCTGAGACCGATATCTGATACGATGATCTGAAACCGATATCACGAAACCACTTGAAAATTAAAAATTTCATTTCTAACTATAGCCGTGTTTCTGTTATTTTGCCTTTGTTTTCTAAAAAAATCACAAACATTTTTCATACTACGAAAATATTACAACACCATCTATCGTTTCACCTAAAATCCTAAATGTATTCGCATTCGTAAATTAAGCGCACATATAACTTTTAGTTTATATCTATATTGAGATTAAAATTATTCAATTTTATTAAAATAGTCAAAAATATGTGGAAGATTAAGGAATAACAGGAAATATCTAACATTTCCGACAGTTCAACTTATGCTTAATATATTTGAATAAAGAAGTAACCATATCATAAATTATAGAAGCTCTACGTTGTTGGATAGTTTTTATCAAATACGTAAATAATGTATTCTTTAATAATTGACGTATACCTTAAAAGAATCTTTTCACAGACCCTTAGCATATAACTAATCCATGAATACTTCACGAAAATATATGATGAACTTAATGCGGTGTACATGGGAATATAGCTTTATTTCTTCCGCCTAGTTTACTATTCTTTCTTAAAATTTTTAACAATTCATACTAGTTTTATAGGATAAAATTTCATGAATTGTTTTAGTAAAATAAAGTAGTCTTTATGTCTTTCAAACCAAACCATTAGTTTTAAAAGCATATTGCCGTAACAGTTATAAAATGTGGCGAGTAACGAGAAGGCGTTACAATAAAACCGAGTGGAACCGGCGCTACGAGGCACGAGTGGAACTCGCGCTACGAGGATTCCTCACAAATTTGGCATTTATAAATATTTAATAGTCATAATCTTCCTATTATTTTCAAATTTTGTTTAACTTATTTTGTGAGACCTTACTTCTTGCCAAATTTTATGATTTTAAGTCAACGGAAAGTGCCCTACAGATTTTGATTTATTTGCGAACGTCAATATGCGGCATAAATGACCATATTTCTTGATTGCACTTATTTAGAAGGTTGATTTTTTACGGCTCAAAGAGATAATAGTGCATTTCATATTGATTTTAAGAAGTATTTATTAAATTAATTTCAAAGAAATATTTAAATTAATTACAACTTAATATCACAATTCGCTCCTAAGAAAATGGGTATTGACAAATAGACAGACAGATTCACATTAAAGCTATCCTATAAAGGTTTCTTTTTTCCTTTTGAGATACGGAACCCTAAAAATAATTCAGAATCGTGTAGAAGTGCGAAATGAATCCAGGATGCTAAATAGATTTGTTTTATTTATTTATCTGTAGAATATTTCCTAGAATCACAGCCAACGTGTCTCCGTAGAAATCTACTTAGTCTATACGAAATTTGATAGTTGCGTTAAGATTAACAATATGTTTGTGACTAGTCACAACTATTTTCAATATTTTTTAATTGTTAACCTAAAGACTATTTATGTACGTATCAAATTTTTGTATATATAATTCTTCTGGAAGCGATTTATAGGTGCAACGACCCGAGTGAGTGATTGAGTGGGTGAGTATATAAGCTGCGAAGTTTATGATTTTTATGTCAAATATCTTGAAAATTAATTTAATACACAGATCTGAATCTGGGACAAGTTGTCGCGCGTGACGGATGTGGCAGAATAGCTGCGAAGCGCTTCGGATAAAGGGTGCAGTATCCGGAAATGGGGCTCAGAACTTGATGATCGACTATGGTGCAGATAATTTTCTTTCAATTATTGTGAATAATGTATTAACAGTATACATTTACAATATCATTTATAGAAAAAATATTATTAAAATTGGTAACAATGAAGTAAAAATGACTAGGTTGGATATAAATTCGAAGTTACATGAGTTTAATCATAAAAATAAATTAAATTAAATTTCTATTATTTATTACAATGCTTTAATAGTGCATTTTAATTATCTTTTTGATTACACTTTTAACATCAGTTTACAATAACTAGTCCACATTTGATTAAATTTGTACAAGTTACTAATAGAAAAATTATAACAAAGTTCATAATAAAAATCATCCGACTCCACTTCATTTGTAATCATGCTTCCGCTTTTTAAGTAATTTTCGAAATTAATACAAATTATGAGTACTTACTAACTAATAATATTATACTATTTTTTTTATTAATTCACTACTTAATCGGTCTCCATGAATTAATGCATTAAGCAAATAAAAATTAAAGCAATTTTCCGTTTAAATTCTATTTTGGAAAAAAATTTCCAAAAGGGAGATAAAAGCATGAACATAATTGTGCGTCTATTTACATAGTGGGTGGAAAATAACTTCTTCATCTTGCAAATAATCGTCTTGATTTTATAAACATTGTAAGTTTAAAATTATATAAGCCGAAGATACATAAACATATGATATATTCTCTGTATCATTAACACTCGGTAAGTAATTGAAAAAAATATACCACACCATATTCAATACCACTTTAAATTGAAATATAATAACAGGATTTGGCTATAGGTTACCTAAGGAGACGTGGTTTTTATATGAAATTTGTATAAAAAACAAATGTTTATTTTTCTTTATATATTAAACATTTAGCATTGTTGCCACATAATTGCGTTATTTGAAAAGCAACTAAGAAGATATCACATTAACCGATAAAACAACACACAAAATAAACGTTTAAGTCCTTACATACAGATACTACAAAACAAAAAATGTGCTTTGCTAGAAAGCGACCTACCGATAATTCCAAACACGAGTCTGAAATTGAAATTACACGTCCTGAACGATAGTTAGGATCCTCCCGGGTGCCATTTCGTTAAAATAACACGCGCTCTGTTACGAATATACTTATATACGCAACTCGTAGTTATAGAAAATAGGAAATGTTCGGCTTAGAAGAAAGCACATTTTAATTCGAAAAGGTCACGCCCGCGATGTGATTTGCAGCCCTGTGGATTCCGACTTCTACATTAACTATCTTTCCTCGGATAATAAAAGGTCTCTTAAATAAATTATAGATTGTTTTATTCTATTTTATCCAATCGTATACATTTGTATTCCTAGAGATAGATCTATGTTTAATATACTATTGAAAACAAACGAAAAAAACGTTAGTTATTGTTTTAAAACTTCCATTTTGAATTCTTAACTTTATGAGTTTTCTTTTAGACCCGAATAATACTAGTTAATATTAAAAAAGAAGATAAAATCATGTTAAAGTAGAAAATACGTCATATTTATTAATACAAGTTAGTTTAAAAAAATGGATAAACTAAAATTGTTTTGAGACATATAAAGGATAACTTGTCGTGTTTCACTTCTTAAAAAAACAAATTTATTTGAAATTACTAATGGAAATTTATTTCAATGAAGCTTGCTTATCGGTTTGTTTCCTCGTTTGTGATATTTATTAAGTTATATAGCTTATCTATAGCTATTAAGTCTCTTGGAATCTCACTGCCAATACAGATTGTAATATTTAAACATATTGAAAATTTTCTTCATATTTTATTTAATATATATACTATAAATGTTACGTACTCACATTTTTGTTATAGATATGAACAAACAACGGATGTAAAATTAAAATGTGCATAGTAATTTTATACGCCATATGGTAAAAAACGAAAGAACAACGTTTCTTAATACAGTATGCCGATAAGCGTTCTATGCATTACCAAAAATTCATTCTACAATTAGTAAATCTGAAAATTATTTTTCAAGGCTGTATGTTTCTATATATTCTTTACGCACTTATCCTTATTTTTTAATTACCAAAGAAGATTCTATTCCGGAATAAAAAGCTATATTCTCCGTTGCACAAGCTACATCTATGCAAAAGACAATGTGAGCCTATAAATGGAACATTGCCCTATTTTGAAAATTAGAGTACATTTAAAATTTTAATTTCCTCGAATCATTTATTTATTGAAAATCACAGAGCTGATTATTATTTATAACAAATCATCCAGTTCTGTAATCTTACCCTACTTAAACTTACAGAAGTGGATCTAGAACCGTGGAGAAATATTTCACATTTACAAATATTTCACATTACAAAAACTTACTGAATTGCCGAAATTATATAGCGTCATTTAATGCTCAGTTGGCGCCATCTAGTTCTAACTTAGTCAATTCTTTTGTAGGATGTTACCAGCACGTTCAATTCCCGTATAAGTTTAAATGGCGCACATGTAACATTACGTTAGCGATTGGATTTGAATACATTCTGTTTTCATAAAGCCAATAAAATGAAGTCTTCTTGTAAATAAGAAATATCCTTAATTAAAAATATTTATCGTAAAGCGTAAGATGTAAGAAAACCTACATTTAATTTTAGTGTATAATAAAAAATAAAGCGTAAAATTCCAAAATTTGACATTGACATTTAACATTAGACGGTAAAACAAACAAATTGTTTATTTAGTTTTTATGAACCGCATGTTCTAGACATATTCAAATTTATATTAAAAAATCCAATTTTTAAATTAGTTTTAAAATATCCTATTACATTGCGATAAATGGTGGGTCAGAATCTGGCATTGTGGGGATTGTTTTTTAAGTTTTGATAGGCCGTTATAAATGATTCAGTGTATCTAAAATATTTATGTAATGAAACGATATAATGATATGTAATGATACGAGATAAAAAATTAAACTTATCCAAATAAACGCGTATTTCAGTACCAGAAAACTATTATTTTTCAAATGCAGTGGTAATAAAGAAGGATCGCAAACTTTATTTTTGTAAAGTATCCTTGTTTCTGATTTTCGAATGAGATTATGAAATATTAAATTTGTCATTCTATATTTCATAGTTTTATATAAGAATTGCTATGGCTTGACAGTCATCGCTTCTACGTCGAAAGTAAATTCAAAATGATTGGGTTGCAACTAATTTCTACAAATACCTAAACTGAATTTAAATACCTAAATTATAATTTTTTGTTTCAAATTCAGATATAAAAATATGTCTGATATTTTTATTCTCGACATAAATTTTTTGCAGGTATCATTTCTTTGCAATATAAATTTAAGTAATTAAATTGTTTAGAATATACAAATCGATCTTATATAATCCGATACATATAATTTTTGGCCGACATAGGCCTCATAATTAATATTGTCTAATTTTTATTATTTTTCTGACCTCTCTAACCGGGTCATCAACATCTTACAAAAAAAAATTCTAATGTCCAACGATTTGTGAGAAAAATGCCGGTGATAAGCATCCATCGAGAATATTTCTTAAGTTTTTAATTTTTTTCCAAATTTCGTAAAGTATGTTACAAAAAATTCACAAACATTTGCTATCGGCATTTTATTTTTAATTCCTACTTCTTTTTACATAGTCATTTGATAATATGCCAGATGGACGAAAAATAATATTTACAAATTAAATATGCATTCGAAGGTTTACGCTTAATTCACTCTTTACAAGCCCAGCAATCTTGCCTAATTACATCATATATATATATAATCACAAAACTTAGGCAGGTAAACTGTTTTAATGTCCTAAACATTCCAAATAGACCCCACTAAATTATAAACATATAAACATCTACGGTTCCTTAAAAACTTCTCGAAGTCGAGCGACGGCAGGAAAAATTATGTTCTTACAAACATAATTGAGCTGCACGAGAGCCAGAAAGCTCGACCTGTTTCCATTTTACGAGCACCGTATTTTTTGTAGATCCACAACCTGTTTCGATTGTAAAGTGGGTGAAAGACATTCTATTGTCGTTTGGGCTTTTATTACATCGGGTACAACATCTGGACGGGACTATTTCTCGAATCCAAATGTAATATAAAATTGGTCGAAATGTTGTTTAAATTTGCCTAGGTCTAGTTTTAGAAACCTACTAACCTCCTAACCTCTCACATGCAGGTGAAAGCAGAAAACGAATAAATTTTTGAATATATTCGTTTTCTGTTTTCACCGCACCTTATTTTAATTTTCTAAATCTAAGTACCAATCATTATCCATTAATATAGCATACTATACGTCGATTGTCCATCTTTTATTTCACTTCACATACATTAAATTCCTTTTATGTTCGTCTTTTTAATTTTAATGAATTTTTTTAAAGAAAGTTAATTTTTACAACAATGTTTTATGTTCATTTATAATTGGTTTAATGAATTTATTTCATTACATCCCTTCAAAGTAAGATTAGCAAAAATAATAAAATGCTTTATCAACTTATGCTCGTATATTCTTGACCTTTTTCAAAGCAACAAAATGACCTAAATGATTATAATTATTTACGTGAAGACTTCTTCCGTTCATTTAATTTTCAGTTTGGTTTATATTTATTTCTTTAGGTTTTTAATAACTTTTGACTTTCTAACAAAATAACGTGAAACAAATTTTTATGGACTTGGAACCTACATAGCTTCATTTTTTTGATTATTATACACAGGTTATACCTTGTGTTTAACCTGTGTATAATTAAATTGGTTACAGTTAAATATTTTTGATTTTCTATAATTTGAAATGTAGTGTTAAAAATACTTTTTTAAATATTCTATACATATATCGTATATTTTTGTATGAATGGCCGTTGCTTACCCTAGCGATAGACGTCGACGTTGACCGACAGTTTAATTTTATTTAAATTATGTACCTAAAATTGATTTAAAAATTAAGTTAATTGTGGAAACGGGTCGCTTTATTATCTCTGCATGTTTACTGAATAGAGATAATCCTTAACCTCCAAAAGACATTTTTCTCGAAGATCTATTGATAAAGTTAAAATGTAACATAGTTTTTAAATGTCGTGGCTCAATTACATACATCATATAATAAAATATATTTTTCACTTTGGGGAATTTTGAAACCAAAAAATGAAAGCGGTGAAAAGGAAAGCGAAAAAAATGTTTCTTTGTCATTATTTCATGTTTCTAAAAATATGTGTTCCAAAAGATATAATTTATTTTTTAACAAAAATTCATCTTACGAAATTTTCAAAAACTTCTAAAACAATAATATTCCCCCTTAAAATCTTGAAAATGATCAGATGAGGTAATTTAAAAACAAGAATATTCGTGACAATTTACATAATAACCAAAAATTAATTGAATCTAAATTGCAATCAAATTATTTATGGTAGTGGATAAATAATATGAACATAAATTCTTCATACTAGAATATATAAAAATATAATATTTTCTGTTTTCATCAAATTATTAAAACATTAACGTCAGACGTTACAAATTATTAAAACATTAACGTCAGACGTTATTAAACATTAACGTCGTATGTAATGTTGTAGAACCAAATGTTGTGCGGGTATAACCTGTGATTGGTACGAAATTTACTTGCTTTTGGATGCATATACTCGTACATGTTTATATAAAGGTACGAAACTAATTAATTAAAAGGGCGTATTTACCCTTTTTAAAAAAATAAAAAAGGGTAAATACGCCCTTTTTTATTTTTTTACTTTTACAATAAATGTAAAAATGAAGTGAGATTTTGAAGAATTTTGCTTTAATTATTATACTAGGCTAGAAACCTGAAAAACTTAATATATTAGTTTATTTTGAATAATTTACCTGAGGATATTTTATTTTTTTACATAAAAAAGTAAAATAAAAAATGTTTGTCGAGTATGTTCGCAGATTCATTGAAATGGAAGTACCGATGGTGGGAAGTGCAGATGTACAACATGGTCTCCGACGCTATAGCCTAAGTAATTCACTTATCAATAATTTTTGTTATTTCATTATCTGCATATTTTAATTCAATCGACTGAAAAAGTTACAAAGCTAATCGGAATTTCCTCTTAGGAAAAATAATAATTTTGAATAGGTAAATTTATCGCGCTCTTTTGATCGTAATGAATATTTAGGTTTCCGCAAAGAGTTTCAAAACTTAAAGAAAAATGAAAACCTTTATTACCTATGTGATGATTTTAAATATTTAAATTCACTATTTCAATCTGTATGCTTAAAAATAATATTATTTAACAAAACAAAATATAATGTTCGTTTCCGAAATATTTCTACAAAAGTGAATTTTGTAGACAGTAAACACATAGAATGCAGTCAGTTTTACTTATTCCAGTATTATGACAAAGGAACTATTTCTCCACCAGCATTCGAAAACACTTCAAACTGTAAAGCTCTTATTTTAAGCTAGAGTGTGAGATTTTTCTTTTTTTGACTGATAATTTTTATATATTTTTGATATGTTATCAATAGATGAGAACGTTTATATTTCTGCAATAAACCCGGTAATAGTAATTATGAAAATAAGTAATCATGATTGATTTTCCTAAAATGTGAAAGTTCAATGTTCCGTCAGAATTATTTTTCATACAAAACTTCGTACAAAAACCTGGAGCTTGGAAATGTATGCATTTATAAGTATTTGTGCTTGTTGTCCATATTGAAATAATTTTCATCAATTTTGTTTATTTTTTGCATGTATTATTTTATTTTTCACAAGTTTATTAAAGTACGACTACACATTTCTTGAAATGCCACTACACGTTACTGACTTATCATGTTGCCATAAATTTATTAGAAGCCATAACAAATAGGTGAATTAAGATATGATGTTTATAAATAGAATACATATTTAATATAATTGCATTAATATTTTTGTTTCCGCATAAAACACTTCTTACAGATAATACTAACAAACTTTTTTAAATCTTGTTATGAATTTAAAAGGAACTTCACTTTTCAATATTGGATCTAATTTTGTGAGTTGTATTAAATTTATATACTTTGAAAATGGAAATAGTTTTGCCAGTTGAATTTATTTTTGTCACGATTGATCTTAATGATCTTAAACAACAAATAGGCAAAAAAATACACGCAAATAAATGAAATAATAATAAATATTGACGGAACCAAATCTATATTAGGATAAACTAGATTTTATTAGTTTTTTCGAAGCACTTTTTGATAATCGGTTTATGTCATTAAACCCAGTTATCCTACCGTAAAAACTAACTTAACCTAACCGAATAATCTTATTTTATTTTTATTTTAATGATTCTTGACTTTGAGTAATTTATTTCATTGGTGGGGAATACTTATGTACCTACTATAAATAATCGTAATCAGTTTAGATTAGATAACATGCCTTTGATATAGCAGTAAAAAATATCGTAAAATAGATTTATCTATTTTAATCAGGTTTGATATAGTAAATTCGTTTTATTCCAAAATCGGACTAGGTTTATATATATATATATATATATATATATATATATATATACATATATATATATATATATATATATATATATATATATATATATATATATATATATATATACAAAAATGAATACATAAGTAAATATTCCACTTTTAAATACGACGGCAACAAATAGGATTACGACGTCTGGAGTGTAATGTCAGCTTGCATCATTCTTGAGAATTAACCCCTCACGTCTCCCTCAATATTGAACGGAACGACGTCTGCCCCATTATTGACAGCATATTACTGAATTTATTATTATTTTCCTCCCTGCTAAATTTATTGTTATAAACGTAGTATATATTATAATATGTTTACGGCAAGGCTTGTTTTGGGTAGATAAATATATATGTATTAATGTAAATTGTATACTCATATAGTGTGATACAGTAATGAATGATATCACGTCTTTAAGTTAAATATTGTGTAATAGTTAGGCATTCTATAAAATATGTATTTGTACAATATGATGAACGACAAAAGCAATCATATTTATGTGACATAGAAATTTACTGAATTTATTTTCAATTATTTTCAACATGAAAAAAGAAACACAAATAAGCATGCCGATTAAATTTTTTAAAGATAATATTGAACATACTATTATGCAAAAATACAAACAAGTATGTAAATTTATGTTTGACAAATTTGATAACGTTTTATTCATAGATTTGTACGAATATATAATCATAAAGATCTATACAACTTGATCTATTATTACTGCCTAAAAAGACGTGGAAATGTTCCTAGAGATAGGATTAAAACTTTTTACCCTTATAGCTAAACTAGTCGGAAGGTTTTTCAAATATATTCACTACGTGTACACAGTCACCAAGTTCAAAACTCAGTACAAAATGGTTAATTATATGCTGGATATGGAATAAACTCAAAAAGGTTTTGAAACACTCTTTTGTCAATAAATAATTCATCTGAATCTGTACCGCGATAAACCGTGTTCGCAGAGCACAAACTTTATTCAAAACCTTTTTGGATGAGATATGTTGCAAGTCGAGTCTGCTCTTATATTTATTTATTGCATTTTCGATTTTGACCTATTTTAAATGATACATTCTATGTTTGTGTTTCTAGTCCGTTCATCATCGGTTCCTCAAGTACTTCAACCAAGATATCAAAAATCATGAAAACTTAGATCAAAACATCTCATTTGGAAGGGACGAGGAAAAAAAACCCAGTGGCTAAAGGCCAGCTGTTGAATCGGCCAGATTGTAAGCACTATTACAAGCACAAATAATTATCGAACACGTCGTAAAATTAATGAATACAAGAACTGGGTCCAAATATTTTACATCAAGACGGTGCTGTCTTTGTTTGGGTCACAATACATTGTTGTAGGTTACAATACAAAGTAATTGAAGAATGATTAAATAATAAGTTCTAGTTAGTTTAAAATAAAGTATCCGGTGCCGTGCGCCTCCGTACAAACTTTTAAAATAGTAGTTATTTTCTAACATTTGTACGAATAATTTTATTTCCCGTTTTCAAATTTTCCGGCAAAATAGATACATTTATTTCCGATTTTTAAACCTTTAAAATATTAGCTCATCGAATTTCAATTATTGATCAGAAATACATCGGGCTCAACAGTGGCTCGAAATTGTTCTCTTAAACAGCGTTAGGCGTGAGCACCGTGGGTTTTGTGTAAACCTAACTTGCGCACTGCCTCGGGCTTAGGTGAAGGCGATTAAATCATTTAACATATGTTTAACATTTTTCTATTTTCTCCTAAACACGAGTTTATTTAAAAAAAGAAATCATTAGAAGGAAAGAAGAAAACGGAAGGAAAGGAAAGTTAATTATCACTTTTCTTTCTTTTACTTTAAAATTTCACATTTAACTTCGAATATTTTTCACTATAATAGTGTTTAGTCAATAGCAGTGTGTAGTCAATGTTTATATATATATATATATATATATATATATATATATATATATATATATATATATACGTTAAAATGTACGACAATATAAAACAAGTTTTAATGAGGCGGGCTTCAATTGGAAAATTTTAATTTATCTGAATATTCCTTAAAACATTTTCAATTTCCTAAAAGCCTCATAAAGTTATTAATATTTGATGAGTTTGATAATAATACAAAACTCATACTAAAATTATTGACGTTGACATTTTTGATTGAATATATTTTTCAAAGTAGAGTGAAAGTTTATGTTCTCGGCCTGTACCGTAAAAACATAATTGAATTTGTTCACCAAAATATGCATGGTTGCACCGCTTTATTATTTAAATCTCTAAAGAGTTTCCCTCGAGCGTTTAATGAACTCATCCACGTGGAAATCGTTAACTTTTAAAGTAAAGAGCGTCCTGAAATTTATTTAGCATATTTTCCGATAAATTTGACCATCGGCAGAATAAATTGAGTTTTGACGTTATTTCCTAATATTGCCGAGATATAAAGTGGCGCAGTATTATTGAACCTATCATGCAGTTTATTGCTATTATTTCTATGGAATAAATGTTCTTTTTAATATTGTTATTAATAGAATTATGGTTTCACCTTTCAGGGGATTGAAACTATCGCAGATAAATTGTATGTACAGTAATTCACTTCGCAAACTGCCTTAAGAATTTTTTTTTAATCAAACCAGTAGTCCTATCCACTAGTCTTTTTAATATATATTAGTTTCTGCACTGATTCATTTAGCTTTCATTGTAGCCAATAAATCATTCAGAGAAATTTTAATAAAATAAGTTAATTTTACTTCAATAGTTTACAGTTGATTATTAGTTTTAGAAACTAAAAATATTATTATTTGAGACTTTGTGTACGTGAACTAAGCTAATGTAACTTTCCTGTCAATCCAGGCTATAATCTCTATCTGTTTCAATTTATTTCAAAATCGGTTCGCGTTCAATAGAGATATTATAATCGAGTTATGAAAGGAGTGAATTATTATATTAAGGGTATTACGCTGCCGCGTGTATAGGTTAAGTCATTTTTATACTTTTACACTATAAGGAATCGAAAGCGAATCACATTTTATTTAAGTGTTGCTCGCAACTTTTTTCCTACGCAATTTTTATGAATAATAGTGTACGTAAAGGAACATAACATATATTATTTCCGTGGTTGTAAGTCACAAAAGAATACGACCATTTCGTTACATGAAGAATTATTATAAAAATCGAGAAAAATATAATAAATACTATGTTAAGTTACCTAAAGACTTGTGTTAGTTTTATCTCTTTAGTTTTTGAGATATATCTCTTTGAATAATAGTTATGCGTACGGTTATTTTTTCTCATTTCTCAAGGTCAAAGCGGAACGCGGCTGCGAAACGTACATTAATTGCGATTGTACCTCAAGTCGGTTTAAAAAAAAATAAGTTTGGATATAGGTTCCCGTTTGGGGGCCGACTTCTCATACTTATCCTGCTAAACCCTTTATTTCCTTTTTTATTATAATTGCAAGTATTAAAAATCGTGTAATCGTGTAATCGGATTCCTCCGGCAACTTCCAAACGTATTTTGAGACGTATAAATGCGATTATTTTTTAAACGAGATATTTAAAGAGAATCGCTATTGGTCTCATTGGTGTTGCTTGAGATAATTACTAGTATAAACAAAAATGCAAGGATAAGAAAAATGTAATTATACGCTAAAAATTTTACGCTCGTTTCTATTGTTAAAAATATGCATATCTGCAAAATTTGCTCAAAAATTAATTTTCCTCACAATATTATTTTTGCCAAATTGGTACGAAAGAAAAATAGAACGATGTTTTAAATTAAGTCCTTCGCCATAGAATATATTTGTTATCTTTACATCAAAGAGGTTCATTTTAATACCAAGTAATAAGAGCAAATTTTATGTAACTTGTTGCCTCATAACTTGAAACTAACAAAGTTTCAAGTTCTCTTCTCTTGTAGTATAATAACTTCCACCACTTATTTCATTGTACCAATACAGTCCTAAACTAACACGTTCTTATTTAAAAAATTATCTAAACTAAAATATATATTTTAGGAAGATTTAAGGGAATTAAAAATTTGTGACTATTCCTAATCTTCTATCATATAAGCATTGAAACAAAGGTTTATTATCCCAATACGTTTCCTTAGCGAGGTTCCCTTTTCAAATATTTTCGTTTTATATAGAGATGTCTTTTGAATCATATTTAAATCCTTTCCATCCAGTAAACCAAGATATAGGCCAAGGCTATTTCTGTTTTTAATACAATTTACTGCTGTTTTAAATACAAGTTTTCGTTTTTATGAACACTGTAAAACAAAAATAAACTTAAATCAAAACTTCTTTAGTTTTAATATAAAATAGTTCTGTTAAATTTTTAAATTGTTTTTGCATAAAAATAAAATGCTTATATTAGAATATGAGATTTAATGAGAGACGAGTGAAAAAAAATTGAGAAAAACCTATATAAACCTTCTTTCTCATTATAATAAAATAATGAAAATAGTATGCGGCCGTCGCACACTTCGGAACTAAAACTTTGGTCTATAATATTTTTATCAAAGGAAAAATCGGAAACTCGGTATATTTGTGTAATAACACAAAAAGCAGTTTTTACTTTTAGTAATACGATAAGTACAATGTGTTTCTTTTTGCTTTTCCAGCCACGTTTGCATATATTTTAGTATTCTCCATCAGTATTGTTCTAAATTTGATTTCTAAGTTTACATTTCGTGAATTATTAATCAATTAACGCAAAACTTTTTTAATATTGAGAGTTATTTACGGCTGGCTGAGCAAATCACATTCACAATTAAGATACGTTAAATTTCTGATTTGTACCATAATAAAATCTAATTTTATGAAGGTAATTCATGTTTTGTATTGTAATTATTATGATTTACATTGGATTTCGTTAATCAGTACGCGTATACATGTGTGAGTGTATGTATATATATATATATATATATATATATATATATATATATATATATATATATATATATACATACTAGTAAGGGAAAAGTTGCGTGGCGTTGTTTAACCAAGATTATAACACTTTCTTTTACATCGAACTTTAATAAACCAAATATGTGAATTTAGATAAACAATTTTGATCAATAATCATTTACTTTTACTTGGCACTTATGCCATTCCTGGAGGAAAAAACTGAACTAAGTAATCTTCACAGGTATTTTTTGAAGTCAGTGTCGTTTCTTCTAATGGTGTAAGCCATTAGAAGAAATGTATGACATTGTTAATAAATATTACAAAGAGAATGGAGTCCTAAAAGCGAGCCTTGTAATACTCCGGAGGCGATTATTACGGGTGCATTAAGATGACATATGATATTTACAAGTTGACTCCGGTTACGTAGGTAAAATTTAATCCACCTCAGAAATATAGTTTTATAACTATAAGTTTTCAAACTAGTTTATACTTCAAATATTATGAATTTTAAATAAAATAGGCTAAAAATATTTGTACCACAAAATATCGCATCCTTCCTCAATTTAGTTTTGTCGTAATACTATTATGGAATGAAATTGAATTTACTTAATAGGCTAATTAAAGTTATATCAACCCATTCACTAATATGCCAATATTTTGAAATATATTATATAAGCGTTATATTTTAAATTCAAATTAAATTTTATATATAACACGAAATACTAATCTATTCTTGTGATATTGTTTAATTGTTTCGTGTAGAATTTTTCTATCTTTAAACTTTCGCTTACGAAGGACAAAAAAAATGGTTCCATAATTTAAAAATTATTTTATATTAAGGCCTGATATTTTCTTGACACTGACTAATATTATTTACTTACTATATATAATTATATATATATATATATATATATATATACATATATATATATATATATATATATATATATATATATATATATATATATATATATAAATATGTAAACATTCTTATGTTCACGCCATGAAAGTAGCTACATTTACACAAAACGTTTTGTACACCGAAAAATTCTATCGCTATACTAGATGAACTTAGAGTTTTTAAAACCATATACGACTACTTGAAAAGTAACCACGACTACTTGAAAAGTGGCCAAGTCCGAGGTTATAATAAATTAAATATTCAATTATCAATTTCAAAGCTTTAAAGTTTTGCGAGATCTTGATAACTTTTCAAGGGTGACTTTTAAAAGAGGAACATGAGAGTCGAGTTTCTTTGGTGTCTGATAATTGATGAGATATGATAATGCTTATTTTTTGTCTAGATTTTATTTTATTTTTTTTTTTTTTCTCAGGCTCTTTAGTATATTTATTATTAATTGGTATCATCGCCATTGAAGGTCTTCATTTTTTAAAACTACGCATTTTAAATTTTACAGAAAGCGAATATTTCATGAGTTCTTTTTGGTTTGTTGTATTCGACTATTGTCGATTAAAACAAACTCATTTTTGCACTTGTATACTATAGGGATCGAAATTAATTAAATGGATGCCTTCACATATTCTCATCGTAGAAAAGAGACGTGTGCTTGGTTACATGAGAAAAATGCGGAATCAATATCAATTAGGTTATTGTTGAAACTAAGTATCTGGATCTAAGTTTAAGTTTAGCATATGCCATAAATTTAAGGAATTCTGATTTGTGGATATAGGCTCTATTAATATTCTCACAATATGTAAAATTCATGCCTTATACCAAGTTTGATTTTAATTCTTTTGTAAATTGAATTGCTAAATGTCAAATTGAGTTGTGTTTTTACATAAACATTATGATACTCGTTAGACATTCTTTAAAAATGTAAGCACCTTGCAGTATCGTAAGTTTTACCATGAAATCGACCTCTTAATATTCATATTCAGCATTTCTCATATATGTATGTATATGGAAATAAAGTATTTCATGATAAATTTACATACTGGCTCGTAATTAGGCATCTAAAGCATGATGTCAAAAACACTAGGATAATAAAGAAGAAGAAAATAAGTTTTTAATTAGTAAATCATAAAAATTACAAAACGTGATTTTTATTTTCAATTTATTATATAAACAACTTGTTTTAATTTGTTCGGACGTTACAATTCAAGCATTCAATAAATATATATCCGTCTAATATTTAGATATGCACAATATCTTGTGATTTATAAATAGGTAATTTATAAATAGGTGGTATAATAATACTCTAAGTGGAACCTCCTGAAAAATTTCCCAGACCGGGGTAAGTAATTTCTACACCTTTTACAAGCTTTTTTTGTTCTGAACTAGCCTAGCTATTCACAAATATTCTAGAAAGGAAGCCAATTTTTTACGAAAAGGACCATTTTAAAGGAAAGGTTAAAGGTTGTTGATATTGAAATTTAATGTTTTGTTTGCGGGTGTTATTTACACAAAGAAATTAATGGAGCCGTCATCCATTTCCTATAATTATACAACATTACTGTTCTTTGAATATTATTAAAATGAAAACATTTCAAAGTAATTACTTTACGTACATGTATGTTCATGGGTTTATTTACAAACAAATTTCTCTTTTAAAAACATGTAATGTTAGTATACGCGAAATGCGTAATAGTTTGAAAAGGATTCGACAATATATATAACTAATACATTATTTACTTTTATCTACACATTTTATATTTTATTCACTCTAGTTTTTCCAGATTTACGGAAATAATGAAATGATTTTAATTATCTTGGGAGCTAAAAGCAAAAGTTGAATATAAAACCTAATAGATTATATTGAGTAATATATTGGAGGACGAAGTCAATTGATCGCATATGGAGTTACTTTAGTATTTATTTCTTTTTCACGATCATTTAACTTCCAATATCCATCAACAAGGGACCATTAAAAACTAAAGCACCAAATTTTCGATAAATTTGATGACTGTTTTGAATTGTCCGAAATTTGCTAATTGAATCCACCTTTTTTGGAGCAAATGGGAGACAAAACTTATATGTAAGTCTTGTGTTCCAGTTCCTATAAACAAATTACAAACTGTATATCGCTCTCTTTGTTTATCACACGGCTATGCATAGAAGTTGCACAGACTTTTTTCCTGTTACTATTACGTTGTACTATTTACGTTGTAGAAATGAATGGTGTGGAGCCTTTAAAATATTTAATGTTTTTATTACCGAATACTTTTAATTAATTATTGGAAATCGCTTCATGATCACATAATGAGTTATATTTTTCAAAGTATTTATTAAAGATATTATACCAGACGCTCGTCTTTCATCTGTGTTAAAAGTGAACCCGATTTATATTATTATAAGTTAAGTGATTGCATTATTAAAAAATGTGATAAAATATTTTTTCGATGCAAGATTCTAGCGTTGGACATACAGTTAGTGTATGTTCATGTAGATTCGATTTAACACAAATTGGTTATGATAGGCCATTTCAATATTGTGCTTTCTTTTTGAATTGCATGCCTCAACCTTACAGCATCGCATGCATGCATCTATGAGGACCTACTCTAAATTAAATAGCTATCATACTTAAAAATACAATTACTTTGGTTACATTTTATTGTTTCTTCACAAAATATCTTTCTCTCATTTCTCTCAACAGCTTTTCTTAATACTTAACTTTAACTTAGATTTGTCTGTTTTATGTATAAATTATGATTATGTGTATTTAATGAAGCCGACATTTTTTAATTTGATAATTAATATTGAAGGTATTTATAGTAATCAAATAGCGAATAATGATTCCCAAAGAGAACTTCTAATATGGAGAGAGACCCGCGTTGGAGGTTACCGTATCGAATAGCCGAATAATCATATTTTCAATATTAAACCGGAAATAATCCTAAAGAAAATGAAGCCTTTATAATTTTAAAATATCTTACGTTGAGGAAAATAATACAAATTTATTTCCACAATTATGGAATTTACTTCATACGTTAAATCGTAAGTTAGAATTTCTTATCAATCTGCCATTTTATTAAAAAGGCTATAAATTTTAATAGAACTTTTTTTCAATGTTATCAAATTTTTTGAATACTTTTGTTGTGTAAACCTGAACCTAAACCTATGAATAAATATTTCTTATGATTCTAAATCTATAAAAAATATACTTGTGCTTAAATTCCTTTCCATATTAATGTAAACATGTCTGACATGACTGTAAACATCAATTTATAAGAAATAAAGTTATGATTTATTACTGTTTTTATATTTAAGAATGTTATATTAAAGTGAACCATACCTTTTTTCAGATAACTTCTTTGTCGGAGGTAATCTCAGAAACTACTGAACCAATTTCAAAAATATTTTCACTGTTCCATAAACAATATTTTCCTTAAGAACACAGGCTATTAATTGTAGTTAAGAAGGAATCCAAGAAAACCTTACGAGTAATATTGTTTTTACTAAGATTTTTCGGTAAATGAATATTTTTTTGTAGTAGTTAACCCAAAATGAAAATCCATTACTTAGTTAAAGGTTATAGCATAGAAGCTGTTAAATTAATTTTGCATTGGTAGAACCGCGGTGACGGTTGTTGAGATATTCCATGATGAGGAGTCCGGACAAATATTCATCTCAACTTTTGACGTTATCGAGCAGAAAAGTGAAAGAGAAGAGTGCAGTGACTGAGTCACGGCTTTTATGTACCTGTTCATATACTATAAGGATTGTATAGGATGGAGCGACATTACCATAGGCAAAATATTTAACACTATTCTCTTATTTGACCCTCACTGACAGGTGTGAGTTTCCTATGCCAAATAAACTTGTATACTTATCAAGCTAACATAGTGATTCCTATTCTAAAATCACATAGATCTATACTTTATTATATTTCAATAGATATTTTAAACATCGTGTATTTTACGAATTTGCACTATGATAACATGCTCTCTTAATTAAAATATTTTAATAGGGTTCTCAATACGAGATGGGTCTACAGAGCACCTGCCTCTCTAAAGTTATAATTATACTGTACTCCTATTTTAAATTTACAAACGTATGTATCCAATCTTACTTATGTCTTCATTTTATATGTACATTTTAAATTTTAAATTAAAGTTACATAACAATCCTTATTTCACATTTATACAGATACTTATTCGATTTTACATCAGTTTGCAATTTGAAGTATGCGTTTTCATATTGATAGAATTAAACCATTTTATTCACATTAATTATTATCAGCGGTAGTGAATTCTTAGAGCATATATATATATATATATATATATATATATATATATATATATATATATATATGTGTATATATATGTATATATATATATATATATATATATATATATATATATATAAATAATATGGATAACACTTTGATGTATAATAATGTTAATTTGTAATTTTTAGAAATTAATGGTTAACAATATATAAGTATATTGTTACAGAAAGACTTAATTATTAAATAATATTGCGTACCAACTGACTGTAAACATCAATTTAATAATAATAATTATTGAACATAGTTACTCAAGTACAGACAGCTGCACTGAAAATTTATGGGTTTATATTTTTTGACCACCGTTTCTGATTACAACCTATTGTACTTTTGTTATGATTATTTAGACACACGACCTTTTTATTGAACTCACTAAGTTCACTCAGTATCTATTTCCTGTGATTTTATTGGAACCTGTCGGAATGTTTTTGACCTCAAGATTATGTTGAAAGGTGTCAATCTCTGTATTCTCATATTTGGTGAATATGCACTCTGACACGGGGAGTATTCGTTTAAAGATATTTTTTCCTAGGCTAACTGTGCCTGTCGGCTTTATTAAATTTTGGGAGCCCTCTGAAGCGTATAACGCACCTTACCTGTATATTGACTCCACGAGACTTACTGGAATATAATTTGCTTCAAAGACAGCTTCCAGGAACACGGCCTCTTAACTTTTCATTTTCATTCTTTATTTGAATATTATGGATCTGTATACTTTTGAATTTACACAATATCCGGTAAAGGTTATCTTCCTTGTTCTGGGTTCCCATTTCCTCACCTTTCCTTTTGGGGAGATGAATGATAACCTCACATATGAATCCTCTCGAATATCTGATATCTGATTTTTTTACCGCAGCCAACCTAGATTTCTCTTTTTTAGTGTTCGTATTGGAGTTTTATTAATGAGAAAGATAGCCGTCGAGCAGCAAACGATTTGATTTTTTAACCGATATTTTGTTCATTCGTTCCGCTACTTAATTTTTTTGGAAGAATACGGAGCGGTGGTTTAATATATTATTCTGGCATTTTTTATGAGTTCAATGAATTCCACATCTATGTACTCAAGCTTGTTGTCTGAGTGGAGTTATTTACTTTTTCAGTTGAATTGATTTCATACCAGATTTTTGAATTCTGTGAATTTTTCTATGGCCTTTGCAGGAAATAAATTAAAACCTTTTTTGAATATTTATCTACAAATAGTAAAAAGTATCCCACCACACCGCATGATGTATTTTCTATGAGACCGCAAACATCTGGGTGCTCAGTTTTTTTGTGGTTTTGGAACTTTATATTTAAGAGACAATTGCGTTAATTTGCCTTCAACTAACGTACTCTTCTGTATTTTGATATTCCGTAAGAGTTGTTGTACACAACAAGTCCACCCGACGTGATGGTCCATTTTCATCTAGAGAGCGTGTCAGATTATTCTAGACTTATTTTACTGTCTAAGCCTTTTTGAATGTGAACTCAAAATGTTGTCAATTAATAAATATATATGGCGTTAATTTTGTAGAAATTAATTGTTTTCATCTGAAGATGTTGTAATACAACGAAATTTAGGTCGTGGTAAAGAAATTAAACAAATTACAAATAATACTACATCACGTAGTTTCGTTTAATTGTGAATTATTGTCAATTAACAAAATAATTTTTGCTTTTGACTATAATCAATTATTTCGCTACTTTCGACATAGTCCCACAATTTTTCATATTGAAATTAGGTTTTTAAATAGGGGTGTACCACATGGAATAATGATAAAAGCATGTTAACTTTATTATTAATATTTGTTGATACTAATTGAATTAATGCGGAGTTTGGTGGAACTCGCCTGAACATTATAGTGATGTTCCTTGATGAGGAATCTGGATGAATGGGCAGCGCAACTCCGGTGTAACTGAGCAGTAAAAAGTATAAGAGGTCGTCCAGTGTCTGAACCATGGTTTTATATACCCGAATGTAAATTGTAAGGGTTATATAGAATGAGCAGCCATACCTTAGACAAACTATTTTAACAAAATTCCTCTTGAATACATTTTCTCAATTAATTAAGGAGTAGTTTAGCGCGAATGTAGTCGCGGACGACTGCCAGTTGCATAACAAAAAATGATCTTTGGTATTTCATTAAATATCTTATCTAATAAATTTGACACAATCTGCGCACTCCCTAAATATGTTATTTTAATTAAGTAACTGTTTATTTTAAGGTATTACAAAGAAACGAGCAAGAATTTTGCTTGATAAAAATTTATGTATTTTATACATTTATATAGTTTCAATTTGCTCAAACAAATGAAAATTATACGTTGACTTTAATTTGATTGCTTTTAACATGGTGTTACTAATTTTTCGTACTCACGTGTTAGATTTTTTTTTAAATTTATATTATTATTATCATTCAGTAAGACCTAGGAAATGTTATAAACTAATGAAAACTGTAATGAGATACATATTTAGAGTTTATTTTAATGGAAATGAAAATATAATACGAGCTATGTAGTAAAAATGGAAGTAGTTTGGTTCTTTAAAAAAATAATTTAATTATAAGATTAAATAATATTTATCATGAAATAAACTTTTTAATGAATGTATTGGTGACAATGGAAAAAAAAACCAAACGACCAAGTGCTAGTCAAATTTATGCGATTGGTGTTCCATACTATTGTTAAGACATATACTCTCATCGAAGCAACATAAAGTTTGTTACAACGTAAAGGTTGATAATCTTATTGTCGTGTGATGTAAAAAAGAGAAGATATAATACCTAAGAGCAATTTAAGGTTTGGTTAGGTTAGGTTAGTTTACCTGAAAATATGTTTAACGTCTATCCGTTAAACATATTTTCAGGTAAACTTCCAAAATAAAACTTTCAAAATTTTACCAGAATGTTTACTGTTTGAATGTTCACTTTCTTTCTTCGATTTTTTTTGGAATGTTCATTTCCTTTTTTCATATGGTATTAAAAGTAAAATTACAATTGCATTATAATAAAACTATAATTGTAATGCCTTTGTAATTTGAAAACGTCTAATTACGATACACTCGAATATAAGAAAGTTAATATTTCTTCAAGCTTCTTGCAGATCTCGTTTTGATAGGGACCGTAGCCCATTGGACTCAAATTCACATTTCTCAATATTAATCAACACGCGTGTCACAAAAAAGAGTATGAGTTAAATTGTGCATGGTACTTCTTAAATTACCCAATTCGCATTTTCTTAGCAAGACTTTAAAGTCGCACTCAAAGTTTTCTTCACTTAATACATAATTTCTTAATCATATTTTGATGAATATTGAAATCCTATTAGTTCGTCAGTATTTTTTTGTAGCTTTTAAAGGAAGGTGACTTTTAATAAATACACTACTCTCTACATGTTTCCAGCTATTATATGGTCTATTAAATAAAGTAAATTATTATTAGAGTATTTAAACACCTATGTGGTAAAAACAGAAGCTCAATATATTGTTCTTAAGAATAGCATTGACAATTTTTACGGTCCGGCCACAGGCGACTTTATTTTTTCATAGTTCTTAAATTACCATTAGTAGATAAAAAGTCCTATCTGAATTTCCCGATTCATGTAAATAAAGAACTTGCACGTCTTATGTAAACAGACTTCAAAGATCTATTATTTTTTAAGATTACTTCTCTCGGCATTACCTTCATTTTTTAGACTAATCCAACCTTTCGTATGCGATTCCGCGCTTAGTGGTCATTAAAATAAAGCTCATCATTGAAATTCCTGGAATACAACTCCTTAAGAAAGATGACTTATTTTTTTGTTCAAACAAAATTATCCTATAAACACAATCATTAAATGACTTGAACTGATTTATTGTTTGTATTGTGGTAAGAATATAAAAAGTACATTAACTTCGTAATTCTCTTACTGGAATATTTTCTTTCCACATTTGTTTCACTGTGTACCTAGATGTAAAAGATAAACAAAATAAATTTCCAAATGTATTGTACAATATTAATCAATATTCGAGATGGTAATGTGTCTTGAAATTTTGAATTCATTACGCGCTTATTACTAACCTTTCGAAAAAATTGATTTTTTGCGTGTCTCCAAATATATTGTTCGATATCTGAAAAAAAAATTGTGAAACATGAAATAAATTATGTAAATGAAATTATTATAATTCTCTATCAATGTCGCATTAATTATTGTAACTCAATTAATAGCTACGTGTTTGAAAATAAACATTTTTTAATATACATTTTCAAATAAATTAACGAAAGAGTTCCGATACTCAGATTTTTCTATTTATTGAAAATAACAAAGATATATGTGTATGCATATAAATATATATTAATATATATATATATATATATATATATATATATATATATATATATATATATTTACATACATGTATATATATAGTATTTATATATAATAATATAAAATAATGTAAACAGCTTAGTTTTTTATTCACAATTATTAGTTATTCGCGATGAAAGTAAAACTGAAGTTTTCATGTCATATGTACTTATATAAAAATAAGTTTCAAATTATGGAACTGGCTTATAGAGAGTAGTAACGAAAAACATAACATTATTGACATTTACAAAATGACACACGTATGTGTTTGTATAATTTATTTTTTTATTTTAACACAAAAAACTTACGCGGGTAAAACCTATGGAAGTACATTTTACAGATAAAATTGACAGTGGAAAGTGGATGTCTGCGATTATAAATGAGAAAATAATATTTTTTATCAGTTCATTAATTACGACTATTTCTGAATTTAGGAAAATATTTCATTTGAATATTTTTCTCAAATTCCAATGGAATACATTTTTGAATTTCTGAGACGGTCAATAATAATCTTGTGTCGAAAAATCTGTGTATATAATTGGACTATGTGGTATATATGCCATATTGACATTATATATATATGTATATTTATATATATATATATATATATATATATATATATATTTATATATATATAATATCATTTAGAATATCGTATTAATAATTTATGTTTTTAAGTAAACTAGGTTGAAATATTAAATAAATTTGAGAAATATAAAATGATCAAAATTAACACAGCAATGAATAATGATTGACCCTGTTAATTATTGTAATAATCTTAAGAAATACCATAATCTACCACAAATAAATTTAACAATTAAATTTCTTAAGTGAATGAAACAAAAATAAAAACGGCCAAGTGTGAATTAAACTCACTTACCCATGGTTTCGTACTATAGTTTACTAATTAAGTAATTTAATTTTGCAGCCCACCGCAAGAACAATTTTACGAACTTTTAAACAATATTTTGTTCTAAGAAATTATAAATGTCAATTAAGTCGTTTATTTTTTTTGGAATCCTCAATAACTATTTTTTTAAGTAGTCTAAAATTGTTTCCAATAACTAAAATGAAGCGGGAAAGTTACTTGTTCCTCTAGCAAAAGTAAAAATAAAAGTAGCTTTAAAATGTACTAAAATGTACACTGGCCCAGGTAAAGAAAATACATTTTTCGATCTCCTTTAAAAATTTAACAAATATACGTTTATAATTTTGGTACACGGATTAGATATTGAAATGTAAATTACATGATTACATAAATGTTCAAGTCAATAACGCGTCGAGAGCAGACAGGCAAACGGACAACAGCGTATCAACACAAGGCATCCTTTTTAGTGTTCCATGGCAAAACTACCTAAAATACTAATTGAATCACTTTGATATCTGTCCGTCCGTCTATAACAGACTTCAGCCGAAACTATTTGACGTAAAACAAAATTTAATTTAGCACGAGATTGTGGATAGAGGTGAAATATTAAAAGTTTGATAGTGATTCTGGGGGTTTATTTCACGGACTAAATTGAGAAAAAAAAATTATCATGGTTATTGTGTTGGGCATCAAACGAAAACTTAATGAAGCATAAATTCAAAATATGTTTTTTTTATTTACTTAAACGTTTTTTGGAAGAAAGGCTTGGAAATTATTGTCCCTCAACCTTATCACTAAAGGATTGATCACAAAAATGTGAAAAAAAATATTGAATATTGAAAAATAATCATATATTGTGAAAGTTCTAGGGCAAATAATGCTATAAATCCTTCAATTCTTTGTTTCTGTACAACTCATGAACATTCAGGGAAAAAGTGTTTGATAAAATTTATTTCTGATGACGCAACTTTAGTCCTTACTTGTTTTTCAAAATATGTAATTTGGCTCAGTCGAGAAGTTCCCCACTCAGCTTCACGTATACTCTGTGTAATATGGTACTGGTGCGATCGGCGATGGGCAACGCGGCAGATGGACGCCTTTTAAGCACTTAGCCGAAGTACATCACTATCAATATTTAAGTGGATAGCTGATGGAACGAAACACTTGTTGTGCTGGTGTAGCTTGCACCTGATCGATTTTTTTTACAATTTTAGTACGTTACATTCATAATATTCGTATACATTCTAAGAATATGGTACAAAATTTTGTTCTGTGCTCGTACGCAGTAGCGAGGATTATAAACATGTACATAGTCATTTAAAAAAAAAATTAGGCTTGCTGTCATTAGAGTTGAATGGAATTACATTAGATGTGTTAATTAGAATGCATATCAGGAAAAAAATAATGTAACAAAATCTACAATATCTTCCATGATTTCACAAATATGCGGGCATACGACAAGAATATCAGATTATTAATTTTTTTTTAAATTATTACTAAACAGGTTAAAAAATGGTACATGAAACATTTTATCACTTATCGCGAAAGATACATTACAATCTTTGGATACTTTAAGCCATCCAGGATGACAGATTCCTGACTACCTTTATTCACATTGGACTCAAAAAAAATAATTATATTATAGCGCAATTAAATAGGGAGTAAAGTACAGCACATTTCACAAAACACCATTTTTAGACCGAGTTATCTGGCGATAATTCTGCAAAAAAACATTCATTAAAATATATGACACACTAGCTATCAGTGTGATACGTTGATTGTGTCGCTGAACAAATAAATGAAACAATATCACAAATATGGTCGGATGATTTTATGTCGAGAGTAAACAATTTATCCGGGTTAAAACACAAAAGAATAAACTCTAAATTGTTAAACAATGTAGTCATTG
The DNA here is from genome assembly GCA_039881145.1 of Druceiella hillmani. Classification (NCBI taxonomy): domain Eukaryota; kingdom Metazoa; phylum Arthropoda; class Insecta; order Lepidoptera; family Hepialidae; genus Druceiella; species Druceiella hillmani. The sequence continues at coordinate 18,161,189 of JAYKKI010000044.1, read as the reverse complement.
AGGTGATAGTCATCTTTCTCTAATTCAAGCGAGCAGTCTGCCAGTAACTTTCTAGTGACAAATACTCTTCCCTTTTAACCCAAACCAATAGCTACCAATCAAAAATCATGGAGTAATAGGAATGGCCTGTAATCTATTCGGCTCCAATCTGAGGTTTTCCTTTAGTTTTTTTGGATCTAGGTTTAAAATATGGCATAGCTTGTGGCACCGCTGCGCACAAAAATGATAAAGCGTATCTCTATGGTACAGCGGATGCTCTGTTCAGATCATATACACCTTTGAATTTATGCATACATATTTACCAATTTATGTCCGATGTGATTCTTACTTATCAATTAATATTTGCTTCGAGAACACCATTCCTCCCTTCGTATTCATTGATCCTTCCTATATGCTAACTCAACGAATGGGGCAAGTGAACTGATGTAATTTTCCATAGAATAGAATAGAAAGAACAAGTTATATGGATTCCAAAAGTTTTTTTGAGAAATTTATGTATTACTAAAATCTGAAAACAACATAGGTTACTAGAAATTTATCTAAAATATAATGGAGAATTACACATATTATAACTTTACTTGTGTAAAAGATATACTAGAATATAAATTGACATGGATAAAAATAAATAGGGATACTACAGATATATATTTATTGTAAAACTTGTATTTATATTTTAATTTTTACGGTATTGCAATATGTTCGATTTATTTAGAAATATTAACGGTCAAAAAATGTAATTTTATGTTGTTCTCCTGGCTAATGCTAACGACTAATGCTATTCTCTTGACTAATGTTTAATAATGTTAAATTAAAAATCCTTTTTAAAATTCTTAAGTTACTTTGTTTTCTAATTTCCTTAAAGAGTTACGAATTAATGGGTATTAGGAAAAGTTCGTAAGTTTATTTTATTTTCGGTCGATACATAAACTGTATCGTCGTGTTCAATGTGCAATATTTTTCACAATACATAATGTATATTACCATATTTAGAGACTTTTTAACAACATACTTATGTCCAAAAAGTGACTAATGTCATTATTATATTTACTTAGGGAGTATGAAGCGTCATTATCGTTCAAATTTTTACTGTTTTTTTGTTAAAACATGCACTCTAATACAACGAATTGGGTGTATGTAGCAAAAAAACAAATTAATCGAAATTGGTGGAACTTATTACTCACAGTGTGTTTGCCTAAAAGAGAATGCCTTATGTATTCTACATCTTACTAATTTATACAGTACAAATATATATTATGCAGGAATGTATTAGATAAAATTACTATACTAAAGTGCTCAATGTAGGTTATTCCTTTCTGCTGTATCTATTATAAGAATTTAGAATTTTTTGTTATTTTATATTTAGGGCTTAAGTTTTCAAAATCTTTCATTATTATTTAAAAATAAATATGTCCGTAATTTAAAAAAAAAGTGAGGTTAATAGCGCTAATGTTGCATCTTTATGGTGATATACCTAGGTACTATCACTTAACGAAATTTCATGCAAGTTCCTGTTTTAAAATTAATTGTATCGTTATACAAATTTTAAATATTTCTCTATATTATCATCCCTGTGCCGATTACAATTTAAGTATCCTCCCTATATTAGATTTTTCCAGTCCTCTGAAAACATTAAGAATTTGCAAATGTAAATTTTACTCACGAAAGGTAGTATTTTTCTTCACGTATCGCTGCACCAGATATCCACCATTATTTGCTTTAAAGACATACATACACGTGTGTTTACTTTGTACCTTCACGGTTTTGTTCTGATGATAAATGCGATATCATTTGTATTTTTTTACGTCAAGTATCTTGCATGAAAAGGGTTTCAAGACGAACAAGGACGGTGATGTTGTAGTAAAGAAATCAACGTAGGTGCAAAAAGGTTTACATAATCTTTGTTCAGTGGCAGCAAAATATTTTGAGACGAAATGTACGAATGCTAAAAACCTCAGTTAAATATGTACTTGCCATCGGTTACGATGAGTGTCTCGGAATAAATACAAAAAGAGTTCAGAGTTATTTTAAAATCACTTTCATCAAAATAACAAAAGACTCAATAAAACCGGTTTTTCTGCCTAAATATATAGGACAATATTTATTTACGGTTAAACAAGTGTCATTATTAATTAGTACGTATGTAATAAATATTCCACAAGCCGAGATTAATAGGCATTCGAGGGGTTTTTTTTGTTGGCTGAATTACTTTTAAAATTGTTAGTTAGCCTTATAGCAATTTATGATAAATAACAAAACGTATTGTATTAAGCGACTTTCGTTAATCGGTAAAAGTGTAATAGCTTTTCGGTTAATGTTTTTCAGTCATTCTCTTTATTACTGTTATAAAAGTATTATAATCAATTAATAATATTTTAAACGTTCAAAACAAACATATCTTTTTTTTAATTATTACATCGAAATAATGACAATAAAAAAAATGGTTAAATGTGTGTCGAAACACACAAAATGAAATTCCCGTGGCCATTTCAAAGTAATTTTGAAATTTAAGAGAGAGGGACAAACGTAAATGATTTTGAATTTGGAAAGGAAAAATGTTTTAAAACATCTTCCTAATACCCTCTTAATATGGGAAGGTACGCCAAAAGATATAACATATACTTTATATTCTTATATATATATATATATATATATATATATATATATATATATATATATATATATGTATATGAAGCACGTTAGTGAATTCTTTTGAAACGGTATTCATAAAATATTATCTAAAGTATTAACCATAGTGTAGAAACTACTATAAAAATAATAAACCGATGAACCAAGCTACATAAGACGTAAAATTCAATTAAAGGTGTGATCAAGTTATTATTAAAAAGAAGATCCAAGGAGGAATAATTTCAAAAATATTAAATGATTTATCTTTTTCTGCCAATTGGGTATTTTCCGTCCTTATATAAAACGAAACGGTGTGACAGCAATACTCGCCGAATTTAATGAAAAAAGAATGAAGATACGTAGCGAATGGGAATTCCTAACGTCTTAAGGACTTCGAAGGAACCGTCATTAGGAGTATAAATCACTGTCTTGGATATCGAAGAGTAGTCATGTTTCTAAATTTTGATCTTATCTTATTGTCTCCACTCTCGAACCATTTATAGGCGAACATCAGAAAAATTCGTCACGTTATATTGAAAATAATGGGGTTAAATTTTTTTGAGAAACGCGATTAATCATTACATAACGTTTGTTTTCCAGTATTCAATGTTACCTACTGTTATTATGTTATAAATGCTTATGACGTGTCATGAGCATTTATAACATAATATTATTTATAGCATGAGGTAAATACGAAAAATGAAAACGACAAGTTTCACAGTGAGTTACAAAATAGTAAAAGGAATATGTTGGGAGTTTATACATCTGGCTTTTTTTAGATGTATTAGCTTTAATCCATTTGTTTTGGGAAAATGTTAAAAATATTTTGATTTTAACTCGATAAACTCTCTCATCACGTCGTAAAAATTATAAAAATCTATGCGCTTGAAACGATTTTTTAATATAATAACTTATTGATATGTATCAAATTAAAATTACCATCGTTATTTTTAGACAATGTGACAATTTATCGATTTTTAGACAATTTTTAGTTCATTATATTATGTTCTTCGATCTATTGGCTGGTTTCTTTAGGTTTCCATTACATAAAAGGAAAAACGGAACTCTTGTAAAATGCGTCTGTTCGTCCGTCTGTCACAGCCCTTTTTCTCAGAAACCACCTGACATAGAAACCTGATATTTGGAATATTATAAAATATTAACCCGCATATACCTAAATAGCTAAAATTTTTTAAAAAATTTAATTTTTTATTTCTTACTTAATATATCATTAAAAAGGGATAAAAACGGTTTCAAATATATTTTTTCTTTTTAATTTTTGGTACCATATCTTCAGAAAAATACTAGAAAAAACACAAGAAAGATGCTCCCCTACCTGTTTCGGAAACTGCGGATTTTAAAGTATTGAATAAAATGTGAATTTTTGAACCCCATGTAAAAGTTACAGGAAAAATAAAGCGATGTTTCTAGATATCATAATTTTAAGTCTATTAAAGATTGGTAGGTAATATATTTACGTTTTTCCATATTCACATTCGATTTTATTTGAAAACATGGGAGTTAGAAATTATAAATTGGTGTTGTAATATATTTTACTGACTTTTGAAACCTAATTAAAATTTTAAGCATTCTCATTCACAAAATATAAATTTAAGAAGAAAACAAAATTTTTTTTGAGTAAAACGCCTTATACTTTTGCAATCGAATATTATGACAAATACGGCTTACACTAAATTAATTATAGAGTAAACAGAAAAAACAGGTTTGATCATAATTTTTTCGCTTTTTAGTGTTTTACAAAAAATATTTTATTACCTTGCAGTCGAAAGTATAGTGAATATAAAAATATACCGTATTTACTTGACGTTTGCCTTTCAACATATTGCCCGTATAATACAACAGAGTTAATTTTAGGGTCAATATGTTCAGCGGCCCTATAGGTAAGTAAATTCTGGAGCATCCAAATAAAAGCCCTATGAGCATTTCGTGAGTTGGGATAATCCTTTAAATGTCCAGATTAGAAGAAATACAAAAGACCTATTCTCGGTAACTACTTCTACTTAACCGATTCTCATAAAACTTACCATACGTTTTTAATTCCTATGACAGTATAAAGCTACAATAATTTTAACTTTTGATCAATAAATACTGACGCTCGAGGTAAATTTACTGTGTATTAAACTGTGAGACTCGAAGGTGTGCTGTTATTAAAACTGTTGTGTGTCTCAAGCAGAGACTCTGACTAAACTTCTGGTATTACCTCATCAGTTATGATGCTGTGGGAGTACTGCCTACTTAAACCAATGTTTTAAATCAGTATTTTGACTCTCGAAGTCAGACATTTTCATTGAAATTTGTGTTTTAATTCGTCAGTCCTGGTTCTGCAGGGGTACTGCTGCCTCAGTACTTACTGACTAAACTGTGAACATGACGGACTGCTGCTTTTAGTATTTTGATTCTCAAGTAAAATTCTGCCATTGAACCTCAAGTTCCAACTTACCGCTCTTTACTCTGTGATTGTACTGCTGGTTATATCGTGAGACTTGAGGAGCTGCTGTGTTTAAGTTAGTGTAGTAGACCTGAAGACGAGACCTGCCATTGAACTCCGGATTCCAATTCCTCAGTTCTTATGCTGAGGTGGTAGTGTCTGCGTATATCATGAGACTTGAGGATCTGCTGATCTTAAATTAGAATTGTAGGTCTCAAGCAAAATCTTTGTTATTAAACACTCCATTTTAATTCTTCAGCTTACCTGATGTTGGAGAGAGGTGTCGACTTTTCACCGATTCCAAAAATTTCTGGTAGTGGCAGTATTTTGCAAATCTATTTGAAGTCGATTATTTTTTTTATAAAAATGTTTTTTGTCAATTAAGGTTAAAAAAAATTTCTTTGAAAATTGAGATTACTTGTTTATTATTTACGAACCCAATATTTCCAAAACACATGTTATTATCGATTATAGAATTTTACTTTTTTTCATTGCGGTATATACATGTACATATTTATAATCACTATGTCTAGCAACATCATTTGACACCTCAATAGTTACAAAATATTTTCAATAATTTTCTCCTATTAGCAATTTTATTTCATATGAATTAAATTTCACTAAAATCAATAAATAAGATCATAAATCAATAAAAGCAATTTGTAGAGCAATTGCGTGTGTACGTCGTGAAATTATTTCTTAGAATTTATTTTCATAGACCTTCCATAAAAAGGAAATTAATTTTATGGAAACATATTGGCTTTGGAACTTCGGGGGTTAACAAAAAACACTCACACCGCGACAGCTTAGCTAATGACGTATATTTGTGTTGCCAGTCTGTATATTAGAGATATGTTAATCTGGAGCGTAAAATTAGGTTAATTCTTATTGTTAATCTTCATTAAACTAGCCTGAATTTCCTCCTGCTGTAGGAAGGCGTCTTGCTGCCGGTAAGGTTTTGTGTGATAAGATTGTGCTCGCTACAATCGTATTAGCTACAAGGAGCATATTAGCACAACCCGTCAGTCTCCAAGTAACTTTTAATAAAATGGAATTTTATAGTTGAAAAATGCAGTTACTATAGATGGAAAGTAAATAAATAGTTTAACATTATAATGAAGCAATAATGTTTAGGTGATTAAACCACTGAATATATTTGGCATTAATTTTGTAAAAATTAATTATTCTTCCATGAAGAATTGTAATACAACGAACCTGGGTCGTGGTAAAAAACTTAAAGAAAGTATAATTAATACTACATCACGTAGTTTCATTTAATTGCGAGTAAATCATTGGTTCACTTTGACGAAAAACTGACCGTTTGAATAAATAGTTAATGTGTTTGTACATCAAATATAATATCAAATACTTCAATCAAAAATTCAATTAAATGTTACTACACCGTATCAAATTTATATGGAAAATGACGAAATATAGTCAATAACTTAGTAAATTCATCTTCATAACGTATCCTTTTTGTTATTACATAAAGTTTGAAACGAATTGCTACCAAATATAATATGCGTATAGTTAAATGTAGTTACATATAATGGAGTAGAATATAGGTTACTCGCGACTTTGTTTGCGTGGAATTCAATACGAAGAAAAATATGTTTATATATTTGAAACTGTATCGCATCTGATTTTCAAGAAAAGTAGTGTGCACATAGTTTATGATTCGGTTTATTATGAAGATTTTTAAACGGAAGAACCATATAATTATTGCAGATGTTCTGAAATTAATAATGAAAATTTAATAAGATTTATCAATGTAATAGTACTACCCATATATTTTATAAATATTGCGCATGTATCTTAAGGCAACAAACCCTACATGCAAATACCATCTACTAAATTCTATAAAAATGAAACAACTAGTCGATAAACAATAATAACATAAGTACCTTTTTAAAAAAATTATGACTGTTTTTAAATGCGTTATCTGCGGCTGATAGCAGACACTTCTGTCTGTTGCTGATTTCGAAAGACAGGTCCTTTAGTTATCATTCCCTGGCATCGATGATGACCCATAGTATGACGATTGGACCATCGATCAGGAGTAAGTCGCAAATTGTGTAAATAGGTCAGTGTGTTTTTGATCTTTTTCTTATCTTTAGTTATTAAGGTCGTAAATATTCTTAACTAAAGGAATACTTACCACGAATTTGACTTCGATTTAATTTTCATTAAGACTACTTATATAAATTAAATTTCAAAAACTGTTAATTACAGATGACAATATTATAGCCTTATAAAGATGTCCGCGACCCCTAGCCAAAAAAGAATGACGATTAATTAGTAAAATGAACCCAAACTCGATAATTATACTTATCACTAATAAGGAGGTCCTGTCACCAACTTGCGGCTTAATCATCAGAGCTTGGAATCCATTTGTGACAAAAGGATTTATCAAGATAAGTTTAACTAGTTAGTTAAATGATTTATCAAGTTAAATTCAAACTGAAAATAATTCTCACCACTGAAGAGCAGTTATTGTCATCGACTTTCGACTCCCACAGCAAAACATACTTGTGACCAATAGACTAGTCAAGATATTTAACTTACATGAGTCTAAGTTCAAAGAATCTACTTTTTTCTCGAGGAGTTATATTACTGCCTTCCAGCTCCATCATCAGATCCTGACCACTACAAATGACTGAATCACATGTATGTCAAATGAGTTTAATGTCAGTATCAGTTTTCTCAAAGGAGCCCGGCACTCTCATCTTTTGAAAAGTTCCTCTGGATATCTCTATATTCCATTATCAGGTCCTGACCATATTTACACAAGACCTCCCTGAAACTATTTCCATTCAAACTAAACAAATATAACGAAAATCGATCAACGATGACAAAAAAATACGAACGACCTATTTTTTAAAATCGTTTAACAACTTAATTTCAAATTCGGATAGTTAAGTACGGTAACAAGCAAAGGTAATTTAATTTTCCAGTTCCGCTCATATTGTTTTAAGAATTGATAAAACGTGAAAGCAAGAAGACGTAAAAGAAGAAATTTTATATTTTAATATCACTTAAATGGCCGAATATTAAATTAATGAGTATTTACAGGAAGAAATAGAAATAGTCATGACTTATTCAATTTAACTTCAGATTTAACACAGTAACTCGAGTGAAAGTTTATTAACTTAAAGCCGTGTCCAATACATTTGCAAATGGTTTATAGTCTCGCCTCGTACTTTAAAGTAACAAGTAAAAATTGTTTTCTCAATAATCTTTATATTATGACTTCATGTAAAATGAATTATAGCCAGTTTTATGGGTAGTATTTAATTCGAAAAATTTAAACATGTTTTAACCAACGCTGAATCAACAGTGCTCATATATCTTTTATTACATGGAAACATTAGTTTATGAGTATCATAGTACTGAAATTGTTAATCACAAATATATATATATATATATATATATATATATATATATATATATATATATAACAGTTTTGAATAGTTTGATTTATTTGTGGTACGTAGATTTTAAAATATTTTTCGATAGAACAAGTCAACCAAATATCACAGAGTATAATGTTCTACGTGTATAAAAATATACTGTCGCATACCGAATTGTGCTTTGTATCTGATAAAATATTGGTTTCATGCAATTACACAGATATGTCTTTAAACACGATATTAAATTTTAGGCCATTATATTAGGAAACAGTTCCAGATAATATAAAAACGTTGTATTTCTCTATATCTTAAATTATGTTTTGGCTTCCCCATTACTGAGAATCATGAACCACAACGGTAGATATAATCCACTTTTAAATTGGTGCCAAACTGGTGCCAAACACCAGTTCTTACGATCTTGCGCTAATCTTACGGCTTCTTAGTAATTCAGTTGGTGAAAAGGTTTTGTTTGCTCGATTCTTCTTAGTAGAATGTTTTGCACTAAATTGTTAGAAGGAAAAAATTAATTGACGGATAACTGCAGAGGACAGCTTATCGCAGATGACAATTTCTTTGATGAATCCTGTGGGTAGTCCCAGACACCGAATATTATGCATCGCTAGCACTACATATCAAAGTGTCAATGCGGTTTATTTTTATTTACGGCTTTTATTATTCAAGTCTTAGAAACGTCGAAAAATGTAGAGTGTATCAAATTCTGTGCAAAGTCTTCCGCCGTATATTTCTGTCTTTCTATATCTTTGCTAGTTGCGACATTAAAATTTGTCGTTGAGAGAGGGTGATACCTTAATTTATTTTTCGCAATTTCTCTTTATAGTCGTCGGGGATCTCAAATAGTTAAACTCCTCGAACGATTTATGGCCTCTCTCGATACTGTCTTGTCCTAGAACTCCATAAACATGGTTTTTATCTTAATTTAGTTTATAGAAACTCCAAATTCCTCATTAGATATCTTATCCGGTCTTAATAGCTCCATAGACAGGAAAATCATATTTTTCATATATTTAAATAATACTAAACGCATGTAATTAATTTTCCAAACATTTTACCTAAAATTAATGTAATTAAATTTATATTTATAAAAAAATATTTAATAATCCCAATACTGTTACAACAATTTCACAAAACCTAGTGTTTTATACGGATATAATTAAAACCTGATACCTTGTTTAATAGTGAACCAAGTTATTATAAAGGTAGTAAAATGGGATATTTTTGAAGTTGTTGTTAAGAACAAGAAGATAGATACTCATGAATGCAAAAAATATAATTTCTAAAAAACAGTGTAAGATCTCAATACACAAATAAATCTTAAATCTAATAATAACACTGCTCGATGAAAGCAAACTAATCACTTAATACACGGTATTTAATCTTGTGTTGTTTTAGTTTGGTGATAGAATTCAGGCGCTTGAAATTTCATTAACAGATATGGTTCTATGTTTCTGTTTGCGTTATAATAAATTGAATAGTATTATAAAATGAAATATTTTGTTTAGTTTTAATAATTTATTTAGTTTCATATATTCATACCTTTCGCAGGTAGTAATTAAATAACATATTTTAACTAGCTTGTTATTTTAGAAAAAAAACACACACATGCGCGCGGACACACACACACGCACAAAAACACACGACCGCACACGCACATACATAGGGTAAAACACTACAATACGCCCCAGTTGACAATACGCCCCACTGCGCGTACACGCACACAAATACAGATATCAAACAAGTAGCGACACGTACGGTACCGCGCCAGTCGCCCGCCATCAGTGCTGCCGGTTAGGTATGGTTATGTGACTTATTTAGAAAAAAACATCAAAATCTTCACCAATTGCTTTGGAACAATTTGCGGTGAGTACCATACAAATTTACTTACATTGTACAGTATTTTTTTAATGCAGTTTTTGTTTGGAAATGTGTGTACAGCTTTAATTTACCTATTATTTAACGTATTCCTTGTAGTGAATTACTCGCAACGGCGTCCATCTTGCGACTGGGGCGTTTTGTAAACATAAATTTACAAAACGCCTCGTTCATTATGCTACAATACGCCCCATCAACCAATCAAATTATTTATTAAAAAAATACTTTTTATTTTTACAGATGTCACGTAACTATCAAAGAAAAACCCTACGGGCTTCTTGGTCTGATACGAATTTAAATGAAGCTATTCAAAAAATGCGTAACAAGGAGATGGGAATTAATGAAGCTTCTAGGGTTTACAATATCCCATCTAGAACGCTCAGACGACATCTGGTAACAGGAAAACTTAAAATGCCACTCGGGAGACCATCTGTTTTTTCAGAAGAATACGAGAAAAAACTAGTAGCTCATATTAAAAAACTTGAAAAAGTTGACTTTGCACCTAACCGAAAGGATGTCAAAGAAATGGCTTACCAGTTAGCTCAAACGCTTAACATAAAAAACCCATTCTCGAACGACGCTCATCAAGCAGGTAACGTTTGGTTCAACTGGTTCTTGAAACGTAACCCTGAGTTAAGTCAACGAAAATCTGAAGGTCTGTCACTTGCCAGAGCTTATGGTGTAAATTGAGAGGATGTCCAACATTTTTTTACACTGCTGGCTCAGATATATGAAGAAAACGACTTGGGTGAACATCCGGACCAAATATTCGACATGGATGAGACTGGCATCCAAATAAATAATAAACCTGGTAAAGTTATAGCCAGCAAAGGAGCTAAAGATGTTTATACTTTGACTAGTTGCGAAAAGGGAGAGAGTGTGACAATCATAGCTTGCTGCAATGCTCAAGGTAACTTTATGCCACCGGTATTAATTTATAAGGGTACCTACAGCAAGCCTCAGTTTTCTGAAGGACTACCACCATGTTCGCAAGTATATATGAATAAGAAGTCCTCATATATAAACTCGGAACTCTTCGTGAAATGGTTCGAGGAGATATTCTTACAAAAAAAAGGTCCTGGAAAATCCCTATTGATAAAGGATGGTCACAGTTCACACAGCAACAATATTCGCTTTTTAGAAGTAGCTAAAGAGAATGATGTTACATTATTATGCTTACCAAGTCACACGACTCATGCACTTCAACCACTGGATAGGGCATTTTTCAGACCTTTGAAGATTTATTTTGCTCTGGAAGCAAAATCTTGGATGATTATGAATAAAGATAAAAAACTTACTCGCTACGATGTGTCCAAACTTATTGGTAAAACTTGGGGAAAGGCTGCTAGTGTATCTAATGGAATCGCTGCTTTAAAGTCTTGTGGGATCTACCCATATAATCCAAACGACATACCAGAGCACTATTTTTCACTCTCGGATGCATTGCGAGAACAAGATCTTGTATACGATGAGCAAGGAAATGATAATAATGTTAATGAACTTGGCGAAGGCTTTTCAGGGATACCAAACATCAATAATCTTCCAGCTGAAATGGAACCAACAATTTCGGAAGTGGAAGTAACTGAAAATGAATCTGAAAACAATGAAGAAGAAATGGTAACAGAAAATGTTGAACGGTATAATTTTACTGCATTTGATAAAACACCTCAAAAATGTCCAGATTTACCCTCAGCGTCTGCAGAAGAAACGCCTACAAAAGTTTTGACTAAAGTTCATCCCATACCTAAATTACCAGCAATGACGTTGAAAAGAAAACAAAAGGCTATAGTATTGACCTCCCCAGAGAATATACAAAAAATAAAAGCTAAAGAAAAATGTAAGAAGGGTGCAGTGACGAAGAAACTGAAGATATATGAAAAAAAGAAAGTAACACAGGAAAGAAAACAAGGAAAATAAAAAAAAAATAAAGCGATATTGATGAACAAAGTTACAAAAGCTCCTCGAACGAAGATATTTCTGATGAAGAAGAGAATAGGTGCATTGAATGTACAGAAAATTATTATTCCCCGACTTCTAAAGAGGATTGGATAAAGTGTTTGTCATGTTCATCTTGGATGCATGAGTTTTGTACCATGTACAATCCTCTGTACAATGTTTGTGGAAAAAAAAGTTAAACGGGAAGCTATCAATAAGATTAAGAAGACAAAGAAAAATAATCAAATGTTATTCAGTAAATGCCACGTAAAACTATAGTGACTTGAAATTGATCTCGAAGTAATTTCTAAGACTGATTGTTGAGTTTTTATTTAATTATCTTAAGTTTGTTCTATTTTTGTAATATTATAATGGGGCATTTTGTAACAGCCGTGATGCATATTATCAATACATAGTGTTACAAAACGCCCCACCGAAGGTCTGAAAAAAATATTTTTTGTAACTAGTGTAATAAAAAATGTAACCAAATTCAAGTGCCATTTTGTAGTTTAAATACCATTTGTTGCATTTATGATAAATATATGACTGATAAAAGTTTAGAGGGCATTTTATTGAGAATCCCGTAAAAGTGGGGCGTATTGTAGCGTTTTACCCTATATACATTACATACACGCACAAGTACATACATATATACATTACAGAAAAATATTTAAAGATATATATATATATATATATATATATATATATATACATATACAGATATTGATGAATTAAATCAGCTGGGTTTGCGATGAAATTGCAATACATATAAACCGATTTTCGCGACGAACAACAGAAAGATGGTTTTGTGCATCACTGTAAACTGATGAAAAAATTGAAAAATTTTATTGGTATACATATCAATTTGTTGTTTTGTTATCATCACATTTTACAAGCCAAAATAAAAATTTGTCAAATAGTTTTATTTTGGTTAATGGGCATTTTGCCATATTGGCAATAGATTATTGACATTTAATTTGTGCTGCTATTATAAAAATATGCTCAATAGGAGTCGATAGACATCTTACAGGTGTTTTTATTGTCCTTTTTCAATTTAAAAAAAATTATCTATGTTCTAAAAAAAAAAAAATAAATTCAGGCGGCGTATAGCAGGAGCGGTGAGTGAAGGAGGACCTCTGGCTACGGCTCCCGCAGATTATTTAATGAGAAAGATTTTTATCTTGTTCTTAATGATAAATATGAAGAAAAATAAAAGGACACCCTGAAAGGAAAATTGATTCTATGATATTAAAAAATAAAGAAGACAATTATAAAATTAAAAAACACGAAAAAATCTAAAATTAGAAAAAAAAAAAGAAAAATAAATTAAAAATCCGATCGCGTTCGTTAGTTTGTTCAATAAAAGAATTTCAAATTTCATGTAAATACTTATGAAGTTTAATTGTTTGTCGATTCCCCTAAATACAATGAATTTGATCTAAATCGGGTTTGATTTGACGTTATATTATAAAACAAATATGTATATAAAAATAAATAATTTTTTAAATTAAATTTTCATAACAACCCTGCATTTAATATGAATGTTTAATAATTTTTTAATCTGTGTAACATACGATATGGTCTGCTTGAAAATTTACATCAGTCCGCTATTAGATGAACCTTCCAAATGAGATGTTAATTTAAAAAAACAAAATTTTTTTGGAATAGGAACGATATTTTACGATTGATAGTTGAAGATAATCTACATCTCTTTTATCATAAGTTTTTTAATCTTACTTAATTTTTCTAAAGTAGTCGCGTTTTTTATTTCCTTTATTATTGGTTTTTCATTAAACCAAAATGTAAAAGAAACTAAATAAACCTATCCATACCTATTTGGCGAAGGAAAGAAATTGTTTCGTTCGTCGTTTAAAGTAATACTGCAATTGTAATGTACCGTTCGGAAAATATCCAGTTGAATCTAAAATGACCTGCGATTTATTATCTCCCCTAATTTCTCAAGCATAGGTTTGAAAAATTTAAAAAAAATTCTGCACTTAATCAAGTTTTTCCATTAACATTTTTTCGCGTCAATAATTTCAAGTTATGTAGGCAAATACGGAATCCTATTATGCGTGTTCTGGCAGTTACTGGGTCAATTTTAGTTCATAAATTCATTCTCCTATTTTCTTATAAGTTTTTGAAATTATATTTGTTCGTTACAAATTGTAACGTGATAATAATTTTTATAAATTAAATAATTTTGTTAGAACTAAGCTATTGGAAGCACGAACCAATTTGTTGTAAGTATAATGGATATCAGTAAATACATCTGTGACCAAGCTACTCCAAAAATTTGAATTTTACTTCATTAATCTTTGATTTACAAGATAATTAGTAAAAATGAGTTAAATATAAAATTCAAGCATTTTTAAAACTTACAAATAATTTCCAAGTAAAAGAAAATTAAAATGAGGACCTAAGGGTAATATTAATATATTTTCGCATAGTTCATTTCTGAAAGATAATACTTTACATTTATAACAAGTACGTGTATACACATTGTTATTAATTTTTCAAACATATAGATTTATATTAACGACTACGAAATATTGGGATCCTTCGGAATGAATGGGGTCAATTTTTTGGGAAAACTTCCGTACCCACGAATTTCGCGAAGATAAGAAATATTCGTTTTCTGCATTCGTTTTCTTATCGGAAATATATGTTTTTTAACATCATACATAGGATATTATTGAAACATATTGCTGATTATTATACTTTTCTCAATAGCGAGAGAGGATTGCGAGGGTACGAATTGTTCGCTTTATACCCGGACATGTACTGTAGACCCTTATTTTTATGAGCCTTTTCTAATAAAATATAAAATATTCCTCTCCCTTAAAATAATAATATTCATAAGAATAAACGAATAAGTTGAAAATAATTTTCTATTAAACTATAAGACTTACCTTGCATTGTATAAAAAGCCGATATTCCACCTCGATTTGCTCCACTGAATGATATCCTCCCTACAGTTATATTACGAATTGTAACTTGATATTATAAGCTTCCAAAAAATACTACTATGCAATTACCAATAGATATCCAAATTCATTTGAACAAATCAAGCGATACAGATAATGCCATGTAAAAAATTAGTAACGATTAATTAGCTCCAATTTTCCTTGAGAACTTTTTTTTTTACATTTGCTGAGCGTAATGGCAAACTGGTCGTACATTTTTCAGTAGGAAAAAAAAGTAAAAGGAAATTACCCTTAATTCATTAAAAACTATTTGGATTGTGAACAAAAATTCTTTCCAGGAGCCTTTGAAATAATTAACCAACTATTATTGATTGTAACTTTAAAAAACATGGTAATACACAGAAGATCATATACGAGTGATGCTAACTTGCTGTTCGTGTCGATTCGTATTTGGATCACGAAAGAAAAATATTGGACTGGAGACTAGAATTGGCATCTGCGATTGGCAATTTAAGTTAAAACAAAGAACCTAATTTCATTAATTTAACGACAGCTTTCAAACAGCTAGGAATTACCTAAACCACGAAATTTACGGCAGTAATTGAAGATAATTCGAAACTCCTTCACATTATTTAAATATGTAGAATATATCGCTTCGACTAAACACGATTAATACATCTTGTGAGAAAATTGAATATTTTAGAATAATTTCTTGTTTATTAAATAATTTTTTGTAACTATTAAAATATTCGTATTACATTTATTAAAACATGTATTGAAACACATCAATTTACATATATGCATCAGTAAATATTTACAATTTTAATTAAAAATCCGCGGCTGATGTCGATTTTAACTGGAAATATAATTACTAGTTGTGTTCGCGCATTCGTTCATGTGAAATCTATGAAATCACGCCGTAAATTTCGCGGCTTAGGTAATTCACTAGCTGTGGCCGCGAATTCGTTCACGTGAAATTTCGAGTAACAAAAGTTAAGAGAAATTTTTGTGTTTTTTTTCTTTTTTCTCTCAAAACTCTATGGGCATATAGTTTATTAAAACGCTAACAGCGTTGGTGACTAAATCGGTTCCGCTAATTCTGATATTACCGTTCACAATGAACCTATACAAAAGATTAATACATTTGTTTTATCTGTTAACTGATTGAAATGAAAACAAGGCTAAATTTTAGCTCAAACTAATATAAATACGTTCCTGAAAATCGCATCTAATTCAGTCGCTGCTAAGATTAGCGTGCACAACGAAGATGCGCACAGACAAACGAACAACATATAAATTCTGAAAAACATCAAAAATCTTTAGTAGGCAGAACTTACTTTAAAATATTCAATGTAAGGACTCAATTTCAACCTTTTTTTTCCTTTAAGACATATACTCTCTTTGATTTGAGAGACGCTGTGTAGTATCAGAGCTATTCCGGGTAGCTAGTCTTTAGCGGCTCTCGTCTGGGACGCATGTTTAAAAAGTTATGATTATTTGAAGCATGTTTCGTTAATATTACCATATATTTAACTGGTCTTGTGCAACAATATTACACACATAGATGTTACGAAATGATAATCGTTTAAAGAAAAATAATTCATCATTTTTCAATTATCTTATACTCTACGTGAACAATTCATATTTCGACGTTTAAAAAGTTCAATGCAAGCTCACATTTCAAACTATGACTATATAATGCGATGCAAAACAAAACGCTATACAAATTATATTTAAGATGACAGCTATTAAACGTCGGACTTTTGTTGAAATAATTTCTTAATACGACTTCATAAATAAATTTAAAAAATATGCTTTACTAAAAATGACTTTAATGTTACAGAGAACTTTTGATTTGTTTTTGCTTTTTGTTTACTTAATTTTTTAATAATTCCGCTACATTGCCTTAAATGTACGAGTTTCCATTTCTCTTTGACATTCCCTTTTTAAATTCGAATGTAATTTGATATGCCAAGATAAACACAGTGATCGACATATTCTAGAGCCGTGTTTTCAATTAATATGAGGTTCTTAATGTTATTGGTTATAATCTTGGTTTTAGTGAAGTTAATTTCCACGCCGACTACCTATCAGGCAAATAAAGAAGTTATATAGTGTGAACATGGTTTTACATGCAGTTACTATTAAGAAACCGCATATAACACCTGTTATCCTGCCGGTTTATTTTCTAAAGATTTTGCTTATCCTCCTTCGAATAATTGATAAGAATAGTTTGTTAGCAGAATAAAAAGCTGATCATTTTGTAGTTCGCCTTTCTATGCACGTATAGTTGAATAAAATTTAATTTTAACTAATGTCAGATTGTAGCAGTGGTGTTAAGTATAAAGTTGAAGAACTAATCTGCGGGAGTGAATAATAGCATATCTAATAGCATACTGCTTTCATAGCTCCAATTCATACATTTTGTGTGTCTGCATTTTATCTTCAGCTTTGCTATCGTTTTTGTTATTCGCTCTTCTTTACTTATTTCCATTTAATTTTCTTGGTTTTTCCTTGTTTAAATAAGCTTGTAATTGTTCTAGGTGATTTGCGATCGCTGACATTGTTCAAGTCTCCATGGTAACTTGTTAAAATACATCTGCGGTTATGTAGTTTTTTTATACATTTAAAAAGTTTTATATTTTTTCAATTCATTCTACCTATTTTTAAATTACGTTTAATCCATCCAAGTTAGGTACCTTCTATTTTCGCCATGTTCCTCTATCTGTGCATCCATTTATACGTCACAGCCGTTTTATTTCTAAGGCTATTAGTAAAGTTTAAATTTACATCATAAATCAAATTTTTGACGCCAGTAAATTTATAAAATTTAACTTATAAAAAAAATATTACGTCTCTATTACATTTAAATTGCAGTGAATTTTTTTTGCGCATATTACATTGTGTAAGACATCGATGAATAGGTATTTTAAAAAATATAGTTGCTACGTCATTAGGGTTTGTTCGGTACAGGGATTCGTTTACGAAATATTAAGTTTGGAAAAAGTTCTTTTCGTTTGATATGCTTGTCCCGACTAACCTATGAAGTGGTTGTTTTTGTTAGTGTTACGTGTCTTTGAGTAACTGAAAAGTATTAACAATAGTAGTGTTTATAGTAAAATAAAAAGGACAATTATCACAGCTAAGTAGGCTCTTCTAGTCTCCCAGACCAACTTTTTACATGTAGTTGGGTCGGAGAGATTTCATAGAAAGTTCAAACCAGTGACTTAAATCATCTCCAAAAATAACTTTATATTTCAAAATGCATATTTATTATGTCGGTGAAAGAAATATGAAGCATTTTATTTACATATTTACAGCAGAGAAATAACATTATTAATATGGACCAAATTTTTTGCCTGTGAAAGATACAGTAGTTAATATGTTTACGTTGTGGGAAATAATTTTTATAAAGGTTAATAGAAATATTCTGTACTCTTAAATGTTTATTAATGGCTAAATATGAACACTACCCTCCCAATGTAAGTTGTATTTGCACTTGATAAGTTTTTAGACTTCATTTCTACATGAGATATTTCCTATAATACTTGTCTATGATATTTGTAACTTTTTTAAGTTTCGTAACCAAACACGGAACCCTTGTAGATTCTGTCTATCTATCCGTTTGTATATCAACCGTTATTCTCTCAGTCAAATAACGCTATAAAACTGAAATTTGTTATGGTTTCACATGTTTATAAAATCTTTTAAAAATAACAATATATATAAATATATGACGTGGGCGTGATTTTTTTATCACGTAACTATATATTCTAGGGTTTTGTGGAATAGGACTTTCAAAAATAATGGGGTATATTGATTTTTACAATTAATTAATATTTTGTTTAGTTTGATTAGATAAAATTGCAAGCATTGGAATGGCATACGCTGTATACTTATTATGTGCAAATTTGAATCTGTTATATTATTCTTGCCCGGGTCATTTTCTTTTCATTCTTATAAATCGGCTTTGTGATATTCTTAATCCTCTTATACACTTTCAAACTTTCATTTCATTCCTGAATGTATTCTTTGGCTTACAGTTTTTTTATAGCCGCAATTAAAATTTTTAAACTCTATAATTTTGATATCCGAGGGGAAGTTTGTACTTAACAGTTCAATAATTTGTTAAATTTTCAGGTAATAATAAAGTATGAAATATATTTAGTGTTTTTTAGCTGTTTGGAGATTGAAAAAAAACACTAAAACAAACCTCCGATCCGTCTGCAATTCATTTATAATTTTATAATTACACCCTACAATGAATATGTAAATAATCTCTCAAAATGACTTTGCTTTTCTTGAATTTAAAATTACCATTTCGTATTTCTGCATCTGGAAAGATTATATTGATGGGCACTTATGATTCACACAGATTTCTCTTTTCATTCTTTTTTGAGAATTGCTATATTGTCATATCCAATAAAAACATTTTTTCTCTTTTCTCTTCCCTATTACATTTAATTTTGTAGTGTTTTATGTTTTTAGGAACTTTTGCAGAGAATATTCCTTAATGTAATGATCGATATTTACTCATTTGTATTTGATGATCATGCGAATTTTTCCCCTAAAGTTGAAAGGCTTACTGCTATCAGTACAGATTTTTCTTTTTTCTTTCTTTCTCTTTTTTTGATATAAACAAGTACGCTATGCGAGTATGATATATTTTAGGTAATTTCCCTATATTGAAAACTAAAGATAGGAATGTATTTATAAAACAAGTATTGAGAACTTCAACAAATGACTTGTTAGCTACTGCAAGAAATCTTCTCCCATGTCCTATTCGTATAATAGAAGTAACTAAGGCTAAAAGTGTCGCACTCGGGTTGCGGTAGCTCAATGGTACCACGACTCTTGCTTTGAATATTCGATACTTGAAAATTCAGTTAAATATTCTCAATTTTCTGAATAATTTAATTTTAATTTTGGCAACAGGAATAGGGTATCGTCATAAGCAAAGGTAATAAACATTTTCTATTAATCCATACGCTAGAGAGAATTAATTCCAATACTGGGAAAAGTATTATAGTTTGGTTTTTTTTCAATCATCATGTCGAATTATCTCGTTGTCGGCTACTGTCATATATACTACAGAACATAATGACAACTAGTGGTCGCCCGGTGGTAGAAAATCGACCGCTTTTTTATTAAATTTTTAAGTTTCAACTTTATTGAGATTCTTTTGTCAAAGAGTATACCTCTATGATAAAAAATAAGACAATTCAAATTACTGGTACGACATTTTCCTTTGGCAACGGGTGTATATTATGCAAGCTGACAGATGTTTGTAATAAATGTATAATTAACAAGCTGAATTTCACTAATATAAAAAAACACACCTATTATTTTTAAGTTTGAACGTTATATATATATATATATATATATATATATATATATATATATATATATATATGTGTGTGTGTGTTGAATTAGATTGTGTTAAACAATGAAAAATAAATAAAATCACTACTTATTAGATAGAACCTACACAGACAGGGAACAAACCATGGGTAACGACTATGCTAATACTCGTACTCTTTATATTACAATCACAGTAATATTTATTTAGACAACGCTACATTGATGATAACGAAGAAAGACCAATTATTATTATAATTAGACAACGCACAGCTGACACAACCTTATCTCAGTTATTAACGTCGTAACTTTTTAAATAGAATGGTGTTAGCTGCTTTTGTATATATGTTATATAAATATAATATATATACAAATAATGAAATTTTGTAACTACGTGTTTGGCTAATATACAAATATTAGCCAAACTTTTGTATATATGTTATAACAATATTATTTAAATATAACATAATACAAATAATGAAATCTTGTAACTACATGTTTGGCTAATATATAAATAATATTAGCCCAACAAGTCGTCAAAAAAATTACAAACACACACACACACCAATACGAGTGTGTGCGTGTGTGCACGTGTGTGTGTAAAAATACGTCGCTTTACACTTTGACGGGTTCACAGTGATTTTTCGGCTATAGTGTAATTTTCTGTAAATAATGTTTTTTCATGCCAACGTTTTCAATTGTTATAATAAAAATTTTGCAATTTTTTAAATTTAGCTCTAGAAGAACGAATTGAAGATACACATGACGCCATCGTATAGTAGTAAAGTTTTATTCTTAATATTTGTATGAATTTTACCGACTTTTATCTTTGAGGAATTATGCGCGATATCCTTGAGGAATTTCCCTGCTAAAATATATAATTAGATATGTATAATTAGTGGTATAACATTGTTCTAACTATCAGACACCCTTGCTATTGTATGAATATTATATTGAAATAATATTCATTTTAATTTTATTACATACACCGGAACATTTGCACTGTGTAACCTCATAGAATAACATAAATTTAATTTATTATCCTCACTAAAATTTTTGTATATTGTATAACTTCCGAAAGTATAATAAAAACTACACCGCTCCATACAATAAACCCACTAACGTAAGCAGTGAGAAAACCCGCACAAACCCGGTTTCCGCCATTGTTTTGTGAAATATATAAATGCTGTTATAAGTTCCTAAGAGTTAATCTTTGCTAATAGCCCACCTGAAGATTTTGTAATACAACGAAACCTAGGTCGCGGTATAGAAATTAAAGATAGTAGAAATAATACTACATCACGTAGTTTCATTTAATTGTGAACATTGAATTTCTACAAAATTAACGCCAAATATAGGATGCCCCAAAATTCAAGCAAGAAGTAATTTAGATAGAAAACACAGGTTTATAATTAAAAATTGTAAATTTTGCTCAACAATAAAAATGCGTTGTTCTTTTGTGTAGCGCATATATAATAGCGCAACCCTGAACTGTTAGCTGTCAAGCTGTATTTTTTTTTTTGGTTGGCAACACTTTATCGCACAAATAGCGCAAAATTCAAATCTTGCGTGAATTTTGGGACACCTGTATATTAAAAATTCTATAGTTGTTACTACTCGAAGGTTGAGATCTCGTAAATAATACTAAGTAAACACGTATGTGCTAATATTATTAATATCTATATATTAAAGAGTTGATGGATATTAAAGTGAAAACCTCTGTTTCGTTCGAGTGCATACATATATTCATAAGTATTTAGATCTTGAACATCGCTATTGACATATTAAAACACATAAAAGCTGTCTTTTACAGAACTTATGAGAAGAGTTTCTCCACTACTTCATGCGGATTGAGCTATATCGCGTCGTGGAATATATGAGCTTACGGATCCCGGTAATGTTCTAGATTATAGCGAGGCGGGTCTCACAATCTTATATAACGATAAAATTGAGCGTAATGCTTGAAGGTTGAGATCTCGTAACCGAATCATAAGGACACCTGAGCGTTTCATTTATGGGTCTGAGCGTCGTTTTTGTTCTCGATAACAGGATTTATTTAAATGTGTAGGGCGTTATTGAATAGTGCCACCCTTTATTCCCATTTATTTCTAATCGCTCTTTTCAATCAAAAAGAGTTGTCGATTTGTACTTTGTTGAGTAAAAGGTGTGTATATATATATATATATATATATATATATGTCTATGTGTGTGTGCGTAAGCGTAAATATGAAGATGTTGCTGCTGTTGTGATTAAACAAAGTAGATCTAGAAGTAGTAGAA
This sequence comes from Druceiella hillmani, assembly GCA_039881145.1. Lineage (NCBI taxonomy): Eukaryota > Metazoa > Arthropoda > Insecta > Lepidoptera > Hepialidae > Druceiella > Druceiella hillmani. Next base: position 18,138,315 of record JAYKKI010000044.1, on the reverse strand, counting down.
AGAGATCCGTTCTTTTAATGTTTAGGATTCTCGACGAAAAATTGGCACGCAAGACAGCGAAAAGGTGTGATTGAAAGAATTTGCCTTTCAATATTGTTTAAATTTATCGAACTTTGAAATATGCTTATACGGTTTCAAAATAGAAGTTAAAAATTATTGAACGCCAGAAATTGGCATGTTGGGATTCTACAGAATTAATTAAGAATATTTTGAGTTATAAATTAAAATGTTAATATAATCTCGATGCCAACTAAATTTTTGAGAAACACATGTGAAGTATAATTATTTATAATAAAAAGTATTGATACGTGGAAAAGGGAAAGAAGGTATTATTGTTTATTTCTTGGAAAATATTTTTATTTTCTTCTCAAGCAATTGATATCTTGATTAAAATAGGCGAATAAGGACACAAACCCTATATATATATATATATATATATATATATATATATATATATATATATGTATATATATATATATATATATATATATATATATATATAAAATATATTTTTTACCTCTAAATTGTAAGCATACGATTAAACAGTTGTGATATTTTTCTTTAAATAATTTTTTTTGTGACATCAGGTGGAGTTTGAGTGAAATTTATAATCAACACCGTCCAGTTCAAGTAAATTGACTTGAATTGAAATTATTTTTCACTTCTATTACTCGTGAAGTAAATTGTACATGGTTAATGGAGCTCTACTGGTATTATAGACGATTCATTCGTTACTTTTAAGTTGATTTTAGGTCTCTTCTTTGCATTTATTACTATTTCATTTTTTTCTTGAAGTGAAAGTAGATTCCTTTAGGGGGCTCTACTGGTATTGTACAAACGTGTAATACGTTCATGTGAAAATGGCACCAGATAATTTAAAAAAGGCCTCCCTTTTTTAAATTATCTAATGTGATTTTCACAAGGTATTTTTCATAAGGAGGGGAAAAAGAGGTAGTATTGGTATAGAAGAGCTTAGAGTAGGACAGATAGTGACGCTGTTTTCAATTGTTTTCCGTTGGTTTGCTAGGTCAATATACCAGAATCAACATTATGCTATATTCAATATTATTATTCGCATCGCTCTCGTACTGACGACTTTCGCTTTATATATGTTGGGCTTAATCACCCTGTGATTTGGAAATCGAACTGACCTGATATTTTTTTAAACTTCGATTTTGTGTTCTGTAATAGGAGTTTTTCTTCATTTTTATCCTCCATGCCGTCTCAGTACACTACGTTATAATACGCTTACATCCACTTGATCTATGGAGAATACAGTTGAAATGCTAATGCTGCAAGCAGATTGTATCGTAAAATATCCGAATGCTGAACCTTATCCGGATCAACGAGTGTTTGTGAATATCCACCAAGCATTATCAAAGTTTCATTTAACTGATTACTGGAGAAATTCATGAAGATCGACAGTGGACTACGATGAGGTTTTACTAGAAATCAAAATTGATGCAAGCATATCAGCACGTGTTATAGAACAATAGACAGAAAGGCCAAAATATAGTGTATATCATATTTTGCGTCTTCATAGATTCCACCCATACTACGTACAACGTATGCAGAGTCCATAACCGCGTAACTATCATAGACAGATCGAATTTTGCAGAACAATGCCACAAAATATTTCATTATCTAATGCAATTTGAATATTGGCATTAGGTAACGAAATTATTAAAATACATAATTAGTTTCATTGAAACTTCTTACATCTGTCAAGAATTATGGAAAAACCTTACTATCTCTTCAACTCTTAGTTTCCTTTGCGTCACTATCAGTCTCGGTCTTCCTCAAATTAAATGGAGTCGCTGTATGTTCCACTCTCAACGATTGATGTCGGTCTAACTCAAATTATATGAATTTGAGACCTGAATCTTGTCAATAGGCACTTAATTACATTTTCGCTGAGAAAGGTAGTAATTTTAATTTGGCTCTTGTTTATTTTTTTTTCTTTACGAATTTTTTTAAAGTATATAAAGGATGTAGGAAGTATTGTGACATTGTGAAATTTCAGTTAGCCGCACCAACTTTTACAATAATTTGCATGGCAGTGCCTGTACTTATTTTTTACGACATAAAGTGTCAAAATTAGCTAAAACATTTTTTTCTAATAATTTAAAAAAAATGGAAACAAAATATTTTTTGTGTTTAAGCTATATCACATCTAGTTTTATTTTAAAAATGTATCATGACAGTACCTAAAATGTCTTCTAGGCGTCGTAATAACGTAAAATTTACAGTTACTTACATAAGTTAACTAAAATAGCTATAAGACATATCAGTTTTAATTAATGTATATTTTAAAGGTAATTAAACTAGTAATAAAATCCGCCAAGTGTGTGTAATACTCGCGTCCCAATGATTCCTTTCTCAGGACTATTAATTAGAAGGATAAAATTACAATATTCTGTCAAAATATTTCGTCAATAATTAAGAAGTTGAAGAGAGACAATTAACAGTCATATTAATTTTTTCTTAACAATTATAAATGCCTAGATTTTTGTTTTATCTTTCCCGTAATATATAAGACTTAGGAGATACGGGAGCATATGTTTGTTTTGTGGCATTTTTGGTCAGATGTCAAAAACTATAGGATTTAAAAATCAAGTCAATAGCAATGGTAAATGAAAAAAGCATCCATGATATAAAAATAAACACCGAAGTTTCATCAAAGTGTTCCTTTTAAAAAGGAAAAAAGGAAAAATGTAAAAAAATGTTTACATTTCAAATACAAAATCCAAAAAATGGTAATTGAGTTTAATAATATACATACGAAAATCAGTATATAATTTTAGTTTTAATTTATATAATGGTTTAATTTTTTTACCTTTTTTTCTATGTAGTCTCAAACTAATCTATAGCCTATACACCGCTTGACATTGAATTTTGAGAAAGCTCGTATATAGAAACATAGATTAAAAATTTCACAGCTTTATTTTGTGTCAAAATGAATGAGGTCAGCATTTGTAGATTCCAAATTACAAAAACGAAAAATTGCATTAGAACATTATCTTCCATTTCTAATTATAGCATCATGCCTTAAAGTAATTTTGAAAATTATGAGGCACGGGAATGAAAAAAATAATCAATATATTGCAGAGACAGACAGAGTGTACTTTTTTTAAAATGTATAATTTCTTAAATATATAAAATACATAGTTTTTATTGTGAAGAAGCTTATATCAATGTATCAAAAAATACATTCTGGGATTTTTGCAAAGTCGTCTTTCGATTATTGTATTAAGTGTAAATTCTCTTATGAAACTTGATTTATTTTTGTGACATAAATATATATTTACATGTTAAAGTTTAAACTTACAATCTAATAAACTACAACAGTTTATAAAAGGCAGGTACTCATTAGCACTTTTTAAACGTATTGTTATAAATAAACAACAGTCTGAATTCAGTAAATTATTATAAAATATAAGATAATACAAATAATGGTCACATCGTTAATCAATCTTCAAATATGTCAACATCTACTTGGAAGCAGTAAACTTCACGGCTACTTTTTTTCTGTATTTCATATGTCAAATTAATTTTCACTATCTGCTCGTAAAAAATATAAGGACTGTTCTTGGATTTCATTTTAAATTTTTTAGCACGGTTACGTTGACCACGTAAGAAAATAATAATTGACCTCATTATTAACTACGGTGCCAATAATCCCAGCGTATCTGTAAGTAACTTTTGTTTTGTGGGTACATTTATTAGTAAAAATACCTTGGGACAAATACATTATGGACGAAAATTTTTCTTTTTATGGGAATAAAGGTATACCAATAAAAATCTCGTTTTCAGAGTCGGAAACTTCTGCAAATCTTTATCATTTTAGCTACTGAAACCATTGTCATCACAAGAAATACCTTTCTACTAAATGTCAAAAGTAAAGATGTTTTAAACTCTTTTGGTTCTTCATCTTCGATGGAAAATGTATCTATATATCTATTTGTACATATATATCTATGTGTAAGATGCATTCCGCCACCTTATTTTGTAACCGTTGCCGTTATTTAAATAAATACTCTGACTTTTTGAGTAAACTGACAAAATCTTCAATTGTTTTAATGTTATTTTTTAGAACGTAATCATTGACTGTTTTTTTTTAAGGAAACACCATAAGTCCTTTATTATGTTCAGTTTCACTGCGAATTCAAGTGAATAAATTGACGAATTCTCCAAATGTTTGAATACTTTTTCATTTTAAAACATGACCATTAGCTATTTTAAAGCACCATCGTAAGTCCTTTACTATGTTCAGTCCAAGTTGCAAAAGTTATTTACGGAAGGTGTTTTATTAAAATTATTAATCGTAAGTAAATATTAATTTGGTTTCTGGGTATTGTGATATACGACCGTCGGAAAATATGTGAAGTATTCGGATATTTCTCATATTAAACATTTTTCTTAGCATAGGCTTTACAGGCTATGAGCCATAATTTGAATCACAAGGCCTTGCCTGGTCATTCAAATTATGGCTCACAGTGGCAAAGGTGAGCTTACATTTACAGCTGCTGGTACCGAATTATTTTTTTTCGAAGAAAAGACGCCTGTATGAATAGTCAGATGCATCAAAATATATTTATTCGATGTCTTGGGCAATTTATAGTCATGTTATTTTCACCAAAATCAATTTGTTTGTCATTTACATTACCATAATTTTTTCCTTTTACCCTGAAGTTTTTGTTTACTTCTTAAATATCTTTTTAAATCCAGTTAAACTTTTTTCGTGAATGTAATTATTTTTATTCCTCTCCTTTTATTATTTCTCCTTTCTTACTTGCAACTAGAAATACCCCGTATCTTTATTACTACGAGGATATATTTAATTTTTTTCTTTTTTTGACAGAAAACATAACCGTAATTTCTGTAAATGATTAAGAATTAATGTAATTGATTGATAATATTAAATTTCGGAAACGTTCGTGTTAATATAAGAACCTTCCTAAAATAACCTTTCCCGAAACTGCGTCTTTGTACACGATTTTATTTATTCGCTACAAGATTATCTTCGTTATCGGCTTTTGAAGGTTATGAGATAGTACTCCGAACATATTTTATAAATAACACTAAACATATACAATCTCTTGGAATAAAGAAAACAAGATTTGTTTCTCTTAATGACACTAAATTAAAGTACGCCCTACTCATACCAAATTGAAAGGCACTTATCAAAAATGAATACAATTTATTGGTGACATTTTCAACACCACAACCCTCCATGTCGAACGACCAACACATTATTGCTTACTAACACAACCCAACTTACTCAATTTGAAATAACCGTTAAACAATGGCTGCTTTCACAAATTGTCTTTTAAACTGTCAGACAATATTCGGAAACATAAAAAAGAAAATTAAAAATTAAATTATTCTCTTTGCACTTATCTCTTATTTATTTAAATATAAATCCTTCATACAGCTACACAAATAATAAACATGAGTATCATAGCAAATATTCTTTTGAGCTCACTCAAAACAAGAAAATTCGTCTAGTGTTCAGTGTTTAGAACAAAAGTTTGCTTAATTTTTTTTGTATTCGTAAATATTATCAATTTTAGTGCAACAATTCAAGACGGAAAAATTATAACGTACAAAATATTAGTGACATATGCAGGAAAATAAATTTCCATACCCATAACGAAATAATATGAGCGCATTAAGAAAATATAACTATCGCAAACCAAATACAGCATTACATGTATACATTCAGTTTTTTCTTCACGAAGATAACACGATGAAAGAACTCTGAAACAGAACCGAGTAGTGCAGATTGAAGGAGGCCTACACCAATATGGTTGAGAATGGCTTATTATGGTGATATGATGGGTTCATTAATTTCTTTAGTTCAGAAATGTCAGCAGAACATTTCAATTTATCATTTGAAATTGAAATACATTGTTTTAAATAAAATTTTGTTTTAAATAAAGTTTTGTTGTTTATTGATATTATGATAAATTCAACAACAAAGAGTTTACTTACATCAACACAATAAAAAGAAAAAAATAAATATTATTTAATTTAGTAATATTACTGAAACACAATTTTCGAAGCGTTATGAAATATTAAGCGAATGTAATATTTATGAACGTAATCAAAATTATATTTAAAATTTTTAAATTAAAAATCGTCTGTACATTTCATAATAAATTTTATACTTCTTTCATTTTTTTTTGTGAAATAATTCTCCTCACACGAAATTTATTGATATTATCCATATTTTATTTTATGGTACATGATATATACAAAAGTAAAGAGGAGAACTTGATAAAACATTAGAGCGCTGTACGATGTCGCTTGTGGCAGCGGAAGCTTTCTTAATAATTACGCTGAAGTTTCTCTTTGCTTCCGTCAAATACTATCGGTTTCGTTGATCTCGGGTTTCTCGATTCATATTAAATTGCAATTTTGTCCTTCAACTTTATAACTGACTTTGTTATTTGTTTTATAAAAGTTGTTTTTTAACAATTGCGTTGAAACGAAACTTTTAACGAAAAATATACGATGTTGTTCATTCAGAGTCGGATATACTCGTATATGAGTACATCAACTTATATATTTAACTTGTTACTGCTATTTGTTTATTGATTACTACAGTCAAGTTGTTTTCTTGAGAAGAACATTTGCGACGAGAATTAAATAATTTTCTTATATTTAACTGACCAACTGTATGCGAATTGACATTTGAATAGACATTGAATTGACATGATTTCATGAACTATTTATAATTCAATTCAATATTTTGTATATTATTTGTAATATCATGGATAGTACATAACGAATAAAATATAAGGCTCCAGCGTCACATAAAAGCCGACACATATTAAGGCCCAGGAAAAATAAATAATATTTAAAGTAATATGATACGTTTAATACATTATTTATAAAAACGGTGCAATAAAATGGTTGCATAGCTGTTGCATGCCACTCATGTTATCATCTTGTTGATAGCACCACACTCATGTTGCGGCAACTATGTTTTAAAGATTTAGTTTGTAAAATTAATGTTGTACATAATACCGCTTTAATGTTAATACGGTCTACTGAGTTTGACTTTGCATATGCATATGTATATGTATATATATATGTATATGTATATGTATATGTATATGTATATGTATATGTATATGTATATGTATATGTATATGTATATGTATATGTATATGTATATGTATATGTATATGTATATGTATATGTATATGTATATGTATATGTATATGTATATGTATATGTATATGTATATGTATATATATATGTATATGTATATGTATATGTATATGTATATGTATATGTATATGTATATGTATATGTATATGTATACGTATATGTATATGTATATGTATATATATATATATATGTATATGTATTTGTATATTATATATATGTATATATATATATATGCGGTATCCACCTGGGAATCGCGTTTAGTATCAAAAGGTGTCCAAAACATAAGACCTGAATTCAATATAAAAAAATAAACTCAGAGCTTTGCAAAATATTACTTTAATTTTATAGTCTAGTAAAGAGATTGTTAGGTCTTTTACTTAATATTTTGTATTTTTTCGTGAATCGCGGCCTAAAAATGTTTGAAAAAAAGTGGCTTACACTGTTCAATGTTTTGTCATGCAAATGTTATTGTTATGCGAATTATAGAATATTCATTGCGTTTATGTTTAATTATACTAACTATTTATATAAAAAAAATTATATCACTGTAGTTAATAAGGTGGAAATAGAACATAATAATATAATACTAAATACATGTTTAAGAGAAAAAATTATCCTTTACGAAATTTCTACGCCGTCCCTGCCGCGTGGCCTAGTAAATAAAAAGAATTGTGGCTAAAGTAAAATAAAAACAATTCGAAATAAACGTATTTCGACGTATGACAAAATTATTATTAATAATTGTACATCGGTTTTTGAATCATATTTAACGTTTGATCTAAAAACCGATGTGCAATTATTGATAACAATTTTGATTAGCAAAAATATTTCTATTAGCGAAGACAAATCAGAACATATATAAAATTATCCTTTAAAAATTACAACTTTATATTTTTTCTTGAAATCAACGAGGCACTTCCATAATTTTATGAACTAAATGTTGCACATAATGAAGCAGTTTCTTGTAATTGTTTTATATACAATTCAAGGCTACATTCCGTATAACAAAACTTATTAAAAAATTATCTTTTCTTTTTGTGGGATTCCTTTCGAATCTGGTATAATCATTGATATCTCTAAGACTCCTCTTATACATACGTAATTAGAGAATGTATTTAATCTAATGTATTTCTACTCAATGTTAAAAATGCGAAGAGATTACGATACAGTATTATTGACAAAAGAAAAATTGGGTTAGTTTGGATTAGGTTGGGTTGGGCTAGGTTAGGTTAGGTTGGGTTAGGTTAGGCTGGGTTAGGTTAGGTCAGGTCACAGAATATTTTTTTTGGATATTTTATGGCATTCATTTCACTTTGTAGTTGTCTGAATTTTAAATATATTTTAAAATCACATACTATTTTTTTTAATTTTAAAAAGGTTTAATATTGACAATATTTATTACAATTTACAATAAATAATCAACAATAAATATTACAATATTTATTGTTGATTAATTAAATTAAGCCCATCCCTGGCTGGGATTTTGCTTATACTTTCGAAATACTTAGAACAAATATTTTTTTGGTAATATACATTTTTATGGAAGTTATTCTTTAACCAATTTTTTAAATACATTAGCCACAGCCGGAAATTATTTTAGTTACATATATCATTTGTATTTTTTTATACATAGTACATTATAAGTTTATATCTTAAAAAATAATTACCATAATTATATTTTTATAGTAATGGCAAATGCCAAAGTTGATAGTTATAAATAGAAAAAACCATAATTTAAAGATTTAGAAATAGTAAAACCTGTTACGTTGGTATAATTGATCATTTTTCTTATTTGACGTTTAATACTGTTAAAAATTACATTGTTTTAATGTAATTCCTAAAGTTTATTTTAAGTGATTTAATTTCATTAATTTCTAATTCATTTGTGTGTGTGTCAAACGTGTAATATTTAACGATAAATTGATTGTGAATATAGTGACAAATAACGATGTAATGTACAAATTTCGACATATTTCTGGTGCGTATTTTTTTTTAAATGTTTTTTATATTAAATAATCATCAGGTGTAGAATTTCTTTCTAGGTATGTAGTTTTAATGTGTATATTTTCACATGATTTCTTATTAACATAATTTTTAAAAAAATTTCGAAATGTTCCTGGTTGTAAAGTGCAAATATTCCAAATTTTCTTAGCGGAATTTTCGACAGATCTTTCATTTATATCATACAATTTGTATAGGTGGTGCGATCGAAGTTCCTAATATATACGCATACTTATTAGATTAAAGTCACTCCTCCTCATGAGTATCATTCAAAGGGGTTAAATGAAAATCGTGTTTGTGTATTGTTAGTGAAAAGTTGTAGTCACTATCCGGGCAGCAGACGGAACTCGTTGACTCGGTAACGGCAAGTCGAGGGGTCTTCAGTTCGAAGCTCCATAAGTATCGTGCTCAGCTCAAAGCTACCCCGTGCTGCTGTGCATCCACGTCTAGTTCAGGTGCAGTAAAATAAAAGAAATAACGCGTGTGATCGTACTTACGTGGGGGTGTGTATATGTGAGGGTGAGCATGTTGGCTTGCGTGCATGCATGCATATATGCGTACGTGAAAAAGAAAGTGTTCAGTAATAAGTATAACTGAGGCATTCTAAAATGTTATGAATATATAATTTAGGAAAATGTTATTTATATTTTATTTATTACGTTGAAACACGTTTACTAATTATAATAAGCCAATAAATTTATTTCTGTAATTTTTACAATTTGTACACAATGTAGGACATGCAATATGTTTCGTATACAACACGACTCAAATGGTGAATAATTAACATATATTATTTTCATAATAATATTATTAAAATAATATATGTTAATTATGGAATGACTTCAACTTCTGTTATATGAAAATTTAATTTAAGAACACGATAAATGCACTGTTTATCATTAGTGCGAAATATTTCGAGAGCTTTTTGCTGTTTATACGCGTATGTAAATCTAAATAATGAAAATAAAATTATTATTGGTTCGACAATACATATTATTTTAACCTTTCACTGTACACGATGTAATTTTGCTGTACGGTCATGATTTTTGTGGTATCATAGAAGTTGGCTATAGAGGCTAAGTTACAGTAGCATAGTGACTTTTATGTCGTGAGAAATATTATTACAGGATAATATATTTAGAATTATAAACGATTCAAATAAATTGTTATTTTTCTCGGTGAGAATAAATACAAAACTATATTAAAAAGTAACCTATGATGCCATGTTATTCGTCAAGAAGGACAGAGGAGTAATAAGGGGCATGCTTTGAGAAAGTAATTTTTGAATTTATCGCTTTAACAATCAGAATCACGCAAGATAACATTTTAGTAGTTTTATATATCTTATAATGTAGCAAACAATACAGAGATTAGAAAATATTTCAGCCAATTTCAATGCTGTGATTTAATTTCGACCGCGTTCATCCCAATTATAAATCTATATGTTATCTCAATAATCTGCCGGATTGTGTACACATTTAAATGTGACTATAAAATTGCACTCAGTACTTATGTACATTTCGAATTATCCTATTAGTATCGTCACCATTACAAAAATCTTATCAATCCAACCAAGATCTAAGGATTCAGTTTCCTATTTGATTAAAGGATTCATAGTAGATAGGTTTTGTATATTATACACACTTAATGTTATAATATAAAAACAGAGCAGTTGTTTTCTAAACCAAAATTTCCTTTAATTAAACCAAAGCAGTTTTTATTTATTTCAAATTAACAATATATCGTCAATTTTCCAATTAATTGGGAAACAAATTTTGTTACAAAGGCAAAATATTAACTTTCAAAATCAAAATGAAAAGTCATTTATTAAAAAAATTAAATAGAAAATAGTGAATTATAAATTGCGCATAAAAAAATCTAAATAAGAGAAAAACAATAACATAATACTTAATATTAATAAAATAAAATAAATTTCCAGCAAATTCATTTATTTTAGTTGTTAATTAAACTTTATTTAGATTGTTTCTTGAAATAAAAAAAAATAATTTTTAGAATAATAAAATTTGTTAAAAGTTAGTTTTAAGTTTATACTTAATTATTTTTATTTTAATTAATTCAAAAATAACTTAAATTTGAGATTAATTTTAACATTAAATTTCATTGTTCTAAAAATTTAATGTTGTTTCATTTCATCGTTTTCAATTTTTTGTAATTTATAAATTTTTAACATTGAGTAAATTATATAGCAATCATTTATAATTTAAAATGCAAATAAATACATACGGAATTGGAAACGGTCTGGCATGAGATTGGCTTACAGTAGAAAGTCAGTAGAACAAAAAAAATAATAAAATATAAAGTTTGAATAATATTTACACGTGTTTAGAATTGAGGTTATGGAGCTGACCGCGCACAATGCTTCTTGCTTGAATGTCGTTCCTTACGTGAGGGTTTCTGCCAGTTCGCTTTACAGTAAGCCGCGTAAAAGAACTTCGTTCCAACAATATATTAGGTTAAATGGAATATAACCACAGCTAGTTTAAAAAAAAGATAATATCATATAATATCTTAATATCATATAAAAGTAGAAAGTAATTCTATAATAAGAAACATATTTGGTTTATAATATATTGAATCTGTTTAACATTATAATTAAAATAATTTAATATTTATTTAATATTTTTAGATTCACAGCTATTCTTTTAACAACTACATATTTAAACAGAATATTTACATATTTAAACAGAACCGTGGAATTCTGCTTCGCATATATGAAATTTTGTAAATACGCTGAACAAATTCATCTTTGTACCTAACTAGCAATATTACGTTTATCCTTCATTATGACTCTAATTACTAAATGTATATGTACTAAATGTCAAGACTCAAATTCTTCTGAAAGTGACCTCCGTCACCTAAATCTTGGAACAGGTTTTGATTATCTGTCAGTGAGTAAGCGAATAAATGAATGTGTAAGTTACGATGTTGATTATTTTGATGTCAAATGTCTTGGAAACTAGTATAATATACAGATTAAAATTTTTATCACTTTGTAAACCATTATTTTTTCGCAAGCTAAAAGTCAAATTTCAATCATCCATTGGTGCACAGTTATGGATGCGGGAAGTAGCTGAAAAGTGCTTAGGATAAAGGATGTGTGGCTCCAAACCTGGTGATGCATTGCCGAGTACCCAGATAAAGTTCCCTTAAGTTCTTTATGCTAATCGAAAAATACAATCTTCCTTACAGGAAAATTGTAATTCATTTCATAATTAACCGTTAATCTTGATATCAAAAATCTATCAAGGGAGAATTCTACACTTACTCCGATGGCTCTGTTCACATTTAGGCTTTGCGTGCGTGCGTGCGTACGTACAATATTTAGTTGACCACCTGGCTTTTATTAGTAATATTAGCAAAATAGATAGTCTCGGCACGCTCATTTCGCTTGCCGACACTTTTAGGGTTTGTTTTTTTTTGTATTCACCGCAAAATTGTTTTACTTGAGAAACAACTAACAACTTATTAAAATAGCAAGTAAAATAATAGACTAAATAAATATTTTACTCACAAAGAGTACGTGAATTTAAACCAAAAAACCAAATGTGTTTGTGTAGAAAAACGACCTACAGTTAATTCCGAAAACGGGTTCAAAATTACACGTTTGGAAAAATAGTTAGGGTCCTTCCAGGTACCATTTCGTCTGAGTTCTGAATTCTAAATAAACTGTGAACTTTGAATTCCAAAAGATCAAGCGCACGACATTATTCGCAATCCTATGTATCCTGACGTTTAAATCAACTATCTTTACTCGCCTAATCAATTGTGTTTGGACTACAGTGTAAATTGTTTCAATTCTAATTTATCATATCGTATATATTTATACTCTAAACATAGATATATTTTATAGATTATTCAAAATGACCGGTAAAATATCTATTTATTGGCTTAAAACTCTCGTTCTTAATTTTTGCCGTTCTAAATATTTTTCTAGACTTGAAAAATTAAAATAAAAAATAAGTTAAAAATTATACCCAAATAAAAAAGGATTTACTTATATTAAATGCAAATTGGATTAAAAGGTATTCGTAATGAAATATTAATTAAAGGTTTTATCAAACTAAACACAAGAGGCGAAGGTCGATGAAATCGAATGTTAAATTGATATAAGAGTATACCATAAATGCGAAGCTGGAGAGTTATCTAGCCCAGATTAACTAATACAATTATTGATTCAAAATTATCTCGGCAATTTATAAAAATTACTTACTAACGCTTCAAAGAAAAGGATATTTTATACGGTGTATTTCTTAATTAACCCATTTATGCCCATCGCTAAATTCGCCGTAGAAAAATAAATAAACGGAATTATTACGTGAAAAGTAATAAATTTAAATAAATAATGAAAACAGTTAAATGAAACTACGTGATGTAGTATTATTTCTACTTCCTTTAAATTCTTTACCACGAACTAGGTTTCGTTGTATTACAACATCTTCAGGTGGGCTATTAGCAAAGATTAACTCTTAGGAACATCCTACAGCATTTATATGTTTCAAACACAATAGCAGAAGCCGGGTTTGTTAGGTTTTCCCATTGCTTAAGTTAGTGATTTTATTGTAGGGGAGCGGTTTAAGTTTTATTATATTATACGATAGAGTTATACGATATACCAGTATTTTAGTGAGGATAATAAATTCAATTGTTGTTATTATATGAGGTTGTACAATGCAATTGTTCCGGTTTATGTAATAAAATTAAATGGAAGTTATTCTCGGTCATATATTTATATAAAAGCAAGGGTATCTGAAAGTTGGAACAAGGTTATACCACTAATTCTACATATTTCCGGTTTTATTTATTCATATATTTATTTATTTATTTCTTTTATTTTTTTATCAATTTTTATATACTTATATTTATAAGTGTATTTGGGCTAAAACAATTTGAAGAGTACTGTAGTATCAATGTTGTCTAATTATATTAAGTTTAAAAGATATTAAGTATGGGTGATGATATTATATTTAGTTGTTCCTTTAATATATTATTATCCTTGTTGTCTTTTTTTATGTCTGTTTATTTCTAATGTTTCTAAGATATGAAGTTTATTACCTTTTGTATTAATTTGTAATATATAGGGGGCATTATGAGGGTGATGGGTATTTTCAATAATATGGCATTGGGGGCATTATCGGCATCGCAGTTGTTTTGATAGCTTTGTGGAAAGTGACCTCGGCCGTTATATTGCAAACTTGGCATCAGAGAGGCTATTGGACATGAACTTCGATCAACATTTTGTCGTAAGTAATGGCGTGCAATGCTACATCAAAACTATTTGTCCATGTATATGGCATTATAAAGCATGTGCAAACGCCAGGCATTGCTAATTGCTAAATCAAGCATGTACAAATACAGCAGCTACCACCACTTTTCCACGGATAGTAGTATGATACAACGAAATAGACTGATCAGGTTAGCAATCTCATTCATACATTTATTATAAGTTACCGATACTTGCGTTATATCAACATCTGTTTTCTTCTCTTTCACTGAGCTTCATTGTTTCACTTTACTTAATGGGAGAACAATATCACAGTAAGTTCCCGTTGTACTAACAGTCAACAGTCAAATTGTCTAGTCAACGAACTACCGGGTCGATAAGGATAACCAAAATAATATTTGATTAGCCTTATCGATCCATTTCATTAGTTTGGATATTATCTTCATCGCCTTCTTCTCCATCAGTGAGAGCATTTGGTTGGGAGTAAGAGCTACCATTTCCACATATACATCAGAGTCCTCTTCTCTCACTATAGCTTCTAAGGCCTCCTGGAGCCTTCGATAACCCTCACTTGCAGCAAACTTCTTTTTCGACATGGTTTTGCAACAGTGTAAATCTGCAAAGCAAATACATTATTTACTATATATGTGCCCTCTGTTCCCATTTGGGGATGTCAACCTAAATAATCTTTTCACATTGCACATAACCCTATACTTTATTCTACCTTTTATTTAAATTAAAGTAAACAATATGTACATGATATTTATGTAAAAATATAAAACGTTTGAAGTAAATATATAAAAAAACACTTACCTTTTCGTAGCTACAATGATTAACCAATTTACTAAATTTTAGCTACAAAAACTATAGCAGTAAATAATTATTTATAACTTAACTGCAATTGCAATACAAACAAACTATTAAACTTTGCGATTTAGCGTTCAAACCCGGCTAACCACAATAAATAAAAATTTTGAGGGTAGGTTTGGGAGTGTCCTCGTTTGGAGAAATACATTTGAAGAAGGAAGTAATTTTTTTGCTTATAATGAAATATTGAAAGGTGTAATTTTATTTATGACATAATAAATAAGACAAGAACGATGATGTATGTATAAGGTACCTATCGTGTAAGTCTGAATTTTAAGACTTTAACTTTTGATTTTGGGAAATATTTTTTATGAAAATTCATAATAAATGAGTTAAGAAATGAAATGTTTTTGTCACTTTTTTGTTATACATATCTACTTACCTTAAAACATTGTCCATAAAATAGTAATAAATAATGAACGGATGATATGAAACCACAAAAGGCCTAATTTAACAAATACTCTGAAATTTTTCCATTTATTCGTTGTTTATTTGCATTTTTAATGTTAACTTTTAATGGTGTAACTTGCTCCTGTTTACTTGATTTTTTTATTAAAAATGTCAAATACATTCACTTTAATTACTAAACCTCTCGAAGCCATGTCACCATTATGTATAGTAAGATTCTTAATTAGTAATGCATGACAATTAATTGCTATTTTACCGGATAACATATCATAACATTAATTCGAAATTTTTCCAACAGATTTTATGTTTTCTTAATTACATTTTTTGTACTAGAGACATCATTCAGTTACATACTTAGAATGAACCAGATGCAAATAAATAACGAAGATGAAGCTAAAATCTGTGGAGTAATTTGTACGCGGTATGGTAATAACTGGAAGAGCAATATTCTTTTAATATAGTGTAATATTTAGTATTTTGTATATTATCATGAACTATAATGCAACAATTAGTGATTCTGAAAGTAATTTTTCAAGCATCTAAAATTTAAAGAAAGATGAAGCTTTCCAATAATCCAATGTTAGCCATAGCAAATATTATCTTTAATTTTCGTAAACGGCAAGTTTTGGAAACCCCGATTAATACATAAATATTGAACACTTTTGAAACGATTTTCACAATATTTTCATTTTTTTATATTGCAGTAAGTGTGGAAGGAGATATTGTCCATTCACCTAGAATGATGCAGTAATTGAGATCGTGACAGCGATACGAGCAAATAAACTTGTATTCGCATCGTTAATACAGGATAAGGTTATAAAACAAATTAAATAATTAACATTGTAATTATTTGTTTTGGATTATTACCTTCTATTATTACAACTTATGTCCGTTATTGTAAATTTGATTCGAAGAGTATTTCAGAATTAAATATTTTTCAAAGTTAATTAATTTATAAATATTTAAAACTATTACCGATAATCTTAACTAGCTTTGCATGCTCTTTAATTTTAGTTGCTTTGTTGGAGTAAATACATAAGAAATATTATTATGTCTTTCCCGGTAGGAAATTAGACTTTTTTGGAATCTTTTTTGGAAATAATCGAGAGCTGTTTGATATCGTTTACATTATGAATAAAATAAAACATGGAAAAAGATAACCGCTGTATACGATTACACATTGTACTTCATTATAAATCCAAAATGCACCATCGTACTGATTGAACCTTATTTAGTGCGGCATGTGGAAAATAAAAATTGATATAATAGCTAAAAAAACGAGGAAAACTAGAATATTTCCTAAATAATCTTTACGTCGTTTTCCAACTATTTAAACAAAAGATTTACTCTATAAAAACACAATATCTGCTAATGTATTAAAAGTTTATATAAAATGAAATGTGAAAATCACGATTGATAGACACTATCTATGAATTCAATTAACATATATCTAATATATGTATATATATAAATATATA
Organism: Druceiella hillmani; assembly: GCA_039881145.1. Classification (NCBI taxonomy): domain Eukaryota; kingdom Metazoa; phylum Arthropoda; class Insecta; order Lepidoptera; family Hepialidae; genus Druceiella; species Druceiella hillmani. The sequence goes on along the minus strand of JAYKKI010000044.1, from coordinate 18,121,140 downwards.
TATATATATGTATATATATATATATATATATATACATATATATATATATATATATAGTGTTAATATATATACTTTTCACTCGCTTAGCAGCAACTTCGAATAGCATTCTTCGCGATTTCAGTATTTTGATTTATCAGAGCGTATAATTTTGAAGTGTCATGTCTAATCGTATTTGTTCTCTTATATCTAACGGTAGATTTACTTTTTCTTACATATTTATTAGGTTCTGATTTAAGAACTACGTCACTTGTATTTTTCTCATAATTTTTAATTAATCTTTGATTGACATTATGACTTTTATTGCCAAACTAATGGATATTATTTTCTTCACTGATTTTTAGAAATGTTATCTTTCTTTATTTTTTAAAATTGTATTAATGTTCACTTGTCAAGATGTTTGAACTAGATACTGTTGTATTTTCTGAACGAGATGCTATTAGATCTGAACGAAATACTGTTATATTTTCAATAGTTTGCTTTATTATTTCTCACCGTTATCTTATAGGCAATAATGTTGTTTCCGGTAAAATTGCCATTATTATGTACGAATTCGTGGTTTAAAATTTATAATTTTGGAACGAAATTTCATTTCGATTACGCGTAACTTGAGGCAAGTCATATTAATAGTTGTAGTTATAAGTCAATATCGACACATTCTGAATGCCAAGCCTCTCCAGCCACAATAAGTAATATTAATAAGCAAGGATATACATGCAAGTAACACAAAGGTATCGTAAAGTCACTCATCACCGTGTATTTGCTTAATCCAACTTGGTTAAGAAGAAATAATTTTAGCCATCATTTGGTGTTAAATTTCAATTAAGGAAGGCAAGTATTTAACCAGGATTTACAAGGAACTCGGGATGAAAGGGTTTTATCCTTGTTCGAATGAGATGGCCTCATCTGGTGCCAAATTTAGATAGGACTTGCCAAATTACGTTCAAGATCTGAAGAGAAGAAAGTAAGATGTTGAATTATGAAAAGTTTAAATGACATAGCTGCTCAAATATTTAAATTTTCATTAAGCTTCTTTGCGCGGATACTATTTAAAGTTTTGAGAGGCTCTTATGAAATATTCAGTTTACCTAAGACTTTTTATGTTACGAAACAAGACAAGCTTATATTAATTAAAATAGTTCGAATAAACGCGAATTTTAGTATCAGAAAAATCTGTTCAATAAAGTAGAGGCAGCGAAGGCTTGCAAATTCTATTTAGTGATATGTGCATCATTACTTTTATTCTGATTTTCGAAGGAGATAATTGACAAATTTTATTTTTCATCTTTTTATATCCGACTTTCTCTGACATAGCAATCCTCATTTCTACATAGATAGTTGATGATGTCATTAATTTTTTGGTGGCAATGTACATTCAATCAATTGAATTATTTGGAACAAAAAATTCTATCTTATGTAATATGATATAGATAATTTTTGGATGATGATGAGAAATTGTGAGTTTCGACCTGGTGACCAACATGGATTATTTTTACCATTTTTACTATTAAAACGTTCGTCAAATCTTAATGAGGAATGATAGAAAGGATACGCAAAAAAATTGCGAGCGCCATTTTGTTTAAGTCTCATTTTCTTAACATATCATATTGCATACAAGGTAGATGCAAAATAAAATTTGTAACTAGAATAAGCATTTGCTGGTTTACGCTTAATACACTTTTTACGAATCCAGCAATCTTGCTCCGTTACATCATATATCTAATCACAAATATTAACACAGGTAAACATTTTGAATGTCCCGAATACGTCAAATGGAATTCACAAAATTATAAAGATATTACTATTGCTTTTGTTTTTTTTTTAAATTTCTCTAAATCAAGCGACGAATGGTCAAATTATATCCACAACAGTTGCACAAGAGTTGAAAATCTCAGCCTGTCGATATTTTAAGAGCACCGTAGATTTTTTGTAGAACCACAACTTGCGTCGACTATAGAGTGGATGGAAGTTTGTCATTGAGTCTTCCGATCGTGGGAACAACATCTGGGCGTTGCCTGATTTCTTGGCTTAATCTGTAATTTACAAGTGGTCTAAATATTGCTTCGCTAAAACCAAACAAAGCGTAATGTATTTGTGTGGATATCTGTTTATATATAATTCTGATAATTCTTACACATAACATTTTTAATATAATTTTGATACCATAAGGATTTCTGCCGTCTATAACATATTCATATGACTATTAACTTATCTCCAAACTTTTTTGTAATCAAACTTCATGGTACGTACACATACGTTATGTAATTTCGTATGTATACATACAAACAAAAATGTTACAAATACAAAGCTAAATAATATTAAAAATACCAATGGAACGTAATCCTATATATAACCTGATGTGTATAATTTATTAATTTTTCACACTATGGAAAGTACTAATGAATCCTAAATTTTACGTTCAGTGCAGTCAGCAGTATTGGCAGTTGAGGGTCATCGAAACTGCAAGTGTGCAATATCTTTATATGTAGTGTCAATGAATCTTAACTTTCAGAACTTTTGAGAGATACACAAAACAATTAATTAGTCTATAGAATAAGATGCAGAAATAATAAAATAACACAGGGATATTTTAAATATGCTTAGATCTAAGTTTAGAAATATACTTACGTCCTAGTCTCTCACTTCCGTATCATTTGTTAAAGATATTCCTTTCTTGTTTACACCGCAAACTATTGTAATAATCTAGATTTAAGTACCAAGAATTGTCCATCAATATGGCATACCAAAAGCTAATAAAATAAATTTTCCAAACTCCATTACTACACCCATATTAAACTTCTGCTATGATAGTTTATTTTAATTTCTCGCATTAATATACCACATTTTCTTTCTTTTAACAAGAATGATAATTTTGATAACAATTTGTTTTGTCAAAGTATTATAACGCTAACGTAACGCAGTAACTATGAATGCTGTAGATGTCAAGAATGTACGACTGGTACCCAATTCACGTGTTTTTGAATGTATATATATATATATATATATATATATATATATATATACATATATATGTTTACACAAACATACGGTTCTTGTGCTTAGATCATTTTTCCTATAATGTAAGGATTTTTATTTTTTTTTTAAATCAAATAAATGAAAGTTGATTTTCAATAAAATCACTCCTAATTTTGCTCAAATGACTATACAACATTAGATATCTCAAAAACTAAATTCAATAATTTTGCTTGGAAAATTAACGTTATTTACTTTTCTCAGTAAAAAAGTAAAAATAGAACCTTTTTCAAATACTAAGTAGATTCAATAGACCTGGCAATATCTGGCAGCGTGGAGTGTGGGCATTAATATCGCCTTCGAGACTTGTGCAATATTATTGGACTTGATTTACTTTCATTCAATCGACTGAAAAAGCTTCAAAGCTCTTCGAAAATGGTCTCTTAGGAAGAACCAATCATTTTAATTATATAAATTTATGATGCCCTTTTGATGGCTACAATATCAATTATATTTCAGTCTCCGAAAGGAACTTTCAAAATAAAAAAAACACTTTTTTTTTAGATATATGACGATTTCAAATAGTTATTTATTTATTTATTTATCTACTTTAATATATCTAATTGATACATATGGCGGACTTATTGCTACGTGAGCAATCTCTTACAGCCAACTATAACACCCGTCCAGCCCCGCTTGACGAACGGCCGGGAATCGAACCCGGGTCTCCGCGGTGCACTGCGTCGTCACAGGCCGCCTTGTGATCAACCCAACACACCACGGCGACGACAGTTATATTCACTGTTTTGTTAGTTAGTTAGTTATATTTGTTAGTTTGTTAGTTATATTCACTGTTTTGATATTTATAGTTCAAAAATAACATTAATTACCGAAGGAAGAACCATTTTCGTTTCTGCAATGTTTGTACTGAAATTAATTTTAATAAGATTGATCACAATGTACATAGTCGAATTTACTTATTTCAGTATTTTATAATAAATGTCTAAGATTTTAATAACTATTTTCTTTCAAATTGTAGTGAAAAAAATCTGTGGTTTTCATCTGACGTTTTTATTTATTTCAAATATATTAATGCCTGTTTAAACATAGGGTCAATGTAATTTAGGGTTAATTTTAGTAGAACTTGTTAAATACGAATCATATATAACATGACTAATATGACGTACATAAAGGGTAGGTTGAATAGATAAGCAGAAATGAGAATACTGTTTGATATATTGCATACAGCCATATTTACATACATACAGAATTAATTTTAAAAATCAGTAATTTCGAAAATAACTGTGACGAAAAAAAGGTGACATACTTCTTGAGCTATGATTAGCTCATATATATGTAAGGTTTTTAAGTGTTAATGAGTAATTAAAAGAGACCGATACTTTTGGTAATTGAATTTGCAGGATTATGAAATTTAACGACATATTTTATATGAGACATAAGTATTTTTTAGATTTTTTGAACAGGAAGAAAATGTTTGGACTCGCAGTTACAACATGCATAAGTAACATAACCACAAAAGTCATAAAAAATATATATGAATATGATACTTGGCAGGTAAATCTGAATTTCAAACCATTCGTCTGCGTATTTACATTGTTGTAAATATATACATTAATATAAATTTAAAATGCTCAATTTAATTAAATGAACTGAAAAACTTATTGTTTATTCACTGGTTATTATTAATTTACTGACTTTGTCAATTAAAATAAAACTAATATAATTTATTGTAAGTGGTAATGTCGCTACATTAATACATATTGCACTGGACCTATTTGCATAAAAACAGTAGTGTTACTAGTATTGATAAATAAATAGGGCATTGTTTTGAACATCTCCATTTTCTAAACAAACCTGGTAAAATAATTATGAAATTCAAATTATCATAATTAATAATTGCATTTCCTCAAATATAAAAGTGCCATACCTTTCGATTGCTCTGAATATCAAAATACGGTTAAAGGAAAATTAAGCCAAAGAGAAAAGACGATGCTAATTCATATGCGCCATCTATTGCGATCGAACGAAACTATGTGACTGACGCCACGGTCGTCTGCATGCAACTGATATGGTATTGTGATTGCGACTATAAATATCTTAGTTAATCAAATTTTAAAAAATGAAATCAATAACGAAAAAATCGGGATCTCAATTTTTTCGCATATATATTGTTATAAAAATATTTAAATAACTTAAAATGTACGAAAAGTAATGATAAAAATTCCTTTTTATAACAAAAGGTAATTATAATAGATACAATGGCACTACACTACATAGATGTTACGAACGTTTCAAAATTAAAGTAGCTTAATTATCTCAACTTCATTCTCTGCCAGTAAGTTTGAATTTATTCCCTGTGTTGGAAGATTGTCTCTCCATTGCTTTATTTGTCTTTTTTTTATTTCACAGGGACACTTTAAAATGCCGTCTTACGCGATCCAACAATTCATATATTAAACTTCTGCTACTAGTAAAAGTGAAAGGATAAATTTGCACAGACTGGCATTCAAATATTATGATCTTATTATTTTAGGAACAACATCAAATATATTTTGAATGCACAAGTGTTTCCCATTTTTTAGAATACAAGAGTAATAACGATACCTAAATATAATTGGTGCAATTAAACGTCATAATAGACTTTATTTTTTTATTTTCCCGATTTTATTTCCATGATTTAATTACAGTTGTCGGCCCAGGTAAGACGATTTTGCAAAAACCAATATATATCAGCGATGAAAAGGTTAAGATTAAAAAAAAGATAGGCATTCATGGGGACTGCCCACAGAAGTGAACACTTAAAATTATGAAATCACAGTGATATTATGAAGTGTTATAGAATTTTTTATTTTAACATCTCCACAAAATTATTATTAAACCGTATTGGTTTTAATACGCAAGTAAGGTAACTCCTAAGCCACTATGAAATACAAATTGCATGATACATTGCAGAGGTCAAATATTAAAGGAATAAAAAATAAATAATTTCAAATTTTTAAAGGATAAATCTTAGACTAATATTGGAAATATTTGAAAATAAATGCTTTGTTTATGTTATTCATTTTCCTACATAAAATTATTAAAATATTTAGTACTCACTGTTGTACTCCACAGTGATCTTACAATTAAAAAATTAAAAAAATAATCAAACTAAAACACAATTTAAACAATGCACAGTATACACACATTGAACATTCAACATAGTCAATTTAACTTAATTGCATAGATATATTTACAGTACTGATGTTGGACAATACGTCACCCTCATGTCGGTGACGCGATCCCATAAGATTTTCCCCTACCAAAAATCACTCAGCACACCTAAAGAACTTTTCATTTCAAAAATAATATTCATATTAAAAAAATTGTAATGTATGATACTCCACATCTACGGCACATTTTCGTGCTCGTATTTTATAGTACTTTAGTATAAATTATTTGCTTGTTACTTTAACGCAAAATTGATAAACTGTCGGCTCATCCCTGACCGCATTGAAATTATATTTGTCCACGTAAGAAAACGCAAATTTTCGACTACTCTATCCCAATACCCTTCAAGGTTATATCAAATATTATTAAATTATCTTGAGTTCCATTATGCTTTCGTGTTTTATTTACCATTGGAAGAAACATCTTTTCTAATTGTTTTTCTACCCTTAAAAATTAATCACGTATTTGACAAAATAAATTTAAATTTTTTTAGAAATTAATAAGACAATATTGACTTGTTTGCAATTATTTAAAATAATTGTTATAGTTTGAAAGGAATATTACAGAAAATTTATCGATTCTCTTTTAATAAAGAGCAATATTTTCGAAAATTAATTACTATACTCTTCTTGAGAAACTGGAAAATTATTTTAATAAACTACAAAATAGTAGACATTGCCGTAATAATTGAAAACACAACGTCTGCGTATGCATATATGTCTTTCCAGCACAGGCTATATCAAAAAGTATATGTGTTGGCTTAATTTAATCACTTTACGACTTAATCTATGAACATTTTATACTCACATTTCTAGTTTTATGTTTATCGAGTTAGAAGTTTTTGTATTATTAAAGCGGCAGACAGATGAAAAAATACTAATTTATTTTGCCTCTAACATTTCCTACTTTCCAGCACCATACTCAACAGTAGATATTCAAAAATCGAAGCAAAGGAAAATGAATATTTATAAAAACAATGTACGGAAACACGTCATTAAAAAGTCACAATATTGAAATTCATGCAATTATTGAAAAGAAAAATACATTTTCAATAAATAATCGAAAATATGTATTAAAAACGATTATTAACCAACGGTAACAAATATCAAACTTTTTTAAAATTCACGAACTGTATTTTTTCTGTATATTTCGACAGTTTTTAGTATAAAGAATATGAAGACACATCGGGCCGCAGATAGTGCATATTTCACTACGACGTTTGTCAACAATCCATTCGGACATAAGTGTTTCTACACTCATTAAAGCTAACAACAAACACCGCTGCTTAAAAATACGTTTCCTGAAAAGCCAGTAGCGGACTTTAAACTGTGCGGTACGTGTAAAAAATCACTGGACTCGGACAAAGTGCCCACGTTGTCACATTCGAACGGTTTTGTGTTATCCGCATTAGATCCGATCAGTGCACGTCTGGTATAACCGCGATTGCCATTCATGCAGACATAGACGTATTCATGTATAGCACACGGCTGTGTCCCATGACACAGCCACACCCCATTTTTTTGTAAAATTGTAATATTTTGCGTACTTAAGTATATTTATCACAATTCAATCAAGTACAAGGGGTATGTCTTACTTCCAATGTTTCTACATATCTCCAACTTATGTTGTCATAATGATGTTGTTAAAATGCCATAACAAATGAGTGAGTGAATTAAGACGTGGTGGATATAAATAAAATATAATTTTAATCTACTGACATTGATATTTTTTTTCGGATAACATACTTTATATATAATTTGGTTATGGACTTATTATCAAATGTTTTGCCTAATTTCGTGTGTTGTATTAAATTTGAATGCTTCAAAAGTGGAAAGAGGCCTCGCTAGTTGCATTTATTTTTATCACGACTGATCTTGGCAGGCGAATCGTATCTTCAGATCATCTCCTTTAATTCATTTAATTACGGCTTTTTTTTATAAAATCTTCAACTAAAATTTGAGAGCGATAGTATAAAACTGATGTTAATTGACTAACATTTATTTAGAAAATTAAAGAAGAAAATAAGGACGTCTGAACCCTATTATTTCTTGAGCTTATTTCATGAGTCTACCATAATATATTTTGCAAAGTTAATGGTAAAACTGAAACTATACGTATATTGCGTGGCGTAATATGCGATGTAATGCATTATTGCAAAATACGGTGTAAATATTTTTTGAAACCCCTCTTATTCAGTATGCTAGTACAATGCACATTGGCTTCCCTCATCGTGATCCGAGATGTTTCAAACTTGAATAAATGCTATGGAATACTTTCATTTATAATATTTAAATATATTTCTTAAATTTATGAACGAAAATAAATAAAGGAAGGAAATAATAATTAAAAAAGCGAAAATGTGCCGAAGTAATTGATATACCAATAAATTTCCATTATTTATCACGATAAGCTAGATTTTTTTAGGCTTAACTAGCTTTTCCGAAGAACTTTTAGACAATCGGCTTACTCCATTCAATCTAGTTATCTTACCGTGAAAACTAATAACACCATATTATCTTTATTTCAATAAATCTTTAATTTGAATATTTCATTTCATTGGCTGAAAAAGTCTTATATATAATTGGCCTGTTCTAAACAAATTTGGTCTAAAAAATGCAGTTTACATCAAAACCAAGCTGATATATATATATATATATATATATATATATATATATATATATATAGCATTTAATGCATAAACAAATATTTCGCTTCGACAACAATAAACGACATTGGGAGAGTGTGGACTTGTATCACTCTCGAGAATGGAAATACTCACATGTCCCTCACTTATCGACATGGAACTACGCCTGCCACATTGTCTAACTGTGAGCAACTGATTTGAATCCACGCTGAATTTACCTCGATACATAACAGAAAGTTTATAACGAGATTTGTTCGTTGTATATTGAGATATACGCGTAGTGTATATTGTATACTTACGATAAATATATCACTAGTATTCTCCTTAACTTCTTTTAATTAATAGTTAACCGATATTACGACTTTTATTGGCAAACGAATTTATATTTTTATCTTAATTAACATTAAATATTTCTATATATAAAATATTTCTTTATTATAATGTTCACTTGTCACGATGCTTTTATTAAACTTATTGTGTCTTTTGGGTAATTTACCTTATCACCGTTATCTTCTTGGCAATAATGTTATCAGTATTAAATTTACCATTATTATACCAATTGTTGCTTTCCAATTTATCCGTTGAAAACGGAATTAAATTTATAGCATACGCAGACTGAGGCACGTTATATTTATGGCTGAATTTATAAGTTAACATTGATAAATTTCGAATGCCAAGTCTAGTGTCTAACGATTCACAATAATTAATGAGGAATATAAATATGCAAAAATATACGTACAAGTAGTAAAAATATACCGCAAAATCACTTATCACCGTGTATTTGCTTTGCTTAATAGAAGTAATTTTGTAGATTGACTTGCTTAATAGAAGTAATTTTAGGCTTAGTTTGGTGCTAAATTTATAAAAGTAAGCGTTAAGTTTCAATTTAGGAAAGTAAGCGTTAAGATAGTATTTACTGGAAGCCGGAGATGAAAGGGTTTTCATCTCCAGTTCCGTGTTCGTACTCGTACAAGATCGTCGCAACAAGCGTTAACTTAAGACAGAACACGCCAAATTACGTCCATTATCTGAAAAGTAGAAAGCAAAATTATATTGTTGATTTATGCAAATCTTTTAATGATGTAGTCGCTCAAATATTTATAATTTGATTAAGCATCCATGCGATGTATCAAACACTATTATAAAATATAAATAAACCAAACAAGCTTATGATAATTGAACTAGTTCGAATATGTGCCTCTTTTAATACCAGAGAATACTTTTTTTGTAATTAAGAAAAAGCTGCGTATACGAATTTCTCTGGCATCGTAGTGCTCATTTCTATGTGGGTAAGAAAGCAGAATGATTTGATTGCAACTTATTTCTCTAAATATCTAAAATTAAGTTGAAAGGATATGAAAACAAAGTTAATATCGTCAAGAATTTTATTTCAATATGACGCGATCAAAAGCTTTAAATTGTACATGTGAGTGTATATATATAAATATATACATACATATATATATATATATATATATATATATGTACATATGTGTGTATATATATATATACATAAATATGTATATATATATATATATATATATATATATATATATATGTGTGTGTGTGTGTGTGTGTGTGTGTATACACGTATATAATTTATCGAAATTACTGGTCAAAATTTCTGTAAAACTCCTAGTCAAGAATAATTACCAACCAACGAGGCGAGCAAGCTGAGGTGTTTTATAAAATATGTGTTAATACAATATGACGAACGATAAAGATTAATCATATTTACGTGACAAAAAAATCCTGAATATTTTTTTTACTTATCCTCAATCTGAAAATGAAGCTATTAGTTGAAGAAAACTGATGATCAGGTTGATTTCAACTTATCAATATTATGCTGAACAGATTATCATAAAGAAACATAGACAAATATGTAAACTTAATAACTGATAAATTTGGCAACCGGAACGCTTTTCTATGTACCATGTATTGTGTATCGTGAAAAATGTTGCGTGTCCTCTTCGAACTTATTTACTCGACAGTAAAAATACTTAAAATTCAAAACTTTGACAAATTCGTTTTTCATATAAAGCTTGTAATTAAAAATGTTTTAAGGATAAAGTAAAATACGTGTTTAATTAAATCCCAAAGTTTGAATTTAACAAGTGTTTCATGCTTAAGAGGTTTTTATAAATCCCTGATTCTCAAGAATAAGTTTGCGCCTCATGTAAATGTATACAAAGTACAACATGGTTGCCAAGTTCAAACTTTAGTATTAAAGTCATCGGCCTCATAAAATGTTTAATTGCGCGCTTGATATAGACATAAACTTGGTAAACTTTTGAAGCAATATTTTTCAATGATTCCCTTGAATGTGTACCATGGTTTCATGTGAATGTGATTTTTGTAATTCTTTTTGAATAATCGTATTTTATACTGGGATTTGACGAATCATTTGGCATTTTATATTTATAATTCACGGTTAACCAATGATTAGGCATTATATATTTATAATCCATAACGAGGTTATAAATATACAATACAATAACCGTTATTTCCTTAGATATTTCGACAAAAATTAAAAAAAAAATTATAACAACCCAGATCGAAAAACCCTACTAGAAAGCGTAAAATAGATAGACCTGGTGGCTAAAGGCCAGCTATTGAACCGATCAGATCATAAGTACTTTCACAGGTACAAATGTCTATCGAAGAGGTTGTAATGAAAGATTCAAATAATTGATACCAAGATGGAACCTATCGTTTTGGGTCTTGATACTCAGTGAAGAAAGAGCAATTTATTGTTTAGATATACGGTGGGGTCAAAAGTGGCTGAAAAAGGTTTGTACAAATGGCACAACGCGTACGTACGGCGGGTTATTTGTGAACTTGCCCTACTCACTGCTATTGGCTTAAGTTATGGTGAAGGTGTCAAATCATTTTACATCTTTTTTAATTTTTAATTTATATGCATTTCTATTTAAACTGTTTAATTCAGAAGATCATTAGTTATTAGAAAGAAAGAAAAAAACGGAAGAAGAGGAGAGGAAATTATTATCTTTTTTACCTTATATTTCTACCTATTACTTTATATATTCTTAACCATTATACAATTTTAAGTATTACTTTTTACATTGATATTTAAAATAACCATAAGTACTGACGTATCATAAAGTACTGACGTATTACGTTTATAAGATCATATGCAATTAAGTTTATGTATCAAAAAACGAAGTAACTTTGAAATAACAATTATTATTATATTAGATTAAGAGGAAAGAAATAAAACGAACAAATTATAATATGAGAAAAGCTACTACCAAAGAAATAGTCGACTTTATACTTACTTAACCCTAACATATTTTTAAATCTCTCTATTCGATTTCTTTATATTAACACAATTCAATATTAATAGCACAGAAATTATGCTTATGAAAGAAACTGCTTAATTTATAGAGATCAATATAAAATAATCGTGTATTCTTAATATCAACGCATCTAAGTAACATTTATGAAATACTAGGAAGAAAAGAAATCGCGAACAATATTAAAAGGGTTTTTCCGATATATTAAATTTTTAAGGTTTATTAGTCAAACAGATTCGACACTAAGAAATGGTATGGTTCTCATATCTTGCTATATTGACGTGACACAAGTTGTTTGCTCCACCCTGATCCGAATTTATTTACTTCAAAACATCTCACAACGACATGATAAAGGTCTTGAAAACAATAACCGAATCTTCCTCAAGCCAATAACCGAATGAACATTATTTGTATTTTATTATACAATTGTTTTTTAATCTTCTTACTTTCGTATAAGTTGAAAGATAATCTAAGAAAAAATGGTAATTGTATAGAAAGGGCTCATTTGGCAGTAATTTTTCAAATAACGTAATCTAATAAAAATATTGACAGAGGCAAAGGGAAAATATTCGTATACACCTCTAGACTTTAATATTCTCACGGGTCAGGAACGACTTGTTTTCTTAATATCGGCATAGCTTCAATATAATATCCAATTTAGTTTTACTATTGAACTTAAAATATGAATAAAATTTGTGAAATTCAACATAAAAAAGAAATTTTTGTACTTAATAGGATTACTGTATTAAAGAAACAGAATAAATTCTTACACAACACGTATCAGATTTTAAAAAATATTTTAGAAATATGTCTAAATTCGGATGGCTTACATTCGCCTAATCTGAATTGATAACCGCATTATTGTTAGTATACTGTGTTTTAGAAAACATTACCTGGTATGTTAGTGTTTACAAAAGAGTAGAATGGCTAATGTCATTTTTTTTAATTTCAAGATTAATTATTTTAATCTACAGCACGCTTAATAATAAAATTACGACGTCTTCCTGACATAAATCTACGTGGGCTAACGCTATACCAGTTGTAATTTTGAAAACTACTCCCTAGTACTCCTCATGGATTGAATTATATTTATTAATATTTTAGATAAAGACGGATACAAATCCCACTCGAAACTTTTCCATCTTTTAATTTGTTATTACTTACTTGTTATGTTCGTATGAAAATATAGTCTGGATTTCACCACTACTCGAGATTTTCACAATGGCCATTTTATATTAAATTACCTTTTGTTCGCTGTTGAATTCCAATTTTTAGTACATTTATTTAATTTTTAGCAAAAGTACTCGATTTTCAAAATATTTTTTTTGTATTTTCTTACTTTTTTATGTTGTCACTTTTGCTATTAGGGATAAGTACTATTATGGAAATTGTTTTTATCCAGACTATAAAATTATATTAACCAATCTATAAATTTATATTTACCTATTCATATTACTTTACCAATGTTTTGTTATTGGACTTTAAGTTTGAATGTATATGTTTCATCTTAAAGTCAGCGTCTTCAAAATTGGTCTTTCTGTGGGTGTTATTTTTAAATTTCAACAAATACTCGCCATTACAAATAAGCTGCGGTATGGAAATTGCGCAAGTCGGGCGACGTGCAACCCCATAGAAATACAGAATCAAACGTATCAAACAAGTGCGTAGCGTAGTATTGATTTAATTGCTTTATTCCTGAAATTTAAATCTCCAGAACAAAATCCGTGTGGTGCGATGTCTAAAGTTATTAATGTGAAAGCGGCCCGCAAACGATCGCGTTGTCAGCAGGGATTAACACTATCGAAACAATATTGAGCAATTAGGGCCAAATCGGCCCAATTACATTAAAAAATTCGTAGATTCGTATGTAGCAATGTTTTACAGTGACAGTATAAACTTTTATTAAGACGGCAAAACCATATTGATAAAATGGGCCCATGTGTGCATTTCAAATAACAAAATTAATGCTTCATTTTTTGTGCTCCTAATAAAATGTTAATTTCATATATAAATATATAATTATACAGTTTAATATAAATTAATCGACTAAATTATTTCAAAATTCGGCGTTTTTAAAATAACGGAAAAAACGCCGAAGTTAGAATACTTCTTGGATAAGGATGCAAAATTGATTACCTTTCTGTATATTTGTTCAGGTAATTTATTAAGTGAGTTACTATTTATTCAGTTCAAGACATTTGATCTATATTTCTTTTATCTGGGAATTTTTCAATCCCTAGAAATATGAAACCGTAATTTTACAATATTAAATAGCAATATAATTGGTCTAAAGCAATATTTAATAGGAAAAGGAATAATGAGTTCAATAAAACCACGACCTTTTTTACCACAGTAACCTTAACAACCAAGCTAGAAAATATTGTCAAAACTTCATTTACGCTATCAAATTTAATATTTAATGAAAAAGAAATTCATTGATCTTTTTCAGCAGGACCTTTATATTAAATGATTCCATATTCTACGTGGATGAGTCAATTAAATGCTCCAGAGAAACTCTTTACATAGATCTAAATAATAAATTCGTGCATATTTTGGTAAACGAATTCATTTATGTTCAGAATCGGAAACAAGATTTTTTGCTTAAAATACCATAACACAATCTACTTGCATTATAATGTAGAGAAGAAAATTATATGTACTTCGTAGCACACTTCTCAAGCTTTTTCTACTATGATTAAAATCGATCGTAATTATTGATATAAATGGGTACTATTACTATTTATATATATATATATGTGTATATATATATATATATATATATATATATATATATATATACATATATACACATATATTCATATCTTTTTTTTACGGGAATATAAAAATATCATGTAATAAACACAAATTTTAATAAGGCGGGCTCCAATTAGCAATTTTAATCGATCTGAAAGTTCCAGGGAAATATTAATTCTCTGAAAAACTTCGTATATATTTAGCAAGTTAGATTGAAAACCCGGATTCCCACGGATAATCCCCCGAAACATAACAAAATTATAAAGTGTAGACGTGACGGCGGGCAAAAAATCTTGTTTCCAATTCTGAACATAAATGAATTCGTTTACCAAAATATGCACGAATTTATTATTTAGATCTATGTAAAGAGTTTCTCTGGAGCATTTAATTGACTCATCCACGTAGAATATGGAATCATTTAATATAAAGGTCCTGCTGAAAAAGATCAATGAATTTCTTTTTCATTAAATATTAAATTTGATAGCGCAAATGAAGTTTTGACAATATTTTCTAGCTTGGTTGTTAAGGTTACTGTGGTAAAAAAGGTCGTGGTTTTATTGAACTCATTATTCCTTTTCCTATTAAATATTGCTTTAGACCAATTATTTTGCTATTTAATATTGTAAAATTACGGTTTCATATTTCTAGGGATTGAAAAATTCCCAGATAAAAGAAATATAGATCAAATGTCTTGAACTGAATATATAGTAACTCACTTAATAAATTACCTGAACAATTTTTTTTATCAAAACAATAACCAAACGCAACAGTTCTTTTTTAAAACATATCACTTTCTACACTGCTTTAGTTAGGTTTTAATGTTTTTTACCTGTAAATAATTTAGAGGATTTTCAATAAACTAATAAAATAAATGGTTTAAAGAAAATTAATGGTTTTAGAAAATAAATGTAATTTCCGGAATACTGAATTTAAAAAGGACGCTTATGGATTATTGAGTTCTGCCCGCGATTTCGTTTATATGGACTAAACTAACGTAAATTGTGTGTCAATCTAGGCTATATTTTGTCGGTGTTACAATTTTCTTCAAAATCGTTTCACGTTCAGTGATGCCATTACAAGCGATTTATGAAAGGGAAAAAAATTTGTATGCCATTCTACGAGACATTCTACCGCCGTCTGATTTGGGCAATCCTGAGACACGGTATTAGTTAATACTTGCTAAAACCGAAGTTATGTAATTTTCCCCTACAAGCTAAACTACGTCATCAAGAGGCAACCTAATGAATATCGTAAATGTGCGATGCTATCCCTCGGAAAGAACTTCAGATTTCTAAATAAAAGTTTAAATACGTATACTGTTCCTAAGCTGTTTATAAGCCAATTTTTTTTCCTGTAATCTGTTCTGATATTAAAGCCTTATAGAATATTAAACTTCTATCCAAGCTTTTGTGGTTTTTATATTTTATGAAACATTTTAATTTTGTTTCATTAAAATCTGTTCCATAAATTATTTTAAAAAGTTTTCTGTAAAAAATGCAATGTAAATTAAAAATTTGCAAGTTTGGGAAAGGAATTTAAAAGTTTCAAAATTAAAGACGTGTTTTATTTCATTTAAATTTTTTTCCAAAAATAATTAACGATAATTAATGTTATCGTTAATTATATTTATAAAAAAAATTGAAACGAAAAAAAGTCTTTAATTAGAGAATTATAATTAATTTTAAAATTGTTATTCCCGCTCTCCTAATTTTATCTGTCCCGGTTATACCGAAATTAAATAAAAAGGATATTTTTCCCATCCTCTTCTATATGTGATTGCTACAGACGTGAATAAATTAAATTCCAGCTCTATTGTTTTTTTTTTGTTTTCTTACTATCCGTTAAAAAATTACATTATTCATCTTCAAAACTCATCATCACACCCTAACCTGGTCGGTGATGTAGTTATTTTGCAAAGTAAAAACTACCAGCAGTAAATATCTTGAATTACGTTTGATTTACTACCATACGTTAAGGAGTTCCATTACTTATCTCTAGAACGCATCATCAGACACTGACATGATCGATAGTGTAGTTTTTTGCGAAGTAACAACTACCAGCAGTAAATATCTTGAATCACTTTCAATTTACTACCATCCGTTAAGGAGTCCATTGGCCATCTCCAGAACTCATCGTCAAACCCTGACCTATCGACGGTGTTGTTATTTTGCAAATTAACAACTACAAGTAGCAAAATCTTTAATCACGATTGATTTACTAATATCCGCTAAAGAGTTCCATTGTTCTTATCCAGAACTTATCATCAGACCCTGACATGGTAAGTGGTGGAGTTATTTTGCAAAGTAATAACTATCCGTAGCAAATATTTTTAATCATAGTTGATTTACTACCATTCGTTAAAGAGATCCATCGTTCGTTTCCGGACCATCAGATCTCATCATATTTATATGGAAATACACCTACATAGAAAATCATACAAAGAATCATCAAAATACACCCGATGTAGAATTATCGCTGAACATACATGAACAAAAAATTCCGTTGAATTGAGAACCTCCGCCGTTTTTATATGAATTAATATGAAATGCCTGATTTAATATGAAATTGATTTAAATTTTATGAGTTTTCAAAAATTTAAACCGAATTAATTGACGCAATATAATATTTATTACAAAACAAAGATTATTAAATTCTATACAAATTTGGTCCAAATAATTTTTCTTTTATAACCAATACTTTCGACATTATCTAAACTTCGTCTTGAATTTTTACGAATTTCTTTAAATAAAATAATAAGAATATCGATTATATTAAAAATAGTACCCCCAAACAAAGTATAAAAAATATTTTTTTTGGTCTGGATTCAACTTTAATGACGTTTGGTTACTGATTTTAAGACAATTTATTGGATGAACGATCATATGAGAATAGTGAAAGTAAAACTAATGTTTTACTTTCACTTAACTTACTTTTTGTTTTAATTTTTTTATATTTACCTTTAAACCCAAAACAAAAAAATAAAGATATGTTTTTTTTGAACCCAAAAAATTTGGGGTGTTAAACAAATCCTTATATTAACACTTATGAGGTATACATAATAATTATTTTTTATTGCATTCAAGCAGACATATTTACACAGGTACTAGGATTTGTCATACGATATTCCCACGAATCCCATAGTGCGTGTAGTGTATCCTTGTTTCATTCTTTAGTCCGAGGTATCCTTTAACCTAATGCATATATATATGTATATATATATATATATATATATATATATACTGGAGAAATTACTAAAGAAATTTATTAGATTTTCACTTAAAAAATACACGAGTACTATTTTCATTTGTTTCCTTCATATTCATTCAATTTCTGCAATTTAAAACGAAACCTTGTGGTACCGATTCACATGCAACTAAGCAATAGACATACTAAATTTTCTTTCTGTCCGCTCCTTTCGATCCGCTTGAAATCCTGTAATATAATCGATACATTATTTAAATGTTTCTTTTCAGGTTAGAGTCCGATATCAGCCAAAATAAGTATAAAAAATTCATCGAGTTTAGCTAAGGCTGATGACAATTTCGATTTCTCAAATATTTTCATTTTACTTTGGATTCGCGACACCGAGATGAATTTCTAACATTTATCTTTTAATACAAATAAAAATCGCAAGCAGGTAACTTTTTTATTTTATTTGTAGGTGTAGAATTAACAAAATACTTGAATATATCAAACTGTCACTTTACAAATTGTGGACATCTTTAATTAAATGTCGAACTTACTACCTAGAACTTTTCTAGCAGTCTTTTAATTAGGCACCAAAAAAATTATCAATTTCTATGATACAGCCTCTCCAGCGTACTGATATAATAGAAATCGGTCGCGCACGATCACTTGCGCGCGCGCATGTGAGCAGATACGGACGCTAATCCTCCGCGCGAGCACACGCGCACGCTCAACTGCCCGACTGTCTGCTCGTTCGACCACTCGTATTCATTCACCCATTCAAGCACATATACATACGTATTTAAAGATTATTAAAATGAATTTCAAATAAAATCTTGACTTTTTGTTTCAGTTTCTATTTTCGCTCGAAAAAAAAATATAGTAACATTTTGTTTCCTTAAAATATAATGTGACAGAAAATATCTGCATCACACATATCTTTCCTGGCAAGAAGGAGATCGTAGTTTAAGTATATACCACCTTCGTAAAATGAAATATTGCCCTCATCACAGATAATTTTCCAAATTTACAAGTCACTATAGAAAGTATTAAATTCGATTATAAAAAGTCTAATTCGACCAAATACAGAGTTAATTATATAAATAGGTTTATTTTAATATTAAATTAGTATATGTTTTATAAAGTTACGTATAGGATTTCAATTTGGTTTTGCGGGCTAATAAAACCTGTGTGATAATGTTAGGATAAGATAAAGCTCGTGTTTGGGATATTAGAGTGACAAAATAAATGGTCTAAGAGAGAATCTTAGGTCGATCTTGAAACGTGACCGTGGTACATAAAAGAAAAATGCCTGGTACCTAGAAGCAAACAGTATTAGCAATATTTTATGTAAATGTCGTAAATAAATCAATAGTTTTAATTTGGTATTGTGTGTTCATTGGATGATGAACCCTTATAATTTCGTCATGTTCGTCCGAACATCCCTCTATCACAGTTTCATAATTTCTACAGTTTTAAAGTTTTGGACACATAATTTTGTAAGTGTATCCATCATATGGAGATCCTAATTAGCACTATTATTAATTTTTGGAATGTCTTTCCTCATTTACATAAATTTGGGGTAATTTTTTTATTCCCGTTTTATTAATCGGGCAAATATTTTAAAATGAAATGAATGTTCTATTTGTCGTTTTCCATTTTCAAACCAGGTTTCAGAATATTTGGTGCATAAATTTCAACGATAATTTTCATTGTTTCGAAAAAAATTTAAACGAAATAAAAAAAACGTCTTTAATTAGAGAACGATAATACATTTTCCAAATTTTATTTCCGCTCTCCTAATTTTATCTGTCCCCGTTATACGGAAATAAAAATAAAAAAGGATATTTTTCCTGTTCTCTTCCATATATGGTTGCTGCCGTCGTAAATAAATGAAATTGCAGCTCAATTATTTTTATTCAAAACGAAAGTATGTTCTCCTCGCAGAAATTACCCGCCGCATAAACATTTTTTTAATACTGTGAGCAAACAATTATTAATTCCCATAAATAAAAATTTGCCATACAATCAGGACAGTCAGCCATAATCGCAATGTATAAGCAATGGATATCAAATAATATTATGCGATTAAAAATCACTAAATTTCTCTTAAACTTCAAGGTCGAGCGTCATGAAATTTTCGTCACTTTTCTAACACTGTATGAGTAATAATAACTCTCATAAACCAATGTTTCCTTTAGACATATTTGAAACATAAAACATTTCACTGAAAGTTAGTTTGTTACTGGGGTAGATACGCTGCTTTACATCAACTTATTTAATTAATTTTTTACGTTTTAAAGCCTCAAACTTATTAAATTTAATCATTACTTATGTAATTCCTAAACTTTTAGAAATAAAATTCTTCAATAATCTCACTGTGTAAAGCCAGAATAACTTTTTGCAGCAGGACTAAAAAAAACAGCTAGTTTACATTTAATCAAAGAGGTAATTAAGTATTAATTAAGTCTGAATGTCTATTTGATCGATTACTTATTATTGTAATTTTTTATATTGCACAGAATATATAGTTAAAAGTAATTTAGCAGTGCTGCATGGCACAAACTTACTACAATAACTTCCATAGTAATAATAAGTTGGACTCAATAAACCTACAGAACAAATTTTGTATCTCCGATTAAATAAATGCACAACCATCGAGAACGTAATTAGCGGAAATCAACAGCCATAAATTGCTATGGCCAGCCTAGTTTCGTCGTTGGTCAGGCGAGTGACCGATAGCCAAACGCAAGTCAGCCGAAGTCAACACGCGTTTTGAAATATGTCCGCAGTATTTTTATTATAAAAAGTATGCTTTAATTGCTTGATCATACATTCTGATAAAAGTTTGTGCACAAAATATAGTTTTAAATATTCCCCATTTTATTTATTACATTTGTTTCCTTTCCTTAAATTGAAAATAAATTGCAGAAACGCGTTTAAATAAAAGCTTTTGAAAAAAAAAACAATTCTTACATTTTATTTTTAAAAATTTCTATTGAAAACGAAGTTTAAATTTTCGAAGGATGCAATATTTTTAAAGAATATTTCAATTATGGTCAAATAAAAAATGGGATTTTTGAAAG
This sequence comes from Druceiella hillmani, assembly GCA_039881145.1. NCBI lineage: Eukaryota > Metazoa > Arthropoda > Insecta > Lepidoptera > Hepialidae > Druceiella > Druceiella hillmani. The sequence continues at coordinate 18,099,955 of JAYKKI010000044.1, read as the reverse complement.
TTTTCACCGAAATTTATATTTTAATAAATGAAAATATTCGTGAATTAATTTTAATGTATTTTAATATAAAACTGAATACATCATATATTAAAAGAAAAGAAAACTATTTTCAAATTATCCAAAATAGTCTTATTAATTTCAGTTTTTCTTGATCTTCAATTGTCATGTATTTCTAAGCAGACGGGTTCCGCCAAAAAAAAACGAACTGACAGCCGGCAGTTAATCAAGGCCTCGTCTTTTGTTTGCAGCAAACAAACAACGAAGTGAGTCCGGAAAAAGACTTTTTTCCTCTTGTAGTGGAGTAGTTATTTATTTTTACCAACGCCGTTATTTTGTGCGCTATTCGCCGGCGGTGAATTGAGAAGCGGGCGGTGAATTGATTGGATTCTCAATTAGTGCTCGCTCTCCGAGTCGTATGCCCTGTGAAAAATATGGCCGTCGAGCGTTGAAGAAACATATTACAGTTATAACAGTTGTATGAAAAGTTTTGCAGAAATAATTAAAGGGACACTTTGAGGAAAGGTCATTGAAAGTTTGCTGGTATTAATTTTTGTGACAGATACGAAATTGGCTTAAAAATGAAAAATGATAAATAGTTCTATGTATTACTTGTTCCATTTTAAAATATTTACTGAACGATTAAAACGGGGATTAAAAAAATTTCCCCAACTTTATTTCGACGTTGGTGTACTGTGATTTCGATGTGGTATACCATTATTTTTGAATTCAAATATACTTCTACATTCCGGTTTTTTAATAGAAAACAACCAATCCCAGATTATGTAAAATAAACAGCAATAACTACCATTGAATTATTTTGTAGATTTTTATGTCGTCACGGAAACTTGTACACCGAATTATTGTTTTATTTTAACCACAGTGGTTCAAAACTTAAAATTATTAAATAAATTTAAATTATTTTAAATTTAAAATGATTTAAAACTTTTTTGAAAATAGCATTCAGAATATTTCGACTCCCTTCAATTAAACCATTATTGCTCTTTACTCAAAATTTCTAAAATATATTATATATTCTATGTTCATCATACTTCCACTAGTTCCACAATGATGATTAATGTTTTATGTCAATCGGAGAAGCGGTTTTTATAATAACCTCTTAAAATAAGTGAAGAAGCCAAACTTTCTCTTTTGTAACAATAATATGATGTCATTGGAATTTCTTTAAATTTCGGATACTAGAAAAACCCTAGAAATATTTTTAAAGGTTTGTTTTTTTTATTTTCGTTTGTTTGTCAAAACACAAATGAGACCATCTTTTCTATCTGCCCCCACCACAGCCCAAATTACACAGTTTATAATATGAAATAGATTCAAATTTTATATTCGTTTTCAAAAACTGAACCCAAATCAATCGAAGATTTGTAATATTTATTACAAAACATAAATATTATTAAATTCTATACAAATTTGGTACAAATAATGTTTCTTTTATAACCAATACTTTTGTAATTATCTAAATTTCCTCGTGACGCTAAATTTTTATGATTTTTTTTAAATGAAATAATAAGAATATGGACTACATTAAATATAATACCCCCAAACAAAATAACTACAAAAAATAATTTTCTTCACATGAGGATAGTGAATGTAAAATTAATATACTTAGTAATCATTATCTACACTTTTATTTGGGGCGACTGGCCACTACTGGATCTACAGACAGGAGAGTAATCGTCACTTGCTTCAAAGTAGAATACGAGTTCTCTAATGGCACAGAGTGTCATATGATCTGGATACTATTGCTATCTGAAAAAAGTGGTGATAAGACATTGTCCCAGATTGAAATCTCAGTTCGTTAGACTTCTCAAAAAAAGTGAAAGGGTTTTAAAAGGGACATAATTCCAAGACCTCTTTCATAATCCAGTAATAGACATTTATATAACTTCTAGTATTGAAACTATAACCTTTAAATATACATAGAAAGGGTTAAGAATGTTTAATTCAACCTAGGAGTCAAGAAACCTACCATAAATTTACGTCATATTTAAAGATTCCGACTTTTATCTACAGAATCCTACGAACGCAAAATACTAAGTTAAAACTATTGATTTATTTACGATATTTACATAAAATATTGCGAACACCGTGTGCTTCTAAGTACCAGACATTTCTTCTTTTATGTACCACGGTCACGTTTCAAGATACACCTAAAATTGTTGAGAAGTCGGATCCAGTTAATAAGTTTTTAGGTGTGGCTTCATGTAGGCTTGTTTGATTTACAACTTTAGAAACAAACGACAAAAGAAAATTTGGTCCATGAATGTTACTTTTTGTTTGTGATACGTTCCTTGAGGATTTTGATATAGTCGTTTGCTTAAAATTTATATAATTTCAGAGGTAAAGGATGATAAGTGGGACATTCTAGAAATAAAGAACATAATTATTGTCCATGTAACTGTGAACAAATTTAAAGAGCGATGTTAAGGTATCCACAATTGTTGACTGAAGATTGATGATGAAATTGTAAAGTCTTATACCCATTCAAGCACACATACACACGTATTTAAGGTTATTAGAACGCATTTCAAATAAAATTTAGATTTTTTTATCACCACTTTTATCAGATAGCAATAGTATCTAGATCATAAGATACTTTGTGCCATTGCGCAACTTGTCTTCTTCTTTGAAGCGAGTGACGACTACTCTCCTGTTTATAGATCCAATAGTTGTCAATCGCTCCAAATAAAAGTGTAGATAATGATTACTAAGTATATTAATTTTACTTTCACTATTCTTATATGAAGGATCATCCAATAAGTTGTCTTAATATCAGTAACCAAACGTCACTGAAGTTGAGTCCAGAAGACTAAAACAATTATTTTTTGTAGTTATTTTGTTTGGGGGTATTATTTTTAATATAGTCCATATTCCTATTATTACATTTAATGAAATTCGTAAAAATTCAGCGTCCTGAGGAAATTTAGATAATTTCAAAAGTATTGGTCATAAAAGAAAAATTATTTGGACCGAATTTGAATAAAATTTAATGATCTTTATAGTTTACAATAAATATTATATATCTTCGATTAACTTGGGTTCAGTTTTTGAAAACTAATATAAAATTTTAATCTATTTCATATCATAAACTGTGTAATTTGAGCCGTGGTGGAGGCAGATAGAAAAGACCATCATTTGTGTTTTGACAAAAAAACGAAAACAAAAAACAAATCTCCTTTAAAAATATTTCTATGGTTTTTCTGGTATCCGACATCTAAAATAATTCTAATGAAATGCAGATGACATCATAATATTATTATAAAACAGAAAGTTTTGCTTCTTCACATAAACCTTTAATCATCATAGTGAAAGTAGTGAAAGTATGATGAACATGGGATACATAATATATTTTAGAAATTTGAGTAAAGAACAATAATGGTTTAGTTGAAGGGAGTCGATATACTGTGACTGCTCTTTTTAAAGAAGTTTTAATCATTTAAGTTTAAAATCATTTTAGTTTATTTAATCATGTTAAGTTTTGAATCACTGTGGTTAAAATAAAATAATAATTCGGTGTATAAGTTTCCGTGACGACATAAAAATCTACAAGATAATTCAATGATATTTATTTATGATTATTTTAGATAATCTAGTAATGGTTGTTTTCTATTAAAAAACCGGAATGTAGAAGTAAATTTCAATTAAAAAAAGACTGTTATACCTACATCGAAATAACGTTTGAAGGAATTGCACGCGATAAAGAAATACATAAAATTTCCAGGCTGTGAAAATTGCTAATTACTGTGAACTGTTTGTTATGTCCGTTTTTGTGTACAAGACCCCATACAGTTCTATTATTCGTCAAAATATGTAACAAGTAACTAAATCATAGAAAATACCGCTACGGACATAGAAAAATGAACAATTAAATGGGGGATAATTCAATAAAGGCCTTATTTTTGTCTGTGCAAAGCCAGGAGAGAAATTAGTGATCTACATAGATATGAAAGGGGAAAATTATGAAATACACAAATTTTAAGTACGTTTTTATGTACACAGGGATGGAAAAAAGATTATTATTTTTATCTTCTTAATTGTTGGAATCTTCAAGAAAAATTAATGTGAAAATCATTTTTTAAATTCTTCGCCATAGCTAATATGCATTCGCCTTCCCCCTCCTCAACAAATAAAATCACTTTAATAACTCTGCAAAAAAATAACGAATCACTTCTATATAAAGGCGCTAGCGTGATAAGTATAATTAAACGGCTTTAGAGAAATAATATCAAAATTTCGTTTTTTGTTTTGATGACTTGTTACAAAAAAACAAAGTATAAAGTTTTCAAACCTTAACTTTAACATGTTGTCAGGTATTTAAAAAACTGCGATTATAAAGGCATTTTTAACCCAATCAACTATACAAATTATAGGCTTAAATTAATATTTTTTTCCAGGGAATGATAAATGTTCTTTTTTCCCTTTTCGAGATTTTTTGTTGAGAAATAGATATCAAAAGTGACAACTCATACCCTTCATATATATTTTAGAGAAAATCACCAAAAAACACAATGTTGCTATTTGTAAACAACTTCAAAACATTTACAACTCAAACACGTTCTTTGGCCGCTACTATCAGGACCCCAACCAAAGGTTCTATCAGAGTACATAGAGTATTTAGCTACTTAGCAGAGAAAAAAAACTATAATAATTTACAAACAAATGTCAAAAATTTACGTTAACCATAATTTAAAAATTTGTGTGATACTCCCGTATATGCTCCAAAATCAAAAGGCAACTAAAAGCTAAAATATTTTTTTATTCCAAATATTAAAAAAATTATTTATTTTCAGAATTTTATGTTGAAATAGCAGTATCCCCAGCTTTGATGGCGTAGTTATAGTTACAAACTTACAGGGAGATGTTAAATTTGCAGCGTCATTCAGAATATTTTAGTGAAATTAAGTACTAAGTCCTTAATTTCCTGACCTTGTAATACAAATGATAACGAAAAAAAAAATATTTCCCTCTAAATCAGGGATTGGCGAAAGAGATAATTTTGCTCCTTTATATTGCTTGAGTTGCATTGTTTTTTACTCCGTTGCGTCGTTGTTTCTTTATTCCGTTTATGTGAATTTTTAGTTTTAAATAAGAATAAATAAGATTAAAATAAATAATAAATAAGATTTTCCGAAATATAAAGTAACTATGTTATCTCTTCGTTTATTAGCTGGTTTTGTGTAAGATGTGTCGATTTGTCAAAAATCATATAGATTTGTAAGAGAGATAAACAAACAAGAGCATTTACAATAATAGTTAGGGTAGGATTTCGGGGAATGAAATGGAACCAATGTAATTTTTCTATCTGTCAACCATCTCTATGCAAAAAATTGCATGATAAAAGGACACACAAGCTCACTTTCATATTTATAATATTGGTTTTTTTTTTAAGTGGGAGAGTTTTAGAGATCACGCTGTTAAAACAGCGTGACTAAAGATTTAAAAAACAATTGTCTTCTCCTATCATGCTCCCATAACTAGAAACAATATTGTCAAAATATCTCTCAGGGCCCATTTCATTATATTCATCAAATATCCTTGGGCACGCGGGTAGTCGGTGTGACCTAGTAGCACATAGTTGGTTTCCCACAACTTCGTTCATGTGGAATACTAATACCATGAAAAGTGTGTTTAGACATTGGTTACTCAATCAAGCTTAAGGCACTCAAAAGAATGTTATGAAAGTTGGTGTAAATACAGTTCCCCTATCTTATTAATAACTTTATTATACTTAGTAATATGGAGAAGAATAAAAGGAATGTTATAAGGAAGTATATAAAAAGCGTTTTTGAATGACATTCATATTAATGCCCAGTATAAAATATCATTTTATCATTCAAATTGAAGCAACATGCACATCATTCAAAACCATAGAGTGAAAGATACTTTTTGAAATAAAAGATAATTTACAAATATCTAATATTTATTGGAAGATTTTTCTTCATCAGTGCTAAATGTGAAGATAGAAATCCAGTTGCTTTTACAGTAATAAAAGATATTGTGTATAAGGAGGAATACATATGCTTATTTAGGAATACATAACTTGCAAAGGCAGAGAGAATAAAGACAAAATAATGAAAGTATAAATCGAAAGACGATATTATAAAAAATAAAACTAGAAGCACCAAAAAACCTTCTTCACAATTTAGTGTATTATAAATACATTATTTTTTTACGTTTTAGAGTTATATGTCACAATTGTAAATGGTTATATTATGGTTATCGTATAAATAAGTTCCAAAATAAATGTTGTCATTCAACGTATGAAAACATAGAATTCTTTTCAAACCTTACAAAATGTGATACGACCCTCAGTTGCGTCCATTCATGTGAGTGTGCCGGCCTCCCATATTTCAGTAGAGGATGTCCGCATCGCTTTCCACGCTCGCCTCAAAGGTGACGATGGACGCGATAGTAGTAAGCAACAACCTTTGACTTGAAAGGTAAAAGTGAGAATGAAATAAACACGTCTTTTGGTTATCAATATTCTCCGATTCTCCATGTGGAAACCAAACCTTTGTTTATTTGTAAAAAAGTTTGCATTTCTGCCTTTTACACTGACTAATAAATATTTCACTTTTCTTTGACCGTACCAGAAGTGTGTTTTAATAAGTAAGAAATAGGATGGACGGTGGAAATGCAATTGATTTTTTCTAGTAAAACCATTTTTTCTTTAATTAGTTATGCGGGAGACACAAAAATTAGTCACACAGAATCTGAACCCATAATTCATGTCGCTAGTCAATATTAATTATATCAGAGACGAGTGGCCTGAAACAGGTACTTGCTAGTTGTAAAAAGAGAAATTTTTGAAACCTTGAACAGCTGTAGTATTTTCTAAAAATTTTTAAGAATAAAATTGTAAAGTTTTTTGAAATATTTTAAAATGATATAATTATATTTTAAAAAATTTAAGCCATTAATATTTTGAAACAAATAAGTGAAACGGACTTCTATTTACGAAATTTAGTAAAATTTAGTTGTTAGAATAGTATGTAATATAGATGATATTTTATATCTTTAGATAGTCTGTAGTATATACGTTAAATTCCTAACGATTGCTAATTTTTAAATTTGAGAACTATGATCGGTGAAAATATGAAAATTTTTATGAAACTTGAGTAGGGACTATGCATAGATTTGCCAAATGTAACTAAAAATGTTACAGATGTGTCAAGATGACTTAAATATATTGAAAGAAAAAAGAAAATAATTTGGATGAAATGTTCACATGGATTGACGAAATAATTTAAACGAATTTTCAATGAAAATGTGGTTACTCTGTATGTCATCTCCGAAATTTTTTTTTTTTTACTTACTGAAGGAGGCGAATGTTGGAACTATAATAGTAGGCGAGCACGTGAAGATGTGAGAGAAGTATAAGAAATGAACGACACGAGTGACTGTTCTAGTGATCATCTGTTCCGGTGGATTATATAGTTAGAATAAAATATATTAAAATGTTTACTTCATAATTGTGTGTGATTAGATTTATTTTAAGGAATTTTAAGAAAAATAGTTAAAGAAAATGGCTTTATAACCAAAGAGTTCAGTGTACATAAGAAAGCGGAAGAAAATCTTTTAAAAATTTTAAATAGATAAAATAAAGAGTACATAGACTGAATACTGAATATCCAGCTTATGTAACGAAGAAACAAATTTAGAAATAAATAAAATTAAATTAAAGATATTTAAAATAATTTGTAACAAAAATAATAAGTAGAACACCAAAATTAATTAATAATAACTTTTATTCGTTACATAGTGATATGGGCTTGAGTACTGTAATGAAAATACTTCAAGTGAAAAGAGATAGTGCTGGAAGCAGAATGTCTTTGATCAGATTGAACATTTTAACTGTCATATATTATCATTAAAACTAACAAATTAATTAAATTTAATCTATAAACGTATATTTAGAATTTGTTTGCTTAGAAATTTTTTAGAGACTTAATTATAGATAAGTATTTATTAGACACAATTTATTTATTTTTACGTATCTATTCACATTTAATGATCAATATATTAATAGGAAACAAAGAAATATGGAAATTTGACAATTCTCCTTTCGTGAATTCCGTTTAAGCGAAAATCAACACAATATATGCATAACAGTAAGTAAAGGCAACAGTGTCTTATACAAAGATAAAAAGTGTTTAACATATTTAATTTTTCACATAGACGCCTATGGCAAGAAAAGTGAAGAAAACATACCAAAATTTTAATTCAGCCAAAATGTTATTTGAAATGGGTGATGGGGTATAAATTAAACAGTTACTAAGAATGTTCTCCCACCAATTTTACAATTATCAACAACATTTACTGTGAACCATTGATTAAAGTTTTTGTTTTATTTCCTGCAAATTAAAATATATTTTAACACAATACTCGATCCCACATAGCAAGTGCCGGGTTCAAAATAATCTTACATAAATTAGTTCCTCATTCAACCTATTTACCATGTTTATCATACAGCGACCATCCCCTGTGAGAATGAAATAAACATTTATCCGATAAATATTTAAAATTGCTACTATTTTGATGTTGTACTTTTTCAATTCTTCAGTAAAAGTCGAAGGAAATTTACCTCTACATATACATTGACGCCAAGTAATATATAACGATGTTTCTTATATTTAAACATTTGATATTTTCATGCAGAATTAAAAATTATTTAAAGTTTACTACAAAAACATTTATCCTAATTAATAAAGGCAAATTAATCAAATATGATTCAATAAATTTCACTCTCATGCATAAGAGGCCAATTTCTCGGTGTGATTTAATTATATAAGGTTTCAATGCCATGGAGTTAATACATATTCCTAATTAACCACTGCGATACTGGAATAATAAAAAATATGCACGGATCATCCGATATACTAGCATACATTTATCATTGCCGTATCATACTGCAAGAATTAATGTAAAATTTTATAATTAAAAATAAAACGACCACTGTGGATGGATTAGTTGATCTCATCTCATATGCGTAAGATAACATCTCATATGCGTAAAATAACAGAATGGTTAATCTCTACAATTTATTTGCTAAATTTTTACTGGAATATCGTTTTTGAATCCCATAATCAAATTACAAAATGATTAGCTTAAATATATTACGACCATTAATGAGATACATAAACTTGTACCATGTGATTAGTTATCTCTTCTTTGCTATCATAAGAAGCAACGTAAATTTCTACATTCAATGTTATTTCTCAAGACAGACAGATTAATATCAATAGCATAAGTAAAACTTCTTAAATGTCTTAAATTACCTTTGCATCGTTACAATATATTGCCTAGTATTCCTTCCGCAGGCGTAAAAAGTTTTGCAAGAAACTATAGAATTTGAAATAAATCCAATACTTTTCTGTTATCTTTAAATAAATTTTTGTAACGCTGGATTATGTTATTTTGACTTTAATAGTATTGAATTCTGAGTATTGGAAAGGTATTTTCGTAGACATTTTCGGCAATATCTCTACCCATCTATACCTACCTATCGAAAATTCTAAAAAAATTGTTTTTGAACCCTTATAAGCTTTCCTTTGAATTGATATCTCCACGATAAAGAAAATTAAAGAAAAAATATTGATTATTATTGAACCTTAACTTAATATAGATTTATGCACTCTGACAAATTCCGAGTTTCTGTGAAAAATGACGTTAAAATTTTTATCCATATTGCTAGAACTATGGTACATAAAGTTATGAAAACAATTAGTTTTGGAATTGTATTTTTCCATTCAATTGATATCCCACACGATTAGTGAAATAAAACAAAATTAGATACTTCATTTGCTCGCTCTAAAATTTTCAAATCAATGTTTCTCAATATTGAACATTGAAATACGCTTTATCACTATTATAAATATTACGCTTCAACAATTTCTGAGATAAATTACTGTGAATACACAATTCAATGCATTAGCTATCAAATAATCTACATATTTTTTTCTATCAAATCCTTATACAATAGAAATAAATACATTTAAAAATTAACATAAGTGTAACATAAATTGATTTCCTGGTAAAAAAATCTCACATATTATAGTGTTTATATTTAGCAATATAATTTTATTCTATTTTAGGTTTTATTAACATTTTCATACCCCATTTTACACTTTTTGTAATTTGATCATATGATGCTTAATATTCGCTATTTGTTTTTTTTATTAGGGAAAATAAGAAAATATGTCAATACACGCGATGTTTAAAAAACGTTTTACTTAGCTACGTTATCCTGCTTTTTAGATAGCTAATTACATACAAAGTAGGTCCATGTTTATATCTACTTTTTTAAAGAAAAAATTATGTGAAGCGTAAAATTAATATTTTTATATTAAAAGTAATTTTGAAGTGAAAATGCCAGCATTTTCTTTCAGTTTATTTCAGAACTTTTCTGCAAATCTCTTTTTCAAAATATGCGTTAAAATATTGAATGAACTCAATTTAGATATTTTGTATTCAACAAGCTACGAGCAACAAAAACTCTCGAGGAAGTTCATAAAAATCTATATCAATGTTGAAATAACCTAATCAAAATAATTTTGTTGTATGTAAATAATTATGAACGAAACATGCTGGATAGGAGAATAATTTGCAATTCAAAATAGTGAAGTAAAATCTAACCTATTAAAATTCAAGTTTCAACTTCAACCGCATACAGTTTCTACTTGCATTCGTCATAGCACGTATATTACGTCACCAATGCACAATGCATTTTAAGTTTCAGTAAATTTCCATTGAAATGACGACGGAAACATGGTTATTCACGGAAAACGAAACATGGAGGACATAAAAATATCATGGACGTATATTCATAGGAATATGTTAGATATTTGAAAGTCACTTAAAAAGTATTTTAATTGATGCTTTCCATTGAACAATAGAGGTGTCTTACTAATTTCATAAAAATGAAAGTTTCATTTGACGATTTTGTGGACTAAAACGGCTTATTAAGAAGTAACTAAATGGATTAGAATACCTTTAATGAGTTAACCGTAAATAAATACTATGTAAAAAGCGATTAAACAAAATGCATCCCTGGTTACTTTTTTTGCCCGGGTAATGAAGAAACTGGTAGCTAATAATATATAATTGGAAGGAAATAACCTTTTTAATTTATGCTTAATAAAGTTTAATTAAATATTGTTGTGCCATTAATATAAGATTATCTCATCTCTTAAACGTTCAACCTCTATAGAATCTTAATATAACACGTTATTCTGATTTATAGCGGATATTGAATATTTGAAAAATCCCGAAAAAATTTGTAGGTCTTAAAAATTACAATAATTATTTTTAAACATTAACCTTGCATTATTTAGTTACATTGCTAATGCAATTAAGTTATTTACATTTTTTAGTTAATTACATGGAATCAATTTTTTATAATTTTGACATGAAAATTAGTAAATGAAAATCAAATATAGAGGATATTTGATTATCGTCTATTTACATTTACCTCTCAATGCTTGTTAGTAAGGTTTATGCCTAACAAAGCAGCCAAACATAATGCCCAACTTCGCCTGTATCTCAATAAAAAATCAAGTTTCTCTTTTAATTTTGAAGTCATTCATTATATACTATATTTATGTTTTTCTAACTTGATATTGTACTCCTATGCAAACAAATCACCTTCTAAATTAATATTGCATTTTTATACCAATAAAATACAGTCCTCAAATTATACATTTATAATAAAACTGGGAACTCTTTTTACCCACAGTTGGGCGTAAATTTAAAAGAAAGCGAAATGATTAGCCAAAATAATAAAAGGAAAATATACTGGCTGTCACGTGCTACTAAATGTACATAGATGGTATCGGAATTTGTGCACAGAGACCAGAGTTATTTCTAAATGGATACATTCAAACCTGCAGGGTATAACTTACTACTTTAATAATCCACGAGGGATGAGAATTTTTTAATACGCGATTTTTTTTCATCATCATTTATTGCAGGTTTTTGAGGTGCCTAGAGTTAGGAGTTGCATATGACACATTTTATCGCATGTTGTTTAGTTTATCACTTTGTTTCAACTGAATTATATAAAACCTTCAAATATAATTTGACTTTAGACAAGGATTGTTCTAATAAAAAGGGCATACATATTTATTATAGTCGGTTTTTCAATTCACACAATTTGTGGCGTAATTCGATAAGCCACGTTTTCCATTTAACCATTACTGAATGCTCCTTGGCTACTCTAAGAGTATATCAGTTGACTGGCGATCGCTCGCGCACTGTTGTAGATTATTGTGCGAAGGGTTTACTTAGATCAATTTCTCTATTAAAACGGAAGCATTGATTGTCAAAGAGTTTGAATATCGTCTCTATGGAATGTAGATCTGTGTATATGGGTATATAGATCGTTCTGAACAAGAAGCTTTTATTTTATTATTCTTATTTTTATTTTTCATCCTTTATTTTCACTGGAACAAAGGTCTCTAGGAAACTATCAAATTATGTTGTGTCATAAAATAGTAATAGATAAGGGTTTTTCAATGAGTACAATACGGGTTGAGCAGGTAGAAGAATGTGATATTTATAAATGTTCTATGCTCATATTTTTTATGCACACGAAAAAACATTATTTATATATATATATATATATATATATATATATATATATATATATATGTAATATATATATATATATATATATGTGTGTGTGTATGTATGCATGTTTTATGATAAAAATCTCTTTATAACCAGAGACTTCTCTTTATCTTAAGATTAATGGTAACTTTTAAGTAAATTAGATTATTTTATGGATATTTCTAGATTTAATACAAGAAGTTAAATAATAATAGTGTAAATTATAAGCGAAATAAATAATTTTCTATCGCACTTGCTAATAAACTTAATTCGACATCAGGATACATTCTGGTTTTATAACAATAATATTATACTGTGAAAGGCTTTAAATTCAATTAAGCTCACCTTATTACCATCTTTCTCATTATTTTAATTTAGCATATTATACGTTTCAACATCAAATGTGTCTAACCAAAATTAATGCTTCTTCTTGAATATGTTTTCTGATTATTCCATCTAACCCTGTGTAGCAGCACACAATGATAGCAGCACATGATGTTAGAAAAGCCTGACTGAAATACTTTAAAATAACGTAAAACAAACAATAAGGTGAGCTTACTTTTGAGGTAACGAAGATGTTCAGTAATAGTATAGCCTACTTTTGATTTCCTTATAAAATTTTACCTTCTTCATTGTCCTATGTACCGTATGAATTAAAGTGGAAATGGAAACGAATTTTATACGATAATACAGAATTTTATTATAAATATATATTAAAATAATATTAACTATTAATTATTCATCGTTTTTTTGTCAGTTTTAAATTTGTTTTCTAAGTAAGGCATATATTTCCTATAAGTACATGAAACATTTACGTAAATCAGTTACTTAATCTGTGGCCCTCCAAATTAATTGCATGTGGTCCGGCCGGACCTGACAGCGCAAATACTCATTATGTTAACATATTTTACTTGCAATAAGTAACTGAATCCAGATGAACTGACCAAGCTTCAGTACAAATATACTGATTGATTATGTTAATAAATATATGTATCGTGAAGTTCAGAAAATTTCTTCCAATTCAGATTTATAGAGTCTTTATACGTCTTCATGAATCTATTTTCTTATAATTTCAAGTGCCGATTAGTCAGAGGTATCGAACAAATATAACAAAACTACGACCATTTTAAAACTGTTTTATAACATTTACTTAAACTTACATAACAAAACAGTAAAATGTGACGTCAGTATCTACGCCAAGATGCATCGAACACAAGAGCGGCATTTCAAACATACTTGACGAACACATGAAACCATTATTAAGTACTTGATAAATCCATGAAACGATTTTCTGATTCAGAAACTTATGAAGGAGTATTTCGTTAATATTTTTGTTGTATTATTTGAAAAATTTGTTAAAAAAATTAAAAAATTCGAAATCAAAAAAGTGCTTCATCTTATGACAAGTTATTCCAAGAAAACGTATTTACTTTTTGTAAAGATAAATAAACAAATATCGTAATTTGCTCAACGTGAACGCAATACCACCGGTTACTTTTGCCGGGAGAATTAAATGTACAAACTATTCAGCATGAAACCGAAACCGAAAGATGACTCACAGTTCTGCTTTATTATAGTGCAATACAATGTTACTTATGGCTACAGAAACTTTGTTAATAAAGATACGAGGTAGTTTCTCACTGCTCCACGCTTTGCCGAGGTTTTGCGGGCATGCATTCACAATACTCAGCAAAGTGTAGAGGGCTTTTGTTACTGTAGTATTCCTTGATTCAACTTATGTTGCAGTTTTGCCCTTCGAATTTATATATTACTTTGTAGTTTATGTTACTGAAAGTCAATAATATTTTGAATAAAATAAAATTATTTTTAACAGTTCAATTTTATTTTTATACTTTGTATCGATTGTAGATATTTTGAGTTCACTTTTGGTTAAAGCAGTAGAAGATAAATTTGAATTATTTTTAACGGGTGTAAATACAAGCAAATGCAGACTCTGTTACCCTTAAAAGAGCTGTGAAATACCTCTATGGCATAATAGAAAAGAAAAGATAAACAGATAAAGCTGCTAGATTCACTAATTTACTTGTTTTATTATAATTTTATTAAAATGTTATAGATATGAGTTGAATTCTGCATATAGATATGACCAGTATTTCTGCTATAAATAATTATTCAATATAAATATATTTTGGATTACAAAAAAATAAGCAACTTTAATTCCATAACAATAAATTTTCCTTCACGAATTTTATCGCGAGAAAATGAACAAAACTCAAAACTATATGCAGGGGAATAAAGTCTTGTGAATTGCGAGCCAAAATCGCACGTATTTCTTCCGTATATATTTAGTTAAACTTAAAATTTTAAGTATTTAACATACGAGGGGGCGTTTTTAAGTTCGCGGAATAGAAAGGTAGGCCATTAGTAAAGGCAATTAATGGAATGATAGCTAGTTAAGTAACTCATTATTAGTATAAAGACAAGTTTTATTATAATCGGATCATTAGTCTTTGAACTATCGTCGAACAAACAACTCAATCTGGAAAAAGACTGAAATATGGAAAAAATCGAGTACCGCGCCGTTATAAAGTTCCTTGCCAAACAAGGAAAATCAGTTCAAACCATACTGAAAGAGATGGCATCCGTTTACGGGGACTCTTGCCCGGGTAAAACCATGGTTTACAAGTGGCATAGTCTCTTTAAACAAGGTAGAGACTCACTTAAAGACGACCCACGCCCCGGTCGGCCGATCGAAACGACTACTCCGGAAATTATTTAAAAAGTTGCAAAATTTGTATTGGCAGATGCCAGACTAAAGAAGAAACAGCTTGCAGAGATGGTTGGAGTATCGGATACGAATAT
The DNA here is from genome assembly GCA_039881145.1 of Druceiella hillmani. NCBI lineage: Eukaryota > Metazoa > Arthropoda > Insecta > Lepidoptera > Hepialidae > Druceiella > Druceiella hillmani. The sequence continues at coordinate 18,084,508 of JAYKKI010000044.1, read as the reverse complement.
TTTTAAAATTCTCCATGATCATCTTGGCATGACAAAGGTCAGCACAAAATGGGTTTTTGGACCTCGCACCTTTTTGGACCTCTGTAGTGAAGACGAGGATGGACTACTGAGTCGAATAGTTACTAGAGACGAAACTTGGGTTCATCATTATAAAGCTGAGTCCAAACAATACTCAATACAGTGGCACGAAAAAGGCACATTACCACCCAAGAAGTTTAAGGTGATGCATTCGGCTGGAAAAATCATGGCGACAGTCTTTTGGAATTTAGAAGAGATCCTGTTCACACGACCCGCGTTACGCTGGCCGCCCTGCACAAGGTGGGCTTCGATATTTTGGAACACTCACCCTACAGTCCTGTCCTGGTTCTCAGTGATTATTATTTTTTCCTAAATCTTGAAAAAGAACTTCGTGAAAAGCAGTTTTCAAGCGATGAAGAAGTTAAGGACGCAGTTTCAGCTTATTTTTCGGGCAAAGACGAAACATTTTTTTATTATTATTCTCACTCCTTATTCTCCATTCCGCGAACTTAAAAACGCCCCCTCGTACATACCAGGTATGCATGTAGGTATACATGTATTTATATTGTATTGTGATAGAATTATTGTTATAATTAGAATATTTTTTCACATCAATAAGAGAAAGAAATAAAAAAAACACGGTTTCTCCTTGACGATATGAAACGTGAAAATATTTTTTTAAGTCATTCACTGATAATCCTTGCCTTGGACTAATCACGTATATTTATTAAAGGTTTTGATTTTCTATAAAATTGGAGAAATACAATTATCTTAAAGTTTTGGGTCTTAAAAACTGAAATTACAGTTGAAGATTGGTTTCCATTTGACACAATCTGTGCAAACGTTACAACGCTTATAGAATTTATCGTTTAGAAATAAGAAAGGGAATGTAGACAAATGGATAGACAACCGTGCCAGATAGATAATGTTCTGTTCATGTTATTTGGATAAAAATCTCTTATAAACAATCGAAGCGTATTATGTAAATATATTGAAAACACAATTAAATATTCCACAAAGGCCTCCATACCGGCCACTTATAACCGCAGGTATAGATTTCCTATAGAATAGTATTTTGCTTCCGGAATCCTATAGAAATATGTATAAATCAGATCAACTTAGTTAGGCTGGATTATAATTTGAATGGACGATCATTTTTGCATTTTATCTTTACCACAAATTTAAGGAATATGTCAATCAATGGTATATTTCATATGTTGTGAAGATGCGAGTATATAATGTATAATTTATTTAATACCATATCATTAATGTCTGATGACATACATTTTTATGACGTGTTTAATTCCACATTTACTTTAATTTGTCTTATAATTATTTATGTTGTACAAAAATTAGTCATCAGATCTTCCGATAAAAATAAATTATGCTGATACCTCTTAACCAAAGCATTGTAATAATTATTATACTCTTCAGTGAAAATCGAGATAATTTAAAATAACTACAATTCGTGTATACTACAAAAGTAATATAAAAAATAATATACTACAAAATTGTTAAATGTTGTATTTTCTATGAAGAAGGGTAAATAGATTTTCATAAGTAATTTTAAATAACAAAACCTTGATTACTTTATTTACACCTAAAAATTTGTCAATTTGAAATACCTTTCCAATTGTGTAATGACAATCTGCCTTAGCAAAATACTTTACTTGTTTAAATTTTATATTTCAAGCAATGCCTTAAATTGTTCAAAAATGTGAACAACACAAAATATTAAAAATAAATTTTAATAACTGAAAGTGGGTTATGAAATGCTTGGTTTCAAGTATCGTGCTAAATAGTTTTTTTTGCATTTTATCATTGCCTCATAATACTTGAACAGAAATCACAGAATTTACTAAATACTCTTTTAACAATAGTCCGCTATCATCCAATGAACGAATTCTAATTTTACCGACTGACAATACAGACTTTTATTTATTTCGGTTTAAGTGAATAACATGAAATATACATATATATATTTTCCGTATTACATGAACAGATTATGTCAGGATATTTTTCAACGAACAAAATATATTAGGGAGAATATTACTGAGAAGTGGGAATGTTTGGTCTTTGAATCTTTATGTAAATTTAAGAGTCACGGACGCCTTCGAATGGAAGAATAGTGACCACCAATTACTGAATATGATAAGAGAATTAATGATCCATAGGTTTAAGCTCAATCGGCATATTTAAGCTATATTCTGAATCTGTTGCGAATGATGACATTTACTAATAATGTATTTTACGGTTTATATAAAATTCCATTTTCTATTTGAAATGAATATATGGGTCTAAACAATAAATGTTCGCTTAATTTTTTTACTACAAATATTTTCAGTAAAACTTTATACTTTCAGTAAAACCCAAATTGAAATAAATTATAACATACTAATCTCGTCACACACTACAGTAGTACAAACGAATGCAGATACCAAAACAACATGAACACGATATGGAAGTACGACCATTTCAAATAAAAAATAACATAATGTATCGACATTAAGTTTTCCTTTCACAAAAGGACACAACATAATAAAAAGTAAGATCAAATTAAGGCTACTTCATTTATGAATTGTTGCGAGATTTTGGCAAATTGGAAAGACGATAGGAGTTGCCACTGAATTAAATATATAGTAAGATATCCTTATGTGCTTATGTGTTATTTATATATAACAGGATCGAAGCAATGCATTACAGATATCTTTTAATTAGAAGAATCAGGGTCAACACAGTTTGAGTAACTGGATTTGAGATGCGCATGCGTAATGACGTAAACTTCCCTCTTGTAAGCAAATTAGTATTTGATCCCATAGAGTTCTGTAGGCACGTATTCTTTATAATTAACCATACAGTTTGTCACATTTAATCAAGTGTAATATTTTAAGAAGAAATTTATTAGACTAACTTCATTATTGATTTATTGTTCCGATCCTAGGAAACTGTATGTTAAAATTAAGCATAGCAGTTCAGAAACATAAGTTTCTTGGGAGTATAATAAGGCCCAGTAGAGAGAAATCATATATAAAATAATTGGTCCATTAATACTACACCTATAAAAATAGGACATTGTACATAATGGTAGCAAAGAGGCTCATTTACCACCTCGTCGATGATACCTCTCTCGCCTTCAGGGTCTCTTGTCGTAACTATGTTTTATAATTTTATTTTAAAAACACAGTAAATTTCACTTAACGTACTGGATTTTTTGTACTGCGTCTTTCATTATAATAGTACTTGAATTTTTTTTTGAATAATCAAATTATATTTTAAAACGATTAAAATTTATATTCTAAAATTAAAGTTATACAACGTGCAAATGCCTTAGAGCTAATAAAGGCCAATGAATTTGAGGGTGGCTTTATAAGGTTCTTGAAAATTTGTTAGATACTCGTGTAGCCTCAATTTATATTTAATCATATTTTGTAAATTGACAATTTTTTAAATCCATAAAGCCCTTATTTGAAACAAATTTTATAAAGGAACGTTATTATTTTAATTTGTTTCACAAATGACTCACTTTAATTTATATTTAAATTTGACTCTGCGTTACAGTTAATTTTCTACGTAAAATATAAATGATTTGTTATTTTTTTGCTTTGAAAAGCCATTTTAAATAACCAATGTTTAATAAATAAAACGAAAAGGTTTTTTTAACGTATTTTAACTTTAGAAATATTTACAGAAATTTATACATTTATATTTTTTAGTTTCATGATGAAACAAAGTTTGTGTGAAATAGGTTTTCAAAATTCGATGCGACAATTACGTATAATATTTTACTTTGAAATTAGGTAAACCTTGTTTGTCGTGAGAAACTTAAATATACCCTAAATTTAAATTAATGAGAATCACCTATTAAATCTCATTTAAGCTAATAATTGAACACTCGCATTTAAATCATTAATAACATAAATTGTCGCAAAAAATACTTTAATGGAACTAATTCTAAATGTTGTACTTCTTGAAAAGTATGACTGCCATTTGTTAGACATTAATGATTCATTAGACATAGAGATTTTACATTAAACTCTTCCTTTGTAGATCAAACTCGACCACAATAAAATGCTTGAAATAAATAAGGTTTTGGAAATACCTATGTTTTCAAATATGTGTTATGGCAGATTATTCATCACAAATAAACCAAAAAAAGAATATTTTTTCCCTCTTGAGTCTTTTTGTAGATTATTCAATTGCCGAATACTTCAAATGGAAGAGTCGTGACTCACTGCCTGGTAATGTGGACAGTCCTATGATCAATTCAATAACCAATACAATGACGTATGACATACAGATAAGAATATCGATGAATTTTTTTATGTTTCGTGGTTATTTAAAAGTAAAAACTGTCAGTAGTTAATATGTTTTGATCTCGTAATAACATATCTTGTAACATATTGAATATATTTGGCGTTAATTTTGCAGAAATTCATTATTCACAATTAAATGAAACTACATGATGTAGTATTATTTCTACTTTCTTTAAGTTCTTTACCACGACCTAGGTTTCGTTGTATTACAACATCTTCAGGTGGGCTATTAGCAAAGATCTTTGCTAGTAGCCCATCTGACAATAATCTTTGCTAATATCCCACCTCAAGATGTTGTAATACAACGAAACCTAGGTCGTGGTAAAGAACTTGAAGAAAGTAGAAATAATACTACGTATCTTGTGACGTTTTTAATGGTAGTTTGAAATATGAGATATAGAGAATGGAATTTGAGATCATTTAATTCTTTTGCGATGTTCGTATTCGGGATTGCACTCAGTTGATTATTACGAATTTTGATTGTTTACAAGTAGACAAGTCAAATAAAGAAATTTCATGGTAAAGAAACTTTCGATTAAATATGATAATCTTTAAAAGATTCATTTGCTACATTTACCGTAATCTGATGTGTAAGTAAGTAGCAAATTATCAACAGATGAGCATTTTAACATTCAAAGGTTTCTTAAGAGATAAAACAAAATATTTGAAATATTTAACAAAAATGTTTATTAAAAAACAACAGTAACAATGAAAGTATGAGTATTGTCACCACTACCGTTACTAGTAGCTAATAAAATAGAAAAGGAAAAGTTTTTTGTGATGATGAGTGTCATTACATATGTTCTTACATTATACTCGATAAATTAGAATAATTTCAATTCTTGTACATTTGACATTTTGAATGGATGGAGATTCGGAACTTCTGTCAATTACGCCTTTTTTCTTTCATTATATTTATATTTTAGGCAATTTTATCACTCAATGTCATCCAGATCTATAACCTATGAACTATATTTTAATGAGTAAATTTTCAACTCACAAGAGCAATCACGTTGCAATACAAAACATAATATCAACAAGAATAAGTTGACCAATGGTCATAAGGATTTACTTGTTAATATTAAAAAAAGATATAAATACAGAATTCCTTAGATTGCACTTAACATATGAAGGCAATGCAATCATGATTATGCGACGAGTCAGGCGCCACTATCCGGTAGAATAGCGAAAACTCATTGCGGTTGCTCAATGCTGGTGATATTGATTCAAATGATACTTGGATTAAATAATTATAAAAAATGTGCTGATGCAAATACCATGAGAATTAGAGGGATAGAATCTCCCGATGCTAGCGCCGTGGTATTTGAGATACACATAAGTTAGACACCTATACTGTTTTTTTGAACATTTTTGTGCTTAGATTTAACAATTGTTAAATATTTCAAACCATATCTAAAGTTCATGTCCCATTCTTAATCCGCTTGATAGAGCAGAGTTTATTCTCGCTACATCACCACGCTGATTGATCCTTGATGACTTTCACGGTGTGTTTCTTCATTAGCAATCATGCTTTAACTAGAATGATGCAAGGTCATTCTATTGCTTCGTTAGATTTTTTCTCAAGTAAAGAAATAGAGAATAAGATTTAAAGAATAACTTATACTGACTAGTCTCGTTTTTATACATTTGATTACAAGTATAGAATTTTATTTTACACGAAAAGTAAAGACAGACTAAACAAACATCTTTTTTACATTTTTATTTTTGGTAAATAGTTCAATAGTTATCATGTAAAATTTCGAAAAATTTCTCTTGAAGAACTTTAATTAATGTTGTAAAATTTGTGGTGAATTTTTCAGAATAATTTTACTCTTAAATTTTTAGATCATTTTGAAATTTGTAACTCATCTCATTTGCGCATATTCTGCTAAAATATTCATAACACTGCAACCAAAAATCAATCTTTTTGCAGTATTTTGAAATGCCTGCTTGTATTTCCATATACCATTTAATTTTTGTGGGTTCACATCACCAATAATTTATATACCATAATTTGGGATAACATGCGCGCAAAACCTTTTAAGTCTAACGCTGACTACTAACAATATCATTTTATATGTTTAATGTATCTCTTGCGTATGTTTTCATTTAAATATTTTTTTGTTTTGAAACTCGTGTATTATCACCTTATTTAACCTTCTATAACAGTGTAATCTTCACGTTGTATATAAAAGTGATAAATATCCAGAGTATACAAATCCATAGTTTATGTATTCTAAACTGATATATTCCTAGGGGTAGCTGTCGAAATGTTTTTCACGTTAGTCGCGGAAAATCTTTAAAATTGATATGAGTGAACTCAGTCTAAATCATCATTTCCTTTTTTTTTTCTTCCTGTTTTGCATGATTAGACTTCTTGTCTAAATGAAGCATTCTCCGTGAAATCACTTCTTCGTCCACAAAATTTTTATTCTTTTTGGATGTTAAGTATTTAGTATTATTCGCATTAATTTCACATAGTTTTAATACATCATAAGTTTTGAGATTTGGCATTATGAGATTTAATGCTCTTCACTTTTCAGCTCGCTAAATTCTTGCTATAAATATTCACTAGAAGTCTTAATTTATATCCGCATTTATTTAATAAAAAATATAGCATTTGATACGCTTTGCTTATGATCTCGAAACAGTCCAAGCGATAACAGCAACGGTGGACAACTATAATTATATCATTTTGGTATTTATTATGTGCATTTTGTTTATATAAGTATGTTGGCGCAATACAAGTATACGAATTTATTTTCGTCACTTATTCTACCTTTGAGAAATATAGACCAAAAACTTCTAATATATCATGTGATATCAATGATATCAGAGGCTAAACGAAAGATTTTTTTATGTCAAAAAACGCCTTCAAAGGAATACGTTGAGCTTTTACGGTTAAATATATAAAGGTTATTATTAACAAGAATAACAGTGACATTGGTCTCTCAGTTAAATAATGTCTTTGCTTAAAGTGAAGTATGTCCTATATAATATATAATTTTTTCTTGTAAGAATTTGCATTTTAAAATGCATCAACTGGTAAAATTACTTTATTGTACGAATTTTCGGTTTTAAATTCTTGGAAATTGAATTTTATTTAGACCATGCCTAAGAGTTGAGTCATATTTATATTTGTAGTTATGAGGTAATAACGATACGTTTTGAATGCCAAGTCTAGCGTCTAACAATTCAAAGTAATTAATAAGGAATATAAATATGCAAGAATATACGCACAAGTAGTAAAATATATTGCAAAATCACTTAATATCGTGTATTTGCTTAATCTGACTTGCTGAAGTAGACATAGTTTTAGGCATGGTTTGGTGTTAACTTTCAATTTAGAACGGTAAGCGTTGACGTCGGATTTAATAGGAGCTCGGAGTAAAAGTAAATTACGAGTACTTCCGTAATTCGACGATATCATTTAACTTTCTCCTGTTCAGATGAAAGTAGAAAGTAAAATGATACTGTTGAATTATACAAAGATTTTAATGATATAGCCGCTCAAATATTTACAATTTTATTAAATGTATTTGCAGAAATCCTCTTCCAAATTCTGGTCTGGTAAATATTTACCGTTTCCAAGTCAAATGTGATTTAACAAAAAAAAGAAAAAGGTCATTGAAATGCGCTTTTCAACATATGTAAACTCTTATCAAATGACTAATTAATAAAATGGCTTTGATTGATTGGAAAATATAAATAAAAATATTAATCTACACTAATATTATTAAGACATAAAATTTAGGAAGTTTTTAATTCTTTCACCAATATTTAGAATGGAAGGTCCATTCCTAGTGGACGTAGGTTATATATTATCTCGGTAAAATAAAAGGGGTTTCGTGGGGACCAATTTTGCAACATTTGTCAACGAAAAAACATACAAGCGAATGCGTTTTTATGAACGCTGCCTTAACGTGAAAAAATATATGAATGCTTTCTAAAGAAAAGTTGTAGAGTTTAAAAAGCCTGAAAAAGTCCGTAAAGACGTATCAACTGTATGGTTATTTTAATTCACAAATTAATAATACAACACTAAAAGACATATTTAAAATTATGTGTAATATGTCAGAAGTGATTTCACGTTAAATTCTTATGAAAATGAATTTGTTTATCATCAAAGAAATATTTTGTAGGTAACACAGCATTATTTGGACGAGTTGTTTAGATTATACGATAATTTTTTTTAGAACAAAATAAAATACGCGTTCTTTGCCTATTTGTCGCTTAAAATAATGAATATGTTTTGTTCCGTATGCGTTTCTAAGATGTGATACGTGATATGAATTAAAAATACCATGAAGATTAGCATTATATATTGTTTTGTTTTCAGAGGGGGGGGGGGCGTAAAAAAGTTGATTTTTTTATCTACATTTAAATAAATTAAATTAAATTAAAAATTTATTTTAACATTAAATTTTAGTTTTAGAGAAATTGTTATTTACAATATCATTTTCTTAAATTCTTTTTAAACCAATAAAAATAAATTTAATATTAATTTTAAAGTTATACACAAACATTTTAAAAATTTATTTGAATATAATGAAGTGTTAAATTTACTAAAACCTTTTAAATAAAGTTTAATTAATATTAGGAATAAACTAATATGTCGGAAATTTATTGTAATTTATTAATTTTAACTATTTAATAAATTATAAAGTAATGATGTATAATTTATAATGCAAATAAGTACATAACGAATTGAAAATGGTCTGTCAGATGATTGGCTTGCAATAGAAAGCCAGCAGAAAAAAATATTGACTTATGGTTGTGCTTATACGGGAGTAAAAGTGTTGTTTTAGCAAAAATAGTGTTGGAAATCATACCCTCTTTTCTGGCTAGCTCTCATTTGCCAAGTGTATAATGTTCCATAAGAAACTTTGTTCCAATAACAACCATGCCTAAAACAAAATCACAATTTTCACGGCAAACATCTCAGACACGAGTAGCCAAAATACGTTGAGGGAAGAGTCCTCCTTAGGTTAGAGTATCCGTCAGGGCCGCAGTTTTTATTTCACAATTTTAAGCGCGAGTACATATTTCAAGTATTAATTTTACGTGCCATAATTTTTTATGATCTCCGATAATTTGTGACCGTGTTTAATTTGATGCTAGTGCCTGTTTCTTTATTCAGTTCGCCATTTCAGATTTGAAATTTTTGAATATTTAAGTACTTCAGGACGGGTCCATCAATTTATGTTTATTCCTTTACATATTGTAATTGTATTTATTATCTCTTTTTTATTGTATTGTTATTTTTTTGTTATTTTTATTTAAAAGTTTACTTATTTTTTGTAAAATTACCCAATACAAATTAATATAACAACAAACAACATAGCAACAAATGTTGTGTAAAGATATTGTTTTTAAAATATTATAAAACATACTTGTATTTAACTTGGTTTCGTCCAGTTAAAATTGTATAAAGAATTAAGAAACATTTCACTAAATTCTTAAATTAATCTCAATTATTTCTTGACGTAATGTCATATATATGATACGAGTTGATATATGTACGCTTCCAAGTACTTTTTAATAAAAAATCGACCATCGCAATGAGTATTCTCTATCCAAGTAAGCAATAATAGATTTTCAACATTTCGTAAACACTTTTCTGTCGCAAAGAGAGCTACGCAATTTCACAATCTCGAAATTTTGGACAATTTTTGAGGAAATGTAATCCCGAAATTTTGATCGTAATCACGTTTTTTACGATAAAGACCTTTTGACGTAAGAAATCTCAAATTACCTGGAACAAGGCATACTAATATCAATTGAATAGTAGTATACATTTTGCCGGTATGTTCGTTAATCAGGGAACTGCAACATGTTGGCGAAGACTTCACTCACCCGTGTCTAAGAATTTATTCGTATCTACGCTGAAAGTAAGGAAAGAAAATAAGAGTAGATTAAAGATTGAAATGTAAGTAGTTCGTCGCTATTATTCGATCAACAAATTATATTAATTTCAGCGCCATATAAAAAGAATATTAATGTAATATATGTGTATATGAACTTGGCTTCTAGATGTAGTCATTAATTGTATAATGTTCGATTTACGCGTTGATTTCGATTATGTATTTAGTATAACCTAATTTCTAAATATTTTTTTTGGAAATTGGAATAATTAGTAAGAATTCCATTTATAGGGTGCGGAATATTATGTACCGTATATAATGTATACATACATGTACATATCTACCGGTTACACGTGCAACATTTTAATATCATTTTCCTTCTAACTTTAATAATTTTAGAAGTAATTTTTTGAATAGAAATAAATAGAAAATTCTTCATAGAAAATTCTATCGAAGGAAATCGTTTTTCATGAATTTATTTATTTAATGTCTACTATGAATACGAAAAAAGGCTCACATTTTCTGTATTGTTTAATATTAGTAATTCATTATTTTTTGGTATAGTCGATACTTAGGTCATAATATAGATCGAATTAATTAAATATCATCATACCAACATCGATTTTTATTATTTTCCTGACTTTTGACTAATATTGACAATTTCGGTACGGCATACTAAAAAGAATCCACATAAGTTTATCGATACTTTCTCGTTTGAATTTCAGTACCTTAGCATTTCATATAGCATTAAGGTGCACGTAGAATAAAGCCTTCAACAAAAAAAATAAATTTAAAGCTTTAGGTTTAATGCATTTCTCAGGAGCACAGCTCCGTTATATAATATATTTAATCACAAACGTCAACTCAGTTAAACCTTTTTAATGCATAGAAACTACCAGATATGCCACATTCTCATATATACATACATACATATATGTTTGTATATATATATATATACATATATATATATATATATATATATATATACATATATGTGTGTGTATTTTGACGGAAGACCAAATGATATTCGTACAGTAACAGCTGCACAAGACCTAAAAAACTCTGCCTATTGCCATTTTACGAGCAACGTAGTTTTTTGTAGAACCACAACCTGCATCAGCTGTAAAGCGGGCGGAAGACGGTAAATTGTTAGATCTTTTACTACCTCGAGAATAAGATAAAAGTTGTGCCCGACATCTTGAGTTGAAGTGTAATATAAGAGTAGTAGAAATAGTGTTTTTCTAAAAATATATTTAATTATTTTTTACTTATTAAATTTACACCGAATACCATTTTTAATTTACGTCTAGAAACATAGCCGTGAAGACTTATATTGTCTTTTAATTATTCACGAAACTCTTTTTTTTTCTAGACTTTTTGTAATAAAACTTCAAAGTACCCAAACATACCTTAATTGAGCAATTTCATGCAACCATTATATCGAACATAGAAAGCTAAATAATATAGCAAATAGTAATAAAATGTACTATTCCTACGCATTATTTATGTTAAACGTTTTATTAATTTTTAAATATTAATTTTTGGGACTATGGAATATATAGAAACATTTTAATTTCCATATTCGATTTATAGTGTTCAGAGGTATTAAAACTTTTTTTACTGTTTTTGTGTACACTGCAAACTAATAAAATCATTTAGGCACAAGAACCAGGAAGTAGCCGTAAATATAGCACACTGAACGCTAAAAAGTAAATTTTCCATATTTTTTTATTACTATTATCCCTATATTAAATTCCTTTTATTTTCGTCGTTTTGTTTTCTTCTCTCGATATCCAATATTTTGATGCTATTTTAAAAACAAAATGTTTATTTGTGTGGCTTGTATTCGTATGTTAATTATTTAATAAGTTTACATTATTACATTTCTTTAATCTAGCAAAAATAATAAAACGCCGTCTTATGACATCACTGACGTCTTGCAAAACCTAAAATAACTTATATTATGTATGGCCTCTTATTTCCTTTACTTTATGTTTGGTTTGATTTTTATTTCCTCCCACATTTTCAATAATTTTATACTCTTAGCGATAAAAGTTAAAATATTCAAAAATTTAAGAAAGATGGATTCCAATTTCTTTCTCGAGCAGTAAATGTGATAAAAAATATAACATCACATTACTTGAAACTTTTTCTGTTTTAAATAATTTAATTATTCATTCTTTTCTTTCCTATAAACTAAGGGTTTTATTTAAAAAAATAGATCAAAATTTATTTTCATAAATAAAACGCTTTAATTCGCAGTACATTAGTTATCTAACAAATGAAATTCATTAACTTAGTCCAAAAAATTCACGATATTCTATTTTTCTAACCAAAAAAATAAAAATAAATAACGCTTGTCGATCACCTAGTATATTCAATGAAGCCGGCAATGTCTGACGGTGCGAAGTGTGGGCGTCCAACATCGCCTCCACATCCTGCAGCAAAATTAATCAATTTGATTTATTTTCATTCAATCGACTGAAAAAGATTCAAAGCGCGTTGAAATTGCCTCTTAAGGAAAATGAATCACTTTGCTTAGTTAAATTTATGGCACCGGTTTTGTTGGTAATGCATATTTAAATGTGCGAAGGGAATTTCAGAATCTAAAGAAAAATTTAACTTTTTATTAGTAATATGATAATTTGAAATAGTTTAACTCACTGTCGTAATTTTAAAATTTTTACGTTTATTGTTGGAAATGAGCAAATCAAACGTATTAGGATTATTTTATTTAATTCAGTTTTTCAATAACATGTCAAATATGACATTTAAACTTTTTCTCTTAAATCGCATCAAATTAATTACAATTACTCAATCTACCCAAAACCAAAGTGTAAGACTTTTTTATTTTTGTGATTATTTTTATTTATTTTAAATATAGTAAAACATTTTAAAGATAGGTCAATACAAATTTCAGCGCGAGTTATATCTAGCAAGATTAATACGATGCACATTAAACGTGTTTTTAATATATGACCGAAAATGAGAATACCCCTAATATTATTTTATAATCAACATACAGTCACCACATTTAGTTTTCACATCCATAGTTTAGAAAATAAGGGTGATGGAAAATAAATGGTTCAACTTTCTAAAATATTTCTTTGCAAAAATATATGAAATATGTATTGATGTGTTAAAACGAAAGTGGGAACCATAGATTTTTTAAACCGAAAAAGTCAATTTAATATGACAAGCAAACCTGATTTTCGGACGCGTTTTGGCACATTTTTATTATTGTACTAGTAATTTGTAGAGAGAGTTGAATAAACAGTACTCCAGTTTATTTTTTATTTGCTATTTAACATTTTTTTTATTTACAAGTTAACTAATTTGCTGAATTTATCGATTAACTTATGTCAGTCCTTCTCCAATATCATTATTATCATATTAACGTATATTGCACTGATGTATTCACAAAAAATCATATTGCCACACATGAAAATTCCATTGTTTTAAAAGGTTTTATTATTAAAGTATAATTTCAAGTTACAACGATACTTTTGTTCCTCCATATTCTTTTTACATGTTATGCTGATGTACTTTTTTTTAAATAGAAACGTTTTAAAAGTAAAAAAAAATTTGTTAGTAGAATTATTTTTTTTCAAAACATATCTTTGCAGGCGAATAATTTCTTTAAGTCGATTCCTATAATACTTTTAATTACGACTACTCTTCAATAAAAGTGAAAGCCAAGTTGTCAATGGTATATGTCAAAAAAAAATTCCGACCACTTGTTTACAAAAACATTATTTTGGAACACTACATCTGAACCACATTATTTTCAGGGCATGTATATCTATTATAATATATTTCCCAAAGTTAATAATAAAACTTTAACTATGCGTATATTGGTTACTTTTATGTATTTAATAATGTGATATTACATAACGGTTTTTAGAGGTTCCTCGTTTTCAATAGGTAGATCTATTATAAAATACCCCATTTCCCTTGGCATAGTGCCGGATATACTAAATTTTTATAAATTCTATGGTATAATTTCATAAATAATGTTTAAATATATTTTACAGCTTTCTTAATAAAACCAAACATAGAAAGAAAATAACAATTATTAAACAGAGGTAGGTATTATACGTGTTCACAGATTGGAATTCTGATGTTCCAATAAATGTTTACTGAACACACGTGATATTAAAACTAAATTATTCCTCTTGGGTTAAACCAGCTGTATCGAAGTACTTTTGGACCGTTGATTTATATTATTAAGTCTCGTTATCCTACTATATAATATACTATATAATAACAAATATATGTTCTTCGCACGAAATATGTCTCTAGGTACTACATACGTTTACAACGGGACTTCTTTAGAATAGATTAAGGTATACCTATTAGTGTACGAGTATACTGTATACTTATATACGGTGATAAGTGCTATCGTATTTTAATTCAACATTTTAAAACAGTTATTTCCAGATATATTCAGAGAATTGTATAGTAACGATATAAATAGTGCTAGATTACTTCAAATTAATTTATGTAAATATAATCAATATTTTGTTAATCAATAAAGCGACTCTACGCGAATATGTAATATATTCTTGCGCTTATTTATTAATTATACAGTTTTTACCAACTTTCAATGCAAACTAATATATTCCCATAACTTAATTGCACGTTATTGAGGTATTATAAATATTAATAAACTGGCAGTTACAAAATCAAAAGTTGTGATAACTATACAATGAAAATATTCTAATAATTCATGAAACTTATAAAATTTGTAGAATTTATAAATTAAAGGGATCAGTCGTACTATTGAATGTAAGTCCATATTCAACTTTGTAAGACAGGAAAACACTAAAGAATAACATGATTTAATGCTTGCGGCACATATAAAGTAAATATTCCTCCTAAGCAACATTCAAATATAATATTGAAACAAATATATAATTTATCGACATTATTTTCCAAAAAGTATTGGTATCCAGGAAATATTATAGTTACCTTCATCTAAATGAAATGATATATGTTATAAATGATGTCTAGATACAATACAATGAGTAATAGAGTGCCTTACCATATAACATATGAAATAGAAATTCGTTGAATTGTTTTTGAATTATTGTTAACATTATAGCTGTCCCCATAGAAAAGAGTAAATACTACGCCGATTTTAAGTTTACTTTTAAATAGATTATTATATAAAAGATACAAAAAAATTACGTCAATTTCTCAATTTAATATTATATCAATTTGGCGTTATTTAACACATCCTTTGTGAATGTATAAAATTTAATGCAATTGAATTTATTATTATCGATTTAAAGGAACGTGAAAATATTCCAAAAGAGAAGAAAAATAACTTTTTACCTATGACGCCAAAACAGCCGGAACGTTTTTGAAATTTAGAAAAAAAGAGGAAATAACAAGTTAAAAAAAAAAAAAAAAAAGAAAAAGCTTATTGTTTTATTTTTTTTAAAACCTTGTATTTATATTGTCCAAAACTTCAGCCCCTGTATATTGGAAATACTTTCGTCCAATATCTATTATACGATTTTTGTTTAAAATTATCGATCTTATCATACACGGTCAATTAGTGACCTTTTTTAACATAAACTTCCTAATTTATTTCAGTCTGATGTCTAATCAAACCACAAGAACTAATAGTTTTCATTTCATATTACTGATGATATAGGTTTAGGCATGATAATACTCTACTCACTATTCTCATTCTCCTTGGCTTCATAAGCACATTCGTTTATGTAAATTTTGGTATATTATTAGCATGTTTCACATAATTTAACATATCACAACCTAAATTAAAATGGTTTAAATCTTACTTACACGATCGTACGTAAGCTGTCAAGGATTGAATATATATGAGTATTGCGAGTGAATTAATTTGATAAGTAGAGGTGTCCTTTTCCCGCATCGTTTTTAAATTTTTATTTACAGGGAAATCAAAGGTCTCCAGAGAAATTACCACTTAATCTAATAATCTGAAAATATGTATATATATACACTTGAATAGCAATCGGGTTGCAATTAATTCCTTCAATTCAAATTTAAAACTAATCAATAAATGGGCTCAAAAGATGATTCTGTTTGTAAATCCAACAATATCTCAGTTAATTATCACCGGTAGCGAGAGGCTTGTTCCTAAAATGATCACGGGTGATATATATCATAGATTTTTTTAAACAATTCTGCGACACTTTCTAAAATTACAATGAAACTGGGATTATTTATGGTCAAGAAGGTTTTGTTTCGCTTCATTTTCCGTATGTTGACGTTGATTCAAATTTTGTGAACGATTTTCCAATACTTCAACTTAAATGATCCTTATGACATTTCGTATACCTTTACGAAAATACAACATTACTCATGAAAATACAACATTATGATAATTTCAATCTTTGATCCATAAATCCATTTAAAGATTTGCTATTTTTGGACTTATTGTAAGTCTCAAGTAGAGATCATTTTCATTGAATTCCGGGTTCTACCTTTTCAGTCCTGAGTCTGCAGGAGAATTGTTTGCCTAAGCCGTAAGACTTGAGAATTTTCGGTTTTAAATTAGTATTATGGGTCTGAAGCAGAAAATATATCATTAAACTCCAGATTCTAACCCCTTTGGAGTTCTGCATTACGGGTGTAATTTCTGCTTAAATTGTGAATCTGAAGAGTTGCTGTTTTTAAAATAAAATTATGGATCCTCAGCTTGAAGCTGCAGTATTCTTATTTGTTTCGCGTATATTTACTCATATCTGTGGTGTTCGTCAATCAATTTCTGTGATCGTCTTTTATTTTAATATCCCCATTTAATATCATAAAAATCAGTTAAAATTTGATCATCTAAATGAAAAGAACATGAAAAATTTCAGCAATATACAGAAGAGGTGCCATGATCAATTTTTAATATTATAAAATTTTGACAAGAAAAAAGAATGGCATAAATCTGCCCTTCATCGAAATTGTGGTAAAATGATGGAGGTAGAAGGAGGTGACAGAAACTCTTCACTAATGAATACTAAACTCATCGTATATGGACTCATTTCACTTATGTTGACGTAAGCAAGAAAATAACAAAGTAGATAGTTAGGTAAATATACAAAAAAACATGCAAGGATATCAAGTAATTAAAAAAATATAGGGTAAGTAGACAGAAAGTAAGTGCAAGTAAGAACAAATGCATAAGAAAACTAAATATTAATATGAAAGAAGGTTCTGAGTAACATAGGATATCACAGGTACAAAAAATGGAAAAACAGAATTTTTTGTTCAAAGAAATTGAACACATTTCAAATAGCCGCCGAATAAAAAGCGCACTGAGCAGAATAAAATATTGAAAATACGAGTTTAGTACTCGTTAGGAAGTTTTGCGGTACACTATAATTTCTGAAAATAAATAAATTCGCAAAATACTACTGCTATTTGGGTTTTTTGAAGTCGAAGCCAAGCGAAATGTAGCACTCAACTATTTGTGTGTATGTACGAACTTCAAAAATATTTAGCATTAGCAGAATTTTACAATTTATTTACGTCCGAAAATAATATTGCATTGCGAAATATCAAAGATGAGTACTCATATTTTCATTATTCTACATATATTAATACATTAGAAAGCGCGCTGAAATAACTTTGTTGACAATTTTCAGATTTTTCAACAAGTTTTTATCATTTTCATATTTTTGTTATTACTTTAAGTAATTTTAATAAATCTATCACTGAGATCGTGAGCGTCAAAATCAATGATTTTTGAAGATCAACATCTCAAAATTCAATAAAGCCACATGCATAATTGGGTTTCTCTATAACATTTCTTACTTTGTGAAAACAGAAAAATTAATACTTTTCTCTGGATTTAAATTGATGGTTAGATATATAGAGAAAAAATCATTCCATTACTCGTAAATAAATCCACCTAAAATTTTAAGACTAGTGTTTAATTATTGTTTGAAATGTTTTGTTATTCCACAGTCGTATGTATATATATATATATATATATATATATATATATATATATATATATATATGGGTGTGTGTGTGTGTGTGTGTGTGTGTATGTGTTTGTGTTTATGTCTGCATATATTTTATTGCAATTATATTTTGGATAACCTTTTTTTAAGGTTTTGTTGCTAAGTGGCGAACCCGAATTAAACAAAACGAATATACAACCTATTACTACACTACCTATTACTACATCATATTCATCTGTGTGTTTGTGTATTACAGCATCGTAGCTCTTTTAGTTTGAGAGAATATTACGGAATGCAGTTAAAGAAAGATATTTAGTACAGTACAGCAAGAACCATGACATAAAAATTATTGCGTCGTTTTTAAAATTAATAAAAATTTATACATGTATTCTTAATCAACCACTACATTGTACTAATACTGCAACCAAGGGCCCTGTCACAATTCTCATTCATTAAGGTCTCATTGCATATTTAACTCATTGACGGAGAAAATAGAACTGTAATAAATTACAAACAGATGTCGAAAGTTCATAAGTATAAAATTTATATAACAGTCCCTAAGAGGCTCAAAGATGAAAGGTGATTAAATAATAGAAACATTTTATGATTCCAAAACTATTATTTTATTAACATTTTATGTGAAACTAACTATGGACTACGGCTTCGCTCGCTTGATTAAAGATACAAACCTACAGGGTGAAATGAATACATGCTGCGTCATCTAGAATGGTTAAAGATGCTTAAATGCTAAGTATTTACATGACTTTATAATACAAATGACAATGAAAATAGAAATATTTTCCTTCAAATTAGGATTTCAATGGAGTGATTCTGTTGTTAACTTATATTGCGTGTGTAGTGTTTAAAAAATTACGTCAATTCTTTTTTCCGTTGCGATGTCGCTTCGTTATTCGTTTTTTGTTCGCAATAAGAATTTTCCCAAAGGAATGAAATTTTCCTGGATAAAAAGTAGTCTATATCATTTTTTCATACATCAAGTATCTTTTCACAAAAAAATCGCATCAATACGTTACTTTATTGCGATGTGAAAATTAACACATATTCACATTTTTAATATTAGTTTAAATTTTATATAAGAGTGTTTTATAAATGTTGCTCGAAATATAGCGTAGCCAAAGGTTCCAAAAAATTATGTATAGCCTTCTAATAATATGTTCCCGTAACTACCAACGATATTTTGATATCATCTCGCAGGGGCCATTTCACTATAATCATTAAAGATGGGGACGAAGAAACGGCATGCATGTAGTTTGTGTGACGGAGTAAAACACATGTGATTTCCGATTGTTTGATTCGCATAGAAAACTCATACCAAGAAAAGTGTTTTTACATACCTGTTGCTTAAGCGGCTGAATATATTTTTATGAAAGTTTGTATGGATACAGTTTAAGATTACATGCGGGCAAGTAGTTTAATGCCATATAAAAACACTAATTTTTACAATAAATGACACATATACCAAGTTAATTTGTTATAATTTTCTTCAGTAATACATGTGAAGAGAGATATAAACTTACTTTTACGGTCGTAAAGGATATTGTGCATGAAAAGAAAAGGTTAAAATAAACATAATAAAAGTTACTGAAGAGCCAATGTTGAAAAACTTGGAAAGAAAGTAAAAGAAACGAAGACATAAGAATGAAATATAATGAAATATAAGATGTGAAAAAAACACAGAATTTGGGAAGGTAGACCTAATATTTTATTGTTATATAAATACCTCTTTGTGCAATAGTTTTGGGAAAACGTTGTTGTTCATTAGATTTTTATTGTGACATATTATAGTTGTAAATGGAATAGTAAAATATTACGTTTATTGAATATACGATAATAAAAGTTTTCATTTGAGTTACAAAACGTAGAATTCTTTTCACAGCTTACAAATTCTGTCAATTTGTTCAGGCGAGTGCACTCACACGAGCGATAACCTCGCATAACATGCTTCGGTCGAGGGCTGTCCGCATCGCCGACAAGTTGACTGATGGACGCGATTGGAAGCAATAACGTTTGATTTAAAGGATAAAATAAAATAAAATAAATGCGTCTTCTTTGTTATTGGTATTATATGTAGTGTGATAATATGGTAAGGTCTGTTATTATAGAAGAGTGGCGTGGAACAGATCGTGGACAGATGGTGAACAGATGTTTGTTAGTTGGTAAAATTGGTCTCTTTTAAAATCACGTATATTTGTAACCTTTCCAGAATCTTAAAAAAAATATTTGAGAATAATATTTTAAAGTTTTTTAAAAACTTTGAAAAATTTTAAAATGGTGCATCGCGTAACTTTGACATTTTTAAGATTTTTTCAAAATTCTGCCACAATCATTTTGAAACCAATCAAAATGTGGCTCAAAGAAATATTACCATATGTTATCAAATTTAATAAAAATCGGGTAAGACTTGCAATCTTTAAGGCAGGTAATTGGTAATAAATACCTTTATAATTACATTAAAGGTAAAACCTTTTCAAGTTATAATAAATCAATTTGTTATTCGAGCACCTCGCTGTACGTTGATTTAAAAGTGGTATAGATTTATGTCTTGAATATATTGGAAAAGGAGAAAGGGTATTTTTTAATTGAAATATATAAACATGGATTGACACACAGACAATGTGGTGAACCCCGTATTGAATTTCCGAAGTAGTTTTTTTCCACTATATTGAAGTATTGGAAATATAATGGCAGAAGAATAATTTTTAAGACAATATGTGTAAAAATTTGATGAAATAAGTTCCTTCATCGCTCTGTTACAGTGGACGAAATAGAATAAAATGTATTAATGTGCAATTTTAATAGATATTTAAGGATATACAGACATTTTCTTACAATCAGTGACGAATTAACAATGAAATTATACGTCGTAACTTTAATTTGAAATTGGTCGATGTGTTATTCACAGAAAGGTGACTAGCGATTTACAGCTAGCACCTCGATACACACACAAACACACACACACATATATATATATATATATATATATATATATATATGTGTGTGTATATATATATATATATATATATACATATATATATATGTATAGCAAATAATATAAGAAAAAACCAAATTCGAAATGCAAGGGAAAAAAAAAGAACAGAGATAAGGGCGGTATGTTTCTGTATAGCATTTTGAGACGCATAAAGCAACCTTTCACTTTTAGGGACACGTGTTCATGAAATCTCAGCTGTGAGTCCATTATGAGACCGAGATTCTTAGCGAGTTCCACCATAGGAATCGTCTGCCCTTTTATGGCGAGCTTCGGTCTTATCTTGCTACTTGAGCCCTAGTTCCCGTAATTAGAAAACAGGATTTAGAAGTCATGTTTACACGACCAATTCGAGATTTTTATCAGAACTTCCTTAATCTTATCGCTCACTCTGTCTTCATCTCCTGTTCAAAATGATTTATACAGCTGCGTATCACCAGCTTAACAAAATGTCTGACGTGTCCAGAGTAAAAAGTATCGATCCAGGACTTGACCTTTGCGGTACACCTCTAGAAATGACATGGACTTCGTTGGTAAGAGTTTGATTACAATCGAATAGTTTGACATACTGGCACCGTCGCTTTAAATAGCTTTGGAACCATTTGCGCGTGCACTCTGACAAGCGATATTATTGTAATTTAGTCATTAAAACTAGCAAAGATAGACAATCAAAGGCACGTTAATAATCCAAAATAACGACAGCAATAGATTTCATTTTATCTACAGCGTATAGAATAGTATTAGTTCATAGATAGATTGAATACAGAATATCCAGCTTATGCAATAACAACAAGTAATAAAAAAATGTTTTGAAAAATATAAAGTTCATAACAAATGGTTGACTAAAATGGAATTAAGTTTAATTATGAAAAGAGTATCAAATATAGCACTAGTGATATGTGCTTCGGTATCGTAATGAACATATTTCTAATTGTACTGGAAACGGAATGTCTAAGATGAAATTGAAAATTTTTCCTGGCAAACTATTATAGTTTGAAATTAAGAAATTAATTGAATTTAATCTAAGTGATATTTAATAATAGTGATAGATAATTATAAAAACCAATGTAAATAAACAAGTGTGCTTAGAACGAGTTTGCGTAGGACTTTTTCAGAATATCGTTGATTTTAGGCCCACATTTATCGTTGAAAATTGATGGAAAATTATTTAAGAATTAGAAGTCGAAAGATTTACAGCGTAATATAACATTTATTATTTTAAACGAATTATGACTCCCATGTAAATACAATGGATTTGGTTATAAATATGCCATGATGCCTTACTTTATTTCCTTCATCATATTTATTATCTAGCTTTTATGTTCTACTAAGTAGATTTTTCTATAACTATTCCAATTTTTTTATGAATCGAAACAATGAATATAACAAACATGAACGAAAAGAACTCAGGTATTCTTGCTTTGTGAATTCCGTTTTGGAAAAAGGCGGGTGAAGCAACACGGACAATATGCACAATGATTAGTGAAGTCAC
The DNA here is from genome assembly GCA_039881145.1 of Druceiella hillmani. NCBI lineage: Eukaryota > Metazoa > Arthropoda > Insecta > Lepidoptera > Hepialidae > Druceiella > Druceiella hillmani. Next base: position 18,061,868 of record JAYKKI010000044.1, on the reverse strand, counting down.
GGAATACTAAACAGGAGATAAATAGTAGGTAACATATGTTTATTTTGTTGTGTAAGCGCTTATGACTAGTAGATGAAGAAAACATACCAAAATATTAAAATCGTCAGAAGCTTCTTTTAAATGTGTTTTGGGATTTGAGTTGAACTTCTTCCAATGAACTGTACAATTATCGCCGATATTTGAAGCAAAATATTGAGTAATGTTGCTGCTTAACTTCCTAGAAATCAAAGCAAATCCCGTATCGTACCTGACCCGACCCTACATAGAAAGTGACGCGTAAAGAATTCACTCACTTGGGTGGACTGTACATCCTCACCCACCGTACTATTCATACCTCCTACCGACTCCCACCGACTGTCATCTATTTCACTCGCTTCTAATATTTATGAGACGAATGAACAAGGAAAGGATTTATCTATGCGTACAAGTTGGCGCCAAAGTAGTTTTAAATTTCAGCAAACGAATATAATGTACTTTTAATTAACCACTAGAATGAAAAAAGATTTTGGACGGTCCATTTTATTAGCAAATATTTGTTACTGCTATTTTATAACGTAATATTTAGGGAACAATTTCGTAATTATAAATACATGTCGTAATTATATATAGCTGAGTTGACGGTATCTCTTGTTCGTCAGATAATACCATGATTAACTAAACTAGATAATCGTGTGGAATCCTATAATCAGAGTATAAAAATATTATCTTAAAGCTTAAATAAGTTACGATCATTAATAAGATATGTAAATTTTGGCAACTGAATAATTATGCATTCTTTTCGATCGTAAGACATAATCGAAGTTTCTTGTATTCAAAGTTCAATGTTTAAACAGATTAATACCAATAGAATAATTAAAATTTCCATTGCCTGGTCCATCTTTCTCAATATATAAGATTTAGAATCATTGCTATGGCTTTGCGCTTATATTTAGTGCATTTTTTTTAAATTTTTTTATACGTGTAATAATCTAAGACAATAGCAACAAATGCATCTAAAAATTAACATAATGCTAAGAGCAAATAAAACTTCCCATCTCATTTTAAAATATTGTCCAATTTTCGTCCAACATATACGTATGTTACAAACTTAAGCCACATTAAATTATATACATTATAAATCTATATATAACGATAATTTATTACCTGTTAGAAAACCTTACATCTTATTCTTTTGATATTTAGTTTATCACTAAATATCAAAAGCATAAAGTGAAAGTTAAATTCAAATTAAATTCTATTTTATGGTTAGATTGATATTTTCGAAATATTTTAAGATCTTTTACGATGACACTTGATTATGCAAAACATATCCATGGATATTTCATGCATGATAAGATATAAGTAAAGCAAAGTAAAACATAAACATTTTATTTTAAGAGATGCGGGAGGAGGATATGTAGAGCAGAGAGGAAATAAGAAAATGTATAGATGGGTTTGTAAAGAAATAAGTTACGTATTTGAAATAGTTATTTAAAGGTGATTTGATCGATGGTTTACATGAAAAAATTATTATATATTACTAATTTCATAAAGATGAAACTTTTACATCTAGGCTTTCCAATTTAAGATAATAGTTTCGCTTACTAAACTAAGCCAATAGTTTCATAAATTTGGAACGTGGGAATATGAGCCGTATTGACTTAAGTGAAAGTAGTCGAAGTTCGCTAGGTATATTTTTGAGTTTTTAAATTTTTAATTATTATAGCTACATTAGGAAAACGCATCACGATATTACAGACGACATGAAGATCTAACACAATAAAAAGGCTATTTTTATCTGTTGTAACTCAGTTTCACTTGCAAAATAGAAAGTTACCTATTATAATACAATAAAATGATTTCCATTACGTATGAAAAAGCATAATCACGCAATGATATGTCATTACTAAACTATCTCGGTGACTTAGTAGCAAGAATTAAATATTACATATGTATATAAATATATATATATATATGTATATATATATATATATATATATATTTATATATATATATATATATATATATAAATATATATATATATATATATATACATATATATATATATATATATATATGTGTGTGTGTATGTGTGTGTGGATGTGTGTCTTCTTTTATAATTATTTACTAAGAGTTTATACATTCCCTCTACTTCGCATTCTATTCAAAATGTGCACTTAAATACCTCAAATAAATTCAAGCCATTCATAAAAGTTTTCATACGAATTACCTTAATTCAATGTACGATTCATATTTTCTTTATTTTGTTTATTATTATTATTTCTTTGATTCTAATGAAATGTACAGGTACGTAGATAAAAGAAATTAAATTTGGTAGAAAGTATTACCATTAGAATAAAAGTAAATCATGTTATGATTTTTTTCTGACAATTTACCTGATCCATCAACAGTGAAATTTTGGTATTTGTTTCCAGAAGAATTACTATTTTAACACATGGATAACAGTCGGTAAGTTCAGAGGCTGAAAAAATGTAATAGACCTTGGACACCGCAACAACTATTATTGTACATTAATTTCATATTATTTTAGTTACCACCACGTCAAATAAATTTTATGTAATTTTAGCATAAAAATTTAATTACACTCACCTCGCGATATAAATCTTACTACGTAGTTTCTTAGTAGTAGTTCAAGAGTAATACCCAATGCTTCCTGTTTAAGAAAAAAGGTAATTTTATAAATTTTGAAGTCATTAATGTTATTTAGGGACGTGCCTATGAAGATATCATGCAAAAAAAATTAAATAAGAAAAAATCTCTATTTAACTTGATATTGCATTTTTATCGCTGTCTAGATGCAGTCCTGAGGTTACCTTTGTAATAAAACGGAGAACTCACTTCATGTAGAGGCGAGCGTGAATAAAAAAGAACGCGAAATTATTACTCAAGATAATAAAAATAAAATATACTGGCACTCACATGTTGTTTAACATATATATATTTATAAAGCTACAACATTCATGATTGACCCTGGCGTATTTTTGCATGGAGACATTCGAATCTGTAGGGGATACATTTACTACTTTCATATCGATGAATGATGAAAATTTCTTTTCCTTCGTGACGTGTTTCTTCGAAGTAAGAGAAAATATTTTTCATTTATATCATATACGACATATTATTAACCTATAAAATGTACATTAATTAAAGTTAAAATGAAAAAGAAAATCGATAACCCTTTTGAATTATTGAAGTTAATTGTATTTTCCAGTTATTTATAACTCAAACTGATTAGATTTCATTTCGATTAATTTTTTCATTACATTGATCATCTTTATAAGACCAGCATCACACACATCTTACCAGACCTGTGAAGTTAAATAGAAAATGTATATCGAGTTATTTTATGGATAATAATAGAATTAATTACTAAACTACAAAATATTTGTAATGTTTAGAACAAACTTCTTTTAAATATTTCTAACCTTTCGAACAAAATGAACCGGTAGCATCTGGTGTTCTAGTAATAAAGCGACTTTACATTTCATTTTAATTTTCAGTCACAAGACGAATTAAATATATAATATAAATCTTACATTCCAAAACTTTTTCCGCTACATATCATCATTAGCATTAGTAATAAATAAATAAATAAATATATATATATATATATATATATAAATATATATATATATATATATATAATATATATATATATATATATATATATATATATATATATATATATATATATATATATATACATATATATATATGTATATATAATTTTTAGAACATTCTACTTTTTATTTTATATTCAATTTAAATTGCGAGATGTGTAGAGTGCATGTGTATGTTAATACACACGTACATACATGGAACAATGTGGCATTTAATACAGTAGCTAAAAAGCAACGATTAATTTTGCTTATGGAGTAGAACATACGTTAAATAGTAAATAAATTTTTTTTCTGCGTGTGTATTTCTATTACTGGGGAGAAAATAAATAAGTTTAAAATAAACAAACTTCAAAACTTTTACATGTATCTTTAGATATCCAGCAAGCAATATTGAAAAATATTGCTTGCCGGATACCTAAAGATACATGTAAAAGTTTTGAAGTTTGTTTATTTTAAACTTATTTATTTTCAACCCAGTAATAGAAATTTTTTCTTTGTTTTTTTACAGTTGCAGTTTAGATAATTTGCAAATGTAAATGTTTAGATTTTTGTAAAATATTTAATTGAATGTTTGAAATAGAACTTCTTGCATCACAAGAGTTGATAAGTGAAAATTCATAAAAATCTCTTGTTAACATTTTACTCAAGGACAATTTTAGTGAAAAACGGTACTTTTCTAGTTGATGCGTCTCTTGCTCAAAAAAGGATTGTCAGTTAAGTTACCTAGATTTTCTTATTGGATGCCGTCATTTTCTATTCAATATTTTTTTCACGGCACATATTTTGAAACGTGATATGACACTTGATCCTATCACAGCGTAACTTCAAAAAACAATATCTATCGCACTACACGTAATACAGAAATGCATCCTAAAATAACAAGAAATTCTGTATGAAATGTTAAAAAAATTGTAAAAAAAAAGAAAAGACATGTAAATAAAGAAAGTATGAGATTAAATATAATATGAAAAAATGTAACATGAACAAAATTTAACATGAATAAAGCAACTTGACAGAAAAATTTATTTCAAAATTAATTTTAATGTAAAAGTGACGACATCGTCAAATAGAGCGATATCAAAAAAATATAAAATGCAAAAGTATTTTCTATCACAGTAGCGCTGAGTTTACAATGTACGAGTATTAGATTGCAGTAGGCCCATTAGGTATTTTAATTTCACGTATATTTCATTCATAATGACCAATTTGGTAAATTGTATGCTCGGAGCAGCGCCCATTGTTTACAAACAACAAATCCTGGATGACCCTATTAATTTCTATCTAAATGTTTTGATCATTTACCCGAGATTTTCATAAAGATTTGAGAACCTTGAAATGTAGCCGAAATTACATCTCGAGTATTTCTCGAGTATCCGGTTATACGCATTTTTAAATTATATTTGTACTTAATAAATGTCAAATTAATAGGAATTGTTTTATTTAATTGATGTGCTTTTTTATAGTTTTCATGTCTGTAATAAGAATAAACTTGAGCAAAGTTGAAACAACTAATCTGAAATATTCGCCACCTCGTAACGAAAACCAATAGCGTCGTGAGCATATTTTCTTATTTATCATTTTTATTTATTACGATAGTGTGTATCTGCATTGTTTGGCACATTCACAAATTCACGCTTCAATATTGCAAGAGCTTGATTGTTTTTTTTATTGATTTGAATATCTCATTTTACAGATTTCGCTTACAATTGTATTAGTTTATTTTTTGCTCCATTTGCCCTCGAACATGCCCCTCTTTTATTAAAGCTTCACACAACGTCAGCAACAATATTAAAATATATGAATATTATGGCGCTATGAAATAAAACCAATATATTTAAATATTAAACCACGTACTTACAAGAAAGTTTAAAAATGTGATACATAAATGTTATCATTTCTGAACCCGACTTCTCTTCACTTTTGTCAAATAATTGCAACGTACGTGTTCCGCTACGGTCGACTAAATACTTAACCTTTATTTATTTTTGCTACATAAAACCTCTTGCCAATTATTGTCCTGTACTAGAGCATGGTGAAAGTGTCAATACTTATAATTAAAAAATAATTATCCATTATCGAAAAGATGCGGTTAGTTATTCTTATTAAGTATTTTTTTTAACTGATAAAACTTTCTAATATCATAGTTTTCGAAATATATTATTTAACTAGCTGTGCCCGAAACTTCATTCGAGCGTGAACCTTTATAAAATATTATTGAGTTAGCTGTAAGAAGTTAAACTTTTTTTAAGTAAGTAACTTTTGTATTTTAAGGCCAGATTACCACATTATTTTTAGTGCATTTATTGCAATAAAACTTAGCTTATAAAACTTACTTAACTTTTAACTCTAGGTCGACAGAATTCATCAATATAAATTCAATTAAAATTCTTTCGCTTCTATTATGTTTTTTCTTGTAAATACCTTCAATATCCTGGCATATAATTTCTACAAATTTATTATATATCTAGACAACAACGTAAATAAGAACCAAATTTATACCCCTAATACTAAACTTACCAAAATAATTAGATTAAAATATTTTGACAAGGCTCGAATATATGACGAATACATGCAATATCGAACCAATTTATATGCGGGAAACGTCTGATAACGATGTCTGCCGTCACGCATCTACCCGCATTGAGATTATTTACTCAAGTAATGATAGTAACTCCTCTCAAGCATTTTACTTCTGGCCACGAAAGATTTGAACAGAACAAATCTGTGTCCGGGTGAAAACATATTTGTGCGTATTTAAGTCAAATTAGCGCTATATATTGATGTAAATTAATACACTGCACTTTTGTGCATTTATTACGCATCGGTGCCTAGGTACTTCTTTCTTATTATTTTGCTAAAGCAATATAAAGGAATTTTTGGAAATATTGAATTCGCATATCTTATGATTAAGTAAATCAATTTCAATGAAATAAAAATGGTATTTCAAGTCAAACCTTACATTTTGAAAAAGCTACGTCTAAGTTGTGTAAATAATTTTTATGTCAAGCATGTTCAAAAAAGATAAAAACAGATAATACGTATATATATATATATATATATATATATATATATATATATATATATATATACATAAATATATTTTTTTCTTTTATTTTACATATCTTCAAAATACGGAGAGGTCAATTCTACGGTTTTATTTATATATAGATTCTTATTTCATTTCCTAAAATTTTATACATACTCGACGAGTTATTAAAGTTTACATTTTTCTATTTACTTGAATAGGTATTACAAAAATTCTTGTATTTAGAATAGTATATAATGAACAAATTAATAGAGAACGAATTAATAGAGAAAAGTATATAATTCGGATATCGTGATTGCTAATTGTCTGGGCAGTCTCGAATAGTATAACTGTGTCTTGGTTAGCACTTAATTCTTCAGCTAAACTTTTAACTTCTCAGACAAAAACTGGAGTCCAGTGTTTTTTTATAAACCAATCTTTATGAATGGCAAAGCTGTTTATTAGGCACAAGTTAAAAATTTGGAATATTATTTTAATAGATCGTCAAAACTGTCATCGGCTGCATTAATATACATATAGATCACTTCTGGTCAACGGAAAACAAACCTTCTTTCACGCTATTATAATATGAAATCATTACAAGTTTATCGCTTTCGAGATAAACAAACAAGTCACCATATTATGTGGAGGAATGTTATAAGAAAGATTTATTTTCTTTTGTACGTAATAAACCGAGGTACATTCTTTGGTAAATTAAAAGATTCTATCCTGTTGGTCTGGTCTTATTGACCAATATTATTACAGTAAATGAATAATTTTCATTAAAATATATAAAAACTTCGATTACTAGATAGCAAACAACTATTACGACTACTAGGTACCACTTTTTACAACCTGATGTACACAATATATTGTAGAAAAATAGAGTGAAAATACACTTCACCTTGTTACACCAAATACAGTTTTGCTTGCCTAAAGTTTACGGTGGCGTTCACCGGACTCCGCCCATACTACTACTCACCTACGTGGCAATGACACGCGTCCATTATTTCTTTCTAACTGTCGGCGGGCTACTGAAAGTAGGTGTTAGAAAACACGGTGTAGTAAACGCGTTAAAAAATAATATTTGTAAAGAGTGGTGGAGATATACTATTTAAATTATGGGTAAATATTTTTTTTCAAATATTTTGCTGTACATTAATTACGATCTCAATATACAGCGTCCACCTGCAAAATTTCATGCATAACTTTAAATTTATATTTTTATGCATATGAAACATTAGGAATTGTGAGGCTGTGATATAAGGACAGACGAACATGACAAAATTATGAACCTTGGAACCCCGAAAAACCTTGGCTGGAAATAAATTCCCACTACGAGGTACACATTTACAATATTTCTATTACACTAAAAATGTTAAAATTAATTTTTAAGTACTTTGTGAATGTTTTACCTAGTTTATCTTTCAAAGGCGCAAAAATATCGCGATTTTCTTTCGCTGAAAATTTATTTGTTCATAAATTTTCGCAGAAAATTGTGAAATTGCAAAATGAAATATTTTAAGAACAAATAAAACATTTTAAGAAATGCATCTGGAATATATACATAGGTAATATTTCTTTTCAAATTTCGAATCGTACTTGCTATATAGGCAGAAAATATTAAAATCTTCAAATACCAATTCTTATATTAATATTAAAACTGTCATTAAATTGCATGAAAATGAATAAAATTTCATAATTTATTTTAAGTAAACTATACTCATATCTTACCTAACAAACAATTGCTATATCTAAATTTCAATTGAAAATGGCAAGCGAATTTTCCCTGCAATGCAACCTTAATCTAAATTTCACATTGATTTAACACAACGTTCTCTTTATAGATAACGCGGTTTAAGTCACTATCAAAATTATGTATTAGCCCTGAGTTAATTCATCTGTATTGGCTCCAGCTGACTTGTTTATTTAAATGTACGAGTATATTATTAATCTTTCGTATTTGCAATAATGACTTGGGTAACAAAATATAGTATAAAGCTATAATTTGTGAAAAAAACAAAATGCAAAATAATATTATTTTTCTTGTATAAGTAATAATATTATTTTTATTGCGATCTGCATATATAATAACAAAATAGTAAATAGTGATATCTTTACATCGAATTAAAACATTTAAAATCATGATCAATATTTAAAGAAAGGGTACCGAGAACAAGTAAAGTATTTAATAAAATTAGAGCTATTCGCGTCAGGCATTTTTTTATTCTTTATTCATAGCTTTAAGATGCAGTAGTTTTGCAGTAGTTAGTAATAGTTTTACCTGTTCCTAGTCACGTTAAACAACATTTAAAGTAGCAAACAATCAAGTAGAACAAATCATGAATCATGAATTTGCTTTGCCTTTCCTAAGAAATCTGTTCGAAGGATACAAATATGTAAACAAATTTCTCAAGTGTAATGAAATATTCATTGCTAATAGAAGAAGAAAACCTATCATCAATACTAATAATTTTATGAACAACTAACATAAATATTAGCATTTCAACTTTCCTAAAATTTTCGGGGATTATTTGCACCCACGTGATTGGGTATCACATTCTTCGCTTTCATGATATAATTTAAATTTATATTTGAATAAAATTTCTTAAACATTTCTCAAAACTTAGATTTATTATCTTTTGTTATCATAATTTAAAATATCACGGGTAATGAAATCCCTCCGATAAAAATTAAAAGATTTAAGAGGTATATAAATGTGATTGCTTTTATTATAACGGATTAAAAGCAATTGCTATCGATCTTATAAGTGTTGCTTTAAATAATTACCTATGGAAACAAAAGGATTAATATGAGGAAAGTGTAATTTTATATTACAAAATTTACCACTCGGTCCTATTGTTAAAAATATTCCTTTTTAAAATGTTTGCACAAAAATATGTTTTCTGACTTACGATATATTAATATGATATTTTAGTATCACACTAGATTAAAAAAGCCTATAAACATTATTCATACAGAAACCAAATAACTGCATTTGTTTAAAAAATACTACAGACTAGAAATGAAGTCACAATACATTCGATATCATGGAAATCGTGGAAATGCCGTATGACAAATCTTTGTACTTTGTAAGCTTCCTGACATATTTTCAAGATATAACCTTGGTATGTGAGATGATTATCTATAATAATACTGACACTTCGAAACCCTTTCCAAAGTAGATCCGCCCAGGACATAACTTTGCATAAGTGCGATGCGTTAGCGGAAGTACGTCATCTTTGCACATTTGCCTATTGATGCCTTCATATGAACATTTCACTGTTATACTTATAATTCGTGATAAATGATTTATGCACATACAGGTAAATGAATTTAAATGTGATTTAAGATACATCTATATACAAAAATATATATTAAAATGGGAATAACGACTCTTATATTCGAAACACCCACATTATTTTAAAACCTTCATACTTAAAACAAATAATATTTACAGTTTTTTTTATTGTTATATATTTTTTACCGCTGTAAAAATACACTGGAATAAAAAACCTGTAAACCTTGTGGGAAAGTAAAATTAATAAAAATAATATTATAGGCAAAGGAGTTTCAGTCGATTTATATTTTTTTGTGTAATTAATTATTTAAAATATGATATAATTACCAAAAATACACTTATTTTAAAAATTAACATGCGGCAGCTAAGACGTATTTGTGATGAAAACTTCACGGAATTAAAAGATTTGTGACTTTTTCTAACTCTCTTCACAACAGAAGCATTCAGACCAAAGTTTATTAGTCTAATAAATTTTCTCAGCGAAAGACGAGATTTTCTTGAGCCATCTTTATAGTTAGTTTCATATGAACTAAAGCTTTCTGCGCTCTTCTTTATTTATATATTTGTTATCATCATGTAAAGTGTGTGGATTTTATTTTACGTAAAGTCGATAAGGAAGAGATGCAATAAAGTCTCCATTTATTCGTAAATCTGTGACGGAATTTTCATCAAAAATCATTACGAAGGTTTTCAAGTATTATAGGTATTACGAATGTTAGAAACACTATTCCCTTATTAACATATATATTTTTTATATAGATGTATCTTAAATTGCATTTAAATTCATTTGCTTTACATCTAATAACTCAAAATATGGGTCAGAGGGATTTTTGTTTTTAACATAATTGTTATGTTTCTAGTAACACTATAAAATAAAATAAAATAAACCTGTTTATGTGCATAGTTCAGTTATTACAAATTAAACGTACATATAGTAAAACGTTCGTATGGGGATATTAGTAAGCGAATATGCAATGATGACGTACTTCCACTTACGCATCGCACTTATCCACGATTGTAAGCTGAACGGATCTACTTTGGAAAGGGTTTCATATGAATGTGCAGTGTCAGTGTAATTATAGATAATCATCTCACATATAACGGTCATATCATAAATCAAAAGCTTACAAAGTACTGAGATTTGTCATATGGTATTTCGACGATTTCCATGATATGTAGTATTTTTGAAACTAATGCAGTTATTTGATCGCCGTATGAAGCTAATTCTACCCTTATGCAAGAAAAATAATAAAAAGTTTGAATAGGTTTTTATATTATAAAATAGATTGTACTATCCTCTCTATTTCTTTAAGATGTTATAACGGGTATGGTTGGATGTAAACCTGTTTAAATCCGACATAAATTGCTTTAGGTCGTGCTATTTTTTTTACTTAACCACTACTTTGATAACCTCTCGATCTTGAGTTTAGGCTCCTGAATGTTACGTGAGAGGGCGATGTCACAGCTTATTTCACCAACATGTCTTCCACAGCATTCACCTCTCTTTCGCGCACTCATATTGCTTAACATTATATTACTAGATGCACCCAGTGTTAACATTTCTTTTTGTCCAATTGACGGCTTTAAGAGTGTGTAATGGAGTATTAGGAAACATCACGAGACAAAATAAAATTTGTAACCATAATATAAAATAAAAAAGGTATCTTCATAAATGGGCAAATATTATATTTTTAATATATCAAGAATTGGTAATAGGAAATAAAAGTAACGATAAAAATCTGACAAATTACATAATAAATTTTAGAAACGGTAACAGAGATTATTATCGATTGCTTTTTTAACCCTTGCACAAATTAATTAAACATAAACTGTCAGCTGATGCAACGAATCCCAATACATTTTATCTATGTTGTCAGAATAAATGTATTTTTCGCTCTCGTCGAGTTTTACGTACTTTCTTCGGCGACGTTGCAAAGCTTCCGAGTTTTATATATTAGTAAGTTACATCTGGGTATAGAGGATATACAAAGACGCAATATTTACTTTAATTCATCATGACAGTTCAAAGAGTTCTATAAAATATTATTTACAAATTATTATGAAAAATAAGTGGACTTCGTAAAAAGCTTCTACATTTTTCTGATTGTAAATTGAAATGACACTTTTGTGTAGGCTTATTATTCAATTTTCTATATTTAAGAATTGTCATTTTAATTCTTGCAACATCTGGGCCCAACACTATGTGCACTTTGCAGTTTTCTTAGCAAATCTTTTATGATACACTTTTAGTGACACGATGAATATCAAAGCGACTTAACTATCCACCTTTATTTGAGTATCTATATATTCTAAATAGTAGCTCTATATATTATGCTGAAATAATTGCGATCTGCATATATAATAATAGAATAGTAAATCTCATCAAGACTTTAAGTGAGACTGAGACGAAATAAAGTATATAATAAAATTAGAACAATATAAATAAATAAATAATTGCAAGATCCATCAACAAAGAAGAAACATTGTTGGGATATAAAATCGTCACGTTCAATATAAAATTATTGAAAAGTGTTAGCTTCTTGAATTTTTATATAAAACAAACATCATTTGTTTTCTTATTTCTAAAATAGAAATGTGCTAACTTTCTGCAAATCTACTCGGAAAGAGTAACATTTTTTGTCAGGTTGTGAATAAAACAAAGCTGAGATTCGATTGTTATTTAGACGAAAACGAGTTTATAAGGTCTTAATGGATTAAAAAAAAACACGAATTCACATCTCAGAAAAGAAACGATATATTACAATGGAATTTTCACGAATTATTACATAAATATATTAAAATCTAAAGTCATGTTCAATAATAATTTAGAGATACAAAAGAATGTACTTGGTTTATTTAAAACATTATGTTTTATTGTATGTCTTACTAAAAAAATTAAGTAGATACCATTAGACGATACACATCACATCAAAACTATGTAATTCGGAAATGTTTTCTTTAAAAAAGTGCTATTGGACAGCTTACGATCAAACATATTTCTATGACTTATATTCTCATATTTCGAAATGGATACTAATCAATTTCCATAAATTTCGTTTCGTGTACATACAGCTATGTACGTGATGTCTAGCTGAGGAAAGGCGGTTTCCACGCTGAATTGATTGCAGATTAGAGTTGCCCAGTATTATTACACTTCCTTTTCATTGATCAAGTTATAGTAAGTGAAGACCGAGTGTACATTTAACACACAACAAATGCTCTATTAAAATTACATATGTAAAAGTATAGTTTCAATAAAAATTTAAAAAATTAAATTCCCTCTCCGTAATTTTTTTATTTTTACATTTTTATTAAAACTATGTCATCTTATAATTCAGAATCATTTGCATTTTTTCAAAGTTAAACTGGCCATTTTTGAATTAGAAATACCATTATTAGATTTTGTCAAACCTGCGAATATGAATTAATAAAAAACTAAATTGAGCAGATTGATGGAAATTATGGTTTTGCATCATAAGTTCGTTTTCGTTTGTTAGAAATTGGAAAACATGAAAATGAACTAAATATCCCGAGGGCTTTAAATGGAATTTTAGAAAGTTAGAATTACATAGACAAACATTTCCAGATACGCTGATGTAAGTTCTGAATATAACAGCTTTATGGAATTCATAGTATTAATTCTATTAGATTATTTACAAATAGTAATTTATTATGTAACATGGAAGTGATTTTTTGACATAACTCTCATAGGGGTAAAAATATAGCGATTTTTTTAAAATATAGAATTCAAATAGTGCATGCTCGATATTCAACAAATATCTGTATGCTATAATTGGCGATATAATTCTTATTCATGACATATAACCTTATAAACGATAAATGTGATTATAGCCGTTTGATGGGAAAAGTACAGAATTTACTTTTTCTAACAAAATATCAAGAGCTAAAGTACCAAAATTTGCATATAAATTTCAATATTATATAACATTTATTTATTATACCAAAACCTTAAGGTAAAAAGAATGAACAAAATCGTTATTCAAACTCGTATGGATGCTCGTATTTAATAATTTTTTTACCGTATATGGAAAATTTAATTTTCCATGAAGTCTTAAACATTTGTTTAGATTTATTGTTTGAAATTATGGTGACATGTTAAAAAGAATATGTAAAATGGACAGAACTGGCCAAAACACATTAATAAGAAAACGGCAAATGCGTACTGTAGTCAAAACTTTTCTACAAATATAATGTTTTTTCTTATAATTAACCTCGTATATACTATAGCTACTGGATAATTCTATCGATTTAATTTGAGTACAAAAAGTAACTGAATGGAGATTTCAAAACATAAAACTAATTATCAAGTACTGTTTTTTATTTTTTTATTTTCTACGATATGTAAGTTTAGGAATGTCTACTTTAATATTTTTGTTTATTTTGAAACAAATTATTAAGGGATTTTATCTCCCGATTTCATTAAAGTAAAACTAATTAAAAGGAATTAAAGATAGTCCTACTACTCAACGAAAGTACTACAATCTCCTTTTCGGTAAATATGACCGAAATATATAATTTATGCGTATTTACAGTCAGCATATCTATGAAGACGGATCAATGTTTATAGTTAAGTTTTAACAAATTTTCATAATTTCCATCGATGAATAAATATATTTGATTCTACCACGTATCACCGATAGCCCCATATTTAAATTTATGGTGATAAACTATAGCATCACTTCCTGAAAGCCCTGTTTTCTTTGATACCTTTCTACAAAATGGAAGGTCTACTTTCAAATGAATTACATAATAATTTAAAGTTTTAATTTCCCTTTATTTTAGGATCAATTTATCGATTTTAAAGTCACTAATCTACCTCCATTGAACTATTTTATTTCATAAAAGTGATTAGAAACTCGTGATTGAATAAACTGAAAAAAAATGAAGAAAGCCTACATATTTGTGGCTACACGTCACTTGAAATCAAATCTGACTTTATGTAAAATAAATTCTCAGCTAGACATCCGCCAACATTTGCATTGACAATATTTATTTTACACCTTCACGGTTTGATTTCGACGATAATATACCCTTTTTTGGTTTTCCCTTTAAAAAGAGACCTGGCCTTTATGCATCGTTGTTGTAAACTCAACATGAGTTCGAAGAAAAAATATGTATATAGTTTTAAAGAGAATAAGTAAATATCTGAAACAAGACATAAAACACCTATAAACTGTATCAAATGGATATTAGTATTCGTGTACTTTGAGGTGAATGTGTTGTAGTGTGCGCGTACATCATTTTAAAAATGGCAGTCATCTTAAAATATAGAATCTGAAAATATGAAATGCTTCAATAAGATTGGATTTCAAACTAAATATTCATTAATTCTAGTTCAAAGTTTGCAGATACTTGTTATTCAGTAATAATGATGTACATACGTTTATGTAGGAGTACTCCATGAGGTACATTTTTTTAAGAATTTTTATAATTTATTCCATTATCGTAACAGAACCTTGTACGGTTCACTATCAATTAAATATTATTACATGTAACTGTTAACAATAATACGGACGTTCAACTTTGTGTTCCTTGGAATTACCACTGCTGATGTATTTTCATTAGTTTCTTATGTATCTTCGTTATTTACAAGCCAATCAATAATAAAAGCCTAGGTTTAGTGCAATCTACCCTTATTTTTCAAAAGAATGTTATTTAGAGTTGCAAATCAAAGTACAGCCTAAATCACTTGTTATATTTCTCATGTTTTTTTAAAAAGAGATCATACCAAAAGTTCTCTTTGAAGTCCTGATAGGTCCTCTTTTATTAAAAACTAGGTTGGGACTGTAAACGTAATTCGGTTAATTATTTCCGGTATTAAGAAAGTTTCACGTAAGTTTAATATTCATTAAATTTTAGTGAAGAGGCTCGTTTTCAAGGAAAATATTGCAATATAAGGATTAAAATTTAATGATTTATTTGAAAAGAAAATGAAGGCTGTTCATATATCTATGCAATGTATTTGTTGCTTGAACTTTCATCAAAGTAAGAGCTTTGTAATATTATAACATAATTTATAGGTTCATTTAAAATTGAATTGTATTTTAAGGGTATGCATTCTGGAAATATGTTATATAATATCTAAGAAACACGTTATTGTTCAAAAGGTTTTCAAAAATGTGTATAATCACAACATTATTGGTTTTAATTTGTATATTTTTTATTTTACTCACATATTTTTTTATGTACTTGCACTTTTTAAGATTTACAGAACAGTGTTTTCAATATTCTTGCAAAACAGAAAAAAAATTGGAAAGGGCTTACTGTAATTTGAGTAATACATTGGTTACATTAATTTAAGTGTCTTGTCTTTAAAATACTTTAGTGTTTATTTCTTTTTTACAAGCTTTTAACTTTTAATCTACATCTGAAAACAATCAACAGTTATTAACGTTTCACATTTATATATATTTATATTTATTAGCATTTAAGTTCTATCCTATTCGTGGACATTAACCGTTTAGTATTAACGTTGTAATCACTTATAAATAATGAAAATATTAAAAACGAAATAAAACATTTTTGCATATAATATATTGTGAGAAAATTGTGTAAATCATTATTCTCTCACCTTCATTGCATTCTAAAATGGAAAGTTTGTAGACAAAGCGAAATGACAGCTCAGATATTGTAAACCTTGTTTTTATTCAGGTTAGTAACATAATATGGATTTATTTGGTGTTACACTGTATAAACAATGTTAAATTTATTTTAGTGAAAATTATTGGTATACACATTTACATTGCATAATGTAATGCCAAAATGAGAAAAAGTAATGCCAAATATTGACATTAGGTTATTGACATTAAGTTTTTGTATTTATTACTGATATCAAGCTTTTCTAATTTTAAATTTTTTAAAGTAAATCTGTTTGATATTAAAAATATTTATTGAAAATATACAATCAGTTACAACAATAAGGGCAAAAAATGTAATAAAAAA
Source organism: Druceiella hillmani (assembly GCA_039881145.1). Classification (NCBI taxonomy): domain Eukaryota; kingdom Metazoa; phylum Arthropoda; class Insecta; order Lepidoptera; family Hepialidae; genus Druceiella; species Druceiella hillmani. Next base: position 18,044,959 of record JAYKKI010000044.1, on the reverse strand, counting down.
CATTGCCATGTACGATGTACAAAATGTGCATTCTGCATTGCAAAATAATACTAACTTTTGTTTCAAAATAAAATTTTTTAAATTGTTTAAGCCTTATATCTTTATATGTATAATTATGTTCATTATATAGCATGAAAGCTCTGTCTCATTTACTTTTTTGCCTTGCTTAAGCGTCACGCTAGAATGTGGTTAAATATTATCTACGCAAACATGGCCTCACATAAAGTTTACAAGAATTCTTCTATTTATTAAAATTTATTTAAATCTTGAGACGAAAACATGTTTCGACTGTGCTGGTATCAGGCAGCGCTTTGTCAGTGTAATGATATCAAATACCTCCACTACTTTCTTTTCTTTTTGCTAACATTTGTTGAAAATATAAAAAAATCAAATAGAGAAAAATTCTTAAAAAGTAAAATTTTATGAACAGAAATTAGAGTGAAATCTTGTTATTTATAATGACATTTTCCTCATTATTGACTGTATGCTTAGACCAATATCAATTTATTTTTGATTTTCTTGTATAAAACAAACCACAAACTGTTGGATAGCTGACGGAGGAATTTTGTTATTCATAACGCTCAAAATCATATTTGCACGTATTGTACTAGCAAACATGATAATAAATAAAGAATAATTGGCACTATGAAGGTTTCACATATATTTGAGCACTTATTCTCATTTACCTGTACATAGTTTTTCCCTTAAACTATTCACAATTATTGTTTTTTCACAAGGTAAATAAAGAGTGCACATTACAAGATATAGGATTTACAAGATATGGGACAATTGCCATATCTCTTGCCTGTAACCTTTCAGTGCATTTTTAGCTAGTCTATTTTTTTTTACAATTATTAGGTCAGTAGTTTTCAAAATAAGAGGGCGGGGTTTTTCCTCCAATTTTGCGTAAATTTTGAAATATCTCTTTAAATATGCAATTTAAAATTGGGAGATAATAATTTTGTATTCTTAATAGTAATGCATTTGAAATGATATTTCACTCGATGCATACAATTTTCAAAAAAAATGTAAGATCTTTATCATGCCCTCTTTAATTTCCATATGAATATTTTATAAAATTTATTGCAAAATATGTGGAACAATAAGATATATCACCATACAAATTTCAAGTTTTTTACGTCCCATGATTTCTAATAAATTCAATTGGGAATATAAAAAAGAACTAGTATATACGTATTAATGTATGCTAGTGTTCATACAGTAAAAAAGGAAAAATATTGCCCACTGTATCTTTCACGCTCACGCTGGGTTCTACTCTTACAATCATACAATTTTAAAATCGTTTACAGTCCTGGGAATGCAAATATTTCTGATTCGCCATCACGGTTAAGTTTTAGTGCCCAACCGCAACAACCATTCGATGATGAAAATTATCTTAATTTGGTAGTCGATTAGTTTCGCCCTGTCGCAATTTCCCTAAACGAACTTAAGCAGGTTTGCGAGGGATATCATGAGTTAGGATCGGTTAGGAATGGTGTCTACCAAAACAACTGAGATTAGAGTGTCAACAATTAAAAGTTCTTTGAAAACGGATTGTGTTAACGAATTTGAAAACAAAATTTGCAAATCTTTGAGTTTAATGTAATGATCTTTACACATTTACTATACTACAATATCTCAATGTCGTGAAGTATACGTAAAAAACATTTTCAAATGTAACACTAATGTTAATCAAGATGATTAGGTGTCTTAAAATATTGAGTTCACTAATTGTATGTTACTATATTTTTAAAAATGCCGATTTTTCTTTTATCTCCAAATCAATATTTGGAAAAAATATCAAACATGAAATAAAATTTTTAAACGCCCTAGTTTTTGGTAGGAATAAAATTTTAATTAATCCAAATATATCATATAAAAATTGACGTAAAAACAATTAGAAGTGAAATATTTAACGTTCCAATTCTTTTATTACCTGATAAATATCGCATTAAATATGAAACATTTAGTGCGATATTTACTCGATCAAGAGCAAATGGGCTGGAAAGGAATAATTTTCCATAATTTTTTTTATACTACTTGCAAAATAGCTCAGATAATCAGAATTGTCTATTTACTGACAAGGACACAACTTTTCAACTTGATTTAATCAAACACTGAGAATTATCTATTTACTGAAAGCGATATAAAATTTCAACTTGATATAATAATATGGTTTCAATTATCATGGTTTCGATCTACAAAAGACGCTGGCATTAAATAGCTTTTTATATATCGTAAACTGAGTGTCTAATTTTAATATGCACTGGCGTGAATAAAACTATTATCTAGTAAGTTTTTTTTTAAATGATTCGTTAAGTAGAATGTTCAGCATTCTGAAAATTGAAAATCAAAATTTTACCAGCAACTTTCTCGTAATATTACCGACTTGTAATATTACTTGAGTTGGAAAGTATAGACTTGGTTTATCTAGAGTATTAAGATGAAATATAAAATCGTTGGCATTTAAAAAATGACGTAAAAGTGTTTTAAAAATTAATTTTCTTAAGTCTTAGCTCAAAAAAAAACTCTTATTATTGTAACTTACAGCAGAAGATTGTACAGGTCAAATTTTATCAATGTTAATTAAAAAAAAAATCAGAATTATTCTAATAGAAACAGCTGAAATAATTGACCTACATTTGAATACTATTATAAAATAACTTCATCTAATGTAGTCATGCATAAAGGCAATCTAGAAATTAATAAGTTGTAGAATACATAAGTCTAGTAAAATCTATAAATGTACAATTAGTGTTCTGTACCATCAACTCCCCACGTAAAAATTAATAGCAATATACTCCGATTTTATTCTGAAGAGGGGCCCATCTGTTAAAATAGTGAGATAATTTTTTTTTCACAAATCTCTTTCTCTCTTAAACCATTTATTCGACAATTATATTATTTATAAAAATCAACCGCCTTGAAACTTCATTTTTCATTATTTTCACTTATCTGTTATTTATTTCCCAACGTTCGTAATTGTTCCCAGACGATTTTTCTTAGCGATCCATCCGGTGATAAGGGTGGAGGACAGAAACTTTTGAGCGTTTTTCCTGAAAAGTATTGGAAAAAATTATGAAAATAAAATATTCTCTAAATACATCTGTAAGCTACAAAACAGTCAATAAGCTTTAATTTCATAACCTACGGGAAAATCTTGAAATAATTGTTTTTTTATTTTTCCATTTTACCCTCGGAAATTAACCTCTGGATTAAAAATTCACGTTTTATATATCACGCCTATAATTAAACCACCATGATTTATCCCTATCCCAAACGTTGAACAGCTTTCAAGAAAATTCCCAATGACAGAAAGAAGTAATTTCACTAATTTTACGTTTCACCAATTTCACCATGGTACACCAAAAAAGATTGAAAAATATCCTTTAAGTAAAATAATTCTACGCCTGGTTTGAACCTAATCTTTCGATTGCCTAAGGGGACAATGATTTTTTTCTTAAGTACTTCCTGATTGTAGAATTAGATATAAATAAATCTACAAATGTGAATATTTCTTTGTCCATATAAGAAGAAATTTTAAGTTTACACAAATCTTTGCAATGCTAACTAAGTCACTGTGTAGCCCGCAAACTCATTTATTTTTTTTCATAAAAATTATTCACCACTTTCACCATGGTACCCAAAAAATGCGAATAAATTTCTTTTGGCTAATTTTATCTGGATATAAAAGAACCGACCTTTATGAAATAGATTATGAAATAATAGTTAAAAGATACGAATTCGCTTATGAAATAATAGATAAAAATACGAAGTTAAATTACGCACACTGACTGGTCACGCTGCATGTGTATTTGAATGTTGGGGTACGATGAAAACAACCAATCAAACAGTTCAGCCATTCATATAGAGACGAAAATGCTACGATGGTCGAGTGGTATCACTGGACTACTTAAAAGCGAGAGGTACTTTCAAAACTATAGGCAAACAAAAAAAAATTCTGAAAACTCTTCGCTCTGGGCACACATGATGATATATAGGAATTCTTATGCAAAATCCTGCTAACATTTTAAACATTTGCACAGAAAGAAATATTTACAAATGTGTACCTGGCTGTAGAGCGATAATTTTCCATAATTTTTTATTTATTTTTAGGTGATTAAACGTCTTCACAGTTGCTGTTCGGAAAAGAGAAAATTAAGTCATCAAGTCTTAGTCCCACACTTAAATTCTTCATCGGGCACAGACGAATAATTTGTTAAATATTTAGGTCCGTTGTCAAATTAACATGTTTATGGTCTCCTGTTCTGACGATAAATATCTAGTTTACAGGTAAGGTAATTTTGTTTCGAAGAACACTTATCAAAAAAGAACTTATCATAAAATATTTTTTAAAATACCGTCTTCGAAAAAGTGGGTACTAAAAAGTAAAAAAATAATTAACGTAAAATAGGTACCCACTTATTCGCAATAAATAACTAGGTTATTTATTTTTGAAATCAGTCCCAGCACTGTAGACTGTCTTAAACATATTTATAATTTAATTCAATTTTTAATGTAAATTTAAAACATAAAACTCGAATGTACTCGCAATACGAAATAGATTCATAAAGGGCGTGATTATACTATAAGATTTCATATTTATTAAAGTTGATCGGCATTGCTGCACCGACTTCAAAAATAGATAACTTATTTGATTATAGCGAAAAACTAAGTACCTATTTTGAGTCAATATTTTTTTATTTTTCATTAACTACTTTTTTTGAAATCGGTTTTATAAAACATTTAATTTCAGAATTATTTGTGATAAATAATCTTAATCATCACACTATAACCGATGTTCAATTATTTTTTTTCTTAGAATATTGTATATTTATTAAAAATGGAAAAAGCTAATATATTGATAATTTCCTCTTTGACTAAAGTTGGGTATCAACAACAGTTAAAAAGGAAGCGACTGTAATATCCGCCAGTGGTTTGCTGTTAGCCGACGAGGAGCTCGGTTCTCCTTTTTCGAAGTCCAATATCAAATTTTGCAAAGTAGCGATTACCACTTGAGGAGTTCCTTTCTCTATATCCGAAATTCAATATCAGATTTTGCAAAGTAATAACTAAAGTAACAATTAACCAGTACAAAAGACATTGAATCACAACTGATTTACTCAGAACTCATGATCAGACCCTGACCTGGTTGATGATGCATTTATTTTGCAAACTAAAAACTACCAGTAGCAAATATCTTGAATCATGATTGATTTGCTATCATCCGATAATGAGTTCTTTTGTTCATTTCCAGAATACATCAACAAACCTTAGCGTGGCCGATGGCGTAGTTATTCTGGAAAGTAATAAGTACCAGTAGCAAATATCTTTAATCACGCTAAATATTATCAGACCCTGACCTAGTTGACGGTGTATTTATTTATCAAAGTAACCATTATTAGTAGCAAATATCTTTAATTACGGTTGACTTACTAATATATCTTAAAGAGTCCCATTGTTCATCTCCAGAACTCATCATCGGACTCTGACCTAGTAATTGGTGTAGGTATTTTGCAAAGTAACTACTACCTGTAGCAAATATTCATTCATTAAGCATTTTCATCGCTCATTCTTGGACACTATCATCAGATCATCATCAAATATATATGGGACTACTTCTAAAGTACCCTCTTTCAAATAAAGGAAGAGTCATAGAAATAGGTTCATTCGGTAAAGAAATATCGCTGAACATAAAAAAAGATTCCGACGAATTGAGAACCTCCTCCTTTTGAGTAATACTTAAATTTATAACAATATTTGTGGTGAATCTTTCTGAAGTTAATATTTCGATTATGTATTTAAATTAATAATACCTTGGGTGTAAACATTTTTATAAATAGTTGTCAGCTGATTGAATATATATTTCTGCCAACCATATCTTAACTGTAAAATTCGGTCAGCAGGCGTCGTAAAAACTCTGCTGTTCGAAAATTGACAACTACTAAGACGAATTGACTGATCAATATTCGACGTTCCCGATAAATGAAAAATATTTACCAAGCTAGTTTTTCCAAAGTCATTTAACGCTGATGAGTTACTAGTCGTTGGCACAATTTTGTGAGGAAATCTCGGAGATCCTTTCGGTTTATCTCTATAAGATTCTATTTGTGAATTGTTTAATGAAACTATTTATGATATTTTAGCAAAATTAAATTAACCCTATATCTGTATTTCCGCCATCCCATGTTGTGGATCACTTTTAAGTGTTTCAAACTAAAATGCTTTGGATAGTTTTCTTTCCTGAATTTCGGGCGACGATTTTTGATTCTCGGCTGGTTCGTCCGTAAGTTCGATTTTTGAGACGTCAGCATGATCGACCGACTATGTGCTAACGATTCTTTTCTTAAGCTGCGCTGTGATCCCAAGTATCAGGAGTGTTGCCAGAAAAGACTATAGGATGTTTATTAGAACAGGGAATCAAACCGCAATCATTCTTACCTGAAGTTATGATAAATATTTCTGAAATGACTCAAAACACTGTTCCTTCATTTTTATTAGTTAAATATAGATAGTAAATATCGATTACCATTTTTTCATTTAACTTTGTGAACTGAAGTGACGCTTCTACGCAAGAATAAATAGTAAGTTTTAGTGAAAGTTCAAGTTGCGAGGGGAATTACTGATGGCACCACAATAAATTGAAGTTCTGTGATGATCGTCCTGAAAATGTGCATGATTTAAATTTTTTTAAATAATTAGAAGTTCAAACTATCAAAGTTCGTGATACTTAATAAAGAAATAACGCATTTTAATGAAGAACATTTTTTCAAAGAAATATTAAAATATTGAAGTAGACAAATAATTACTCACGGTCTGTGTAGTTTAAAAGAAAGTGATATATCATTGTTCTACACAGAAGTAACAATCAGAACATTAATCAAAATTACAAAAATTTTATATATTTATTTCATAAATAACTAGTAAATAATTCTACTTAATAAATTTGTATCAGTTTTAAAATATTCCATAAAATTTAAATTTATTTCACAAGCAGTGAAAAGTATATCGAGAATTATTATATCCAATTAGGAAATGTTGGAGGTAACTCGCAATATTCTCAATTTATTTTAGTTAGATACATAAAGAGAAGAAATGATAATATATGAAAAATATGTATGCTTTTTTTGCATAACTTTGTTGAAATTTGAAGTTCAAACGTCTTAACTGGTTCAGATAAGCAAAATGTCAAAAGATTTGTTTTGGTCGCACTATCTGACAAAGGCAACTTTACATAATCACAAAAACAAAATCAACAATAATAAACAAAACAATATTTTTTATACTTCATAAAATACATGGTTTAATTTATTACGTTCGCTGTAAATTTGAAAGGCATCAGAAATAAGTATAAATCAGTTAATTAAAATTTCTGTAACACTAAAGAAAAATATAAACCGGATTTTTGTATTCGGGAACAATTTTTGTCGTCTTCTAGCTCAATGAAACTATTTACATTTATAAACAGTCATCATTTTTGGCAGAAACGACAAACATAATTTAGAAATCGTGGAAATGAGTAGCACTTCCGTAACAGTCATTTAAGCGAAAATTGCTTTATCTGATATCAGGTTACCCAGAATCATCACGCTAATGCTCGTTATGATACGGTATGGATACTAATACCAACATACTTGGCGGCATTAAGCGCCTGGCTTATTAGGAATTGCAAAATTCAATTAAAAAATTGCGTTGCTATGAAAACAAAAAAACAACATTTAAAGTCTATTATTTAAATTGTCAATTCCGTTTTACACAATTCTTTTAATATAACCAAACAATCCGAATAACAATCGTGAGTTCTGTCAACTAAAAATAATCTGCTTCGCTGACCATGTTGGCCACCATTACTCACAGCACCATCTATGGAGTACGTAAGTACGTGGTCACTGTTTACCGACAGGAGAGCGCTGTACCAATTAAAGAAATACAGTTCCAGGGGAGGATATTTTGACCTTTACACGAAAGTAATTGAAATTAAGCCTAAATTTTACAATATTAAACTAAACTAAATTTTCGCTAAGTATTATTTGTTTTTTTATGTAGGTATTGGTATAAGTTTTGTGATATAAAAGAAATTCGAATCTTACTTCTTATGATCTGTATCAATTCTATAAATTGAATTTGATAGTTTTTTAACAATGTTAAATGGATCAATCTTCAGCCCATCTAATTTATGTCTGTTTATTTTGTTCCTATTATCTACATGTACCATATCTCCAGTATTTAAATTTAATTGAGTTCTATTTTTACAAATATTCGGTTATTTTAGTTATGAGATTTTACTGAATTTTCAAATGCTGTTTTCCTATCTATGATCCATTCAATTTCTCATTTATCTTTTTTTAGTTCAGTTTGTAAAAAAGAAACATCTGTACCATCTAAGAGATATTTTGGTGCGAAACCAGTAACTGTAGTCCTGTATTTTATTTTATTTATCTACGCAATTATGAGCAATTGTCGTCCATGCCATTTTATTAATTTTCTCGTTTATTTTACATTTAATTTTGTTTACAAGTATTTGATGCAATTGTTCATTCAATCCGTTAGAAAACGGGGTATTTACTGCAGTAAATATCATTGGTATTAATTTTTTATATAAAAATATTTTGAATTCTTTTGAGTTAATTACCGGGTATTGATCAAATGAGAAGTATTCCAATTATATTAGAATCTGTTACGTTATTGATTAGTTTGACTAAATCATTTATCACAATCATAGTACTTTGTGTTTTTGAGATAAGAATGTAAGCACATCGTGTAAAGTGATATACTAAAAGGTGTAAATATCTCTTTGTTGATCGTGAGCCACCAAAACCTCCAATCGTGTCTTTTGAGACTATTTCAAAAAGTTTTGTAGTAGGACCTAAATGTGACATTAGACCATACTTATCTTGTCCTCTTATTTAATTTTTTATACATATCTCACAAATTTTACAATGTTTTTTTAATATTTATCGTTAAATTTCTTGCAGTATGTAATGGACTAATTTTGTTTTGCATTTGTTTTACACCTATATGACAGATATTTTCGTGTATATCTTTAATAAGTATTTTACTAAAGTCTTTCGATAAAATATTTCTTCCAAATTATCTAACTGAATTTATTTTGATTTATTATTTTGTATATTTGCACTGTTTTCTTGATCTGTAATAATGTCGTCCAGTCTTATCGTGTTAACAATTTTTAATTGTTCATCTGCTTCCAATACTGAATTCCTGCTTAAACAATCTGCTTTTATATTTTCTCTTCCCAGAGCGTATATTATTTTAAAATCATACTGTGATAAGCAATTTGTTAAATCTCCTAACTCATTATCGGTCCTAGACTTAATATTTAAATTTTCTAAAGGTTTATCGTCTGAATATAATGTAAACGACTTACCTATTAGCCAATATTGCCAGTATCTTATTGCTTCTTTAATAGCTAAACATTCTACATAAATTTCCTTTTTTTCTTTTGGATTTGATTTAATTTTTTTTAAATTTATGCCACTGGCTTGTCTTTTCCATTTGGTTTAATACTACCCCAGTACCTTCCCAATATGCATTTGTATGAATTCTTATTGGTAAATTCTGATGAAATATTTTTAAAATTGGCTGCGAGCATAATAATTTTTTATTTCTTCAAAAGATTTTTGATAATCAACAAATACATTTTTCGTTTTTTCTTAATAAATTATGAAGAGGTTCAAAAATTACCGCACTTTTTGATATATACTCACGACAGAAGTTAATTTTCCCCAAAAACTTTCTTACATTTTTCTGAGGTTTTGGTATTGGAAAATTTTTTATTGAAACTAACTTTTCTCGTACCGGTCGAACTGTATTATTTTGTATTATATGACCGATATATTTCACGGAATCTAAAGCAAATGTACATTTTATAAACTTCAGTCCAAAACCACAGAGAGTTTTTTTTATAGCTTCTAATGATGTTGTTAAATCGTTAACGTGCTCAGAAAAAAATTTTAGAGAATATAAATATATCATCTATATAATTTACTGCAAAATCTGAGAGATTATACTTTCTTAAAATGTTACCTAGTGCCTTTTGGAAAATAGCTGGTGAGGTGTACAAACCAGAAGGTAAACATGTCCAATGATAATGTCCTTCCTTTGTTACAAAGCTGTTTTCTTCCTATCTTCAATTCATAGCGGGATTGACTAGAATGCTGAATTAATATCCATTTTTGTAAAATATGTTGAGTTTCTTGTCTTGCTTACTAGGTTTTCGACCAATGGGAATATTTGAGCTTGAGGTACCACTATTTTATTTAGATCTCTGAAATCTACACATAATCTTGAACTTCATTGTCTGCTTTTTTGAAAGCCAAAGTTAACAGTGCCGCAAATGGACGATAAGATTCAATTAACTTTGCTGTTTTTGTCTTCAATTCAACATCTATAAGTCCTTTTACTACAATATTTGCCATAAGTAGATCAATACGTGCTTCATATTATTTGACTGTGCTAATGTCATATTTGTCTTTTGCAAAGATTGATTCGTAAGTATCAATTAAATTATATATTTCTGACTTCTGTAAAGTATTTAAATTACTCATATTTATATTGAAATCTTCTTCCTTTATATGTTCATTAAAATTTATTGAACATGGATTTGTTTTCACTTCTTTAGGACGACTCTTGTTCATAAGATTTATTTTTTCTTCCATTTTTATTTCTTCTCGTTTTTTAGTTATTTTTAAATTTTCATCTTGAACCAGCTTAAATTGTTTTATTATATCCAGTCCAATTAAAAAATCGTATTTAAATTCTCCTCCACCAATGATATAAACATCGACTTTTTTTCTATACCCAAATTTTTTATTTCAGCCGTTTTCCGTATATTTTTATTTTCTGGTACAGCACTATTAGTGTTTATGTGTAAGAGCACTGTCGTTCCTATAATATCATCTAAATACTGGGCATAAACTGTAAATTTTCACTTTCATCTAGATATATTTGCCTCGAGTCGTATTTAGAAGAATCCATACTGAATGTGTTTGTTGTATTTTTTTGAGCAAATTTCTGATTTTCGTAAATACTTTTGATGACAATATGCCAGTGTACTTACTTGCCAGCTTTAGGTCATTTGGGACATCAAAAATACGTCCTTCGGGCGTCTCAATAGAGGTTATGCAAAATCACATTTATTTTTAAGACCGTTGATCCCAGTACCGCAAATTTAAAGTGTAGTCTTTCCATTTTTCTTGATTTTAACTAGAAATGTCGTTTCATAATACAATTTCTTCGAACTTATTAGGAATTGCAAAATTTAATTAAAAAATTGCGTTGATCTGAAAACAAAGAAACATTTAAAATTTATTATTTAAATTGTCAAGTCCTTTTTATGCAATTCTTTTTATGAAACCAAACAATCGTGATTTCTGTCAACTAAAAATTATCTGCTTTACTGACCGTGTTGGCCGCCATTATTCACAACGCCACCTATAAAGTACATAAGTACATGGACACCGTTTACAAACAGGAGAGTGCTATACCAATTGAAGAAATATGGTTTCTTTACATGTATTTATTATAACTATAGATTTTGAAGTTAAAAGGGAAAAAAAACTGTCTATGCTAGATTACAGTTTTCCATGTTGGTATCCATTCCAAGTAAATAAATAAATAAAATTTATAAAAAAATACATTCTTTATCATTACACAATATTTCTCCAAATTATTTATCATCATCAAACGTTCATAATTATTTCAATCATAATCTGTTTCAATCATAATCAGATAAGTATTAGGTTAGGAAGTAATAAACACGCCACTTTTTGTACCTTTTTATTCTGGGATATCTCTGATAAAACAGTATTTTTCGAAAAGGAATGAAAATTCGGAGAGAGAAAGGGAATAAATAAAATACGGAAAATTTTCGAAGAAAACTTAAAGTGAACTTGATTAATGCATTCCATTAAGATGAAAAGTAAACGATGCAAACCAAAATATAGGTATGACGTCGGATGAAGGTGTATTTCGCTATGACATGATCAAGCATTGATCCCATAGATTCAAGAAGGAAACTTTGTCGTTAATCCTCATCGATATTAATGAAGGAAAATTTAAAAACTTATTGAACCAAATCCCCGGTTAAGATTACTTTATCTGATGGAGCTGGTCCCGATTATTTAGGGAAAGAAGTGGAAATATTATCTATGTTTGGGATGTTGCCTATGAGCTAATATGAGCTAATAATTTTCCATATGAGCTAATAATTTCCAACTTCAAGAGAAAATCGACGCGTACATAAAGCTATTTAGTCCCCATCGTATAATAGATTGAGGATTGGCGTCGCATCTCGTTGATTGCGGTGTTATTTGAAAGACCTTTCGAGAGAAAATTGAATCTCCACTTGCCGGTTTTTGTTTACAAAATGGTATGTAATGGGCCAAATTCCTGTAATCATTTGAAAAATTTCAAAAAGACCATACCAGCCAAGTTTCAGGCAATATCATTTAAATAGACTTTCGAAATAAAACTATTTCGATTAATTTACCTGAACCATTTCGAGAGATATATATCCAACTATGTGACCCGACGTTATAGGTCTTAAATCATACGCTTGGGTGATATTTTAATCAATATCCTAGTTATCTTAGTTAATGTGCATGTTACCAATTTTTTCTCAAGAATATGTGAGAGAAACACCTACATTTTTTTTAATTTGACCCTCCCTATTGAGAATTAATTTATTTGTCGATAAAAATATTTGTTAATTTCAACCTTTTCTCAGTCATAAATATATTTTCATTACTAGACTTAGAGTAATGAAAATATACCCCGTGAAAAATAACAAAACACTGATTTGCCGGTATAATCGTTTTTTATTTCTATAAAGGAATACTCGTATTTTTTAAAATTTAATAAAAATCTCAGAAAGGGATTCGCCGTATCGCGGCATATTGTTTTGATGGTACCGTGTGGCTTCCGATTTGCAATGCGCTTATTCCATGTATTAGGTTGAAATTGTGTATCCCGAGAAACGTATGACTTAAAACACAATTTTGTTGACTATAATTATCTTATTATGTAATTAGGAACCCCTGGAAGCTGGCTTACTTTATCAAATTAATAACATAATACATATAACAATAATGTAATTCTTGGTAGGTAATTTTAGAGCCAGCTTCAAAATTTTTAAATGTTATGTTTAAATAAATGCATCTTTTATATATATAGCATATTTAAAAAAAAAAAATATCAAATGGGATAATAATGCATTCGGCGCATCATGCATACGGTCTAAAGCATGCATGTATGTATATATATATATATATATATATATATATATATATATATATATATATATATATATATATATGCCAATCGTTAAGGAAAAGGTTGTGTTACTACCGTCAACTAGATATCACTTCAACTACAGTTTCTCGACACAATATGTCCCATCATTCGGCTGAGTTTGAAATCTTTCTATCTTATACGAGTGAATAACTTTCGGACTTCATTACATCTAATGACAATTTCATGCTAAAGGGACTTAAGGGACTTACAATATAACTTCTTGCAAGTTTTCTCATTTTATCGGACTATCTGCAACATGTTATATAGAATACACCCACGGATGACTTCCGGAATAAGTCGATGGAAACATTTTATGTTTATTTAATTTTCATAATATATCAGCATGATTTTGACATCTACTTGTCAACATTGATTAGAGCAGAGCGTACTATGACACGTATTGGTGTCTATTCGGATGTAAAATAATGAGTGTTGTGATGGATAAGTATAAAATCGGGTTTCGTGATTACCTATATCTATTTTTGATGCAAATTACAGGAAAATTGAAAATCTTGATGAAATACATACTATTAGAACTTTTTTCCAAATGAGTTTTAAAAAAATTAGGTGGGAGAAGGTTGTTTCACAAATTGTAAGTAACTTTTAAATTTAACATTTCAAAAACAGAGCAGTTTTTTAATGTAATATTACATATATATCTCAATTTCCTTTTAAAAGTCTTATCTAATGATATTCCATTCGTTTAGAAATATGAAAAAATATGTGCTCTGTATATAGGTAAACTGTTGGCTACAATTTGAAATTAAATTTTTATTGTTTTCCTCCATACTCGTTTTAATCGAGACCTCCAAATGAAGCATAAACTTACACAGTTCCGTACGCATACTGTTGACATATCCAAAACTGAACAAACTATAAGGTTGTGAGGGACGAACAGACATGACAAACGATACTCTATAAACAGTCAAGTAGATATGTGCGTAAAAGATTTCGTAAATATTTTGAAAGATTGTGAGTAGCATTTCGATGAGATATTAATTTCTGTTTACGTATAGATGTACATCAAAACACATAGAAAAGAAGCTAGCTTATTGTCATATCACAACGCGCAGCCTAGGTTTTTGCTCAGTAACTCCTTATGTTACTTAAGCATTTACTAAGGAATGATTATTCAGATTAAAATTTTTAAGGTTTAATAAAAAAGAAATTAAAAAAAGTAAAATTTTTAAATTTTTAATTGAAGTAAAAAAATTGTAATTAAAAAAAAACTTTGTGAAAATTCTCTAAAAATAAGTTAATGAATACATATTTTGTATTCTTTGCATTTTTTTTTAATTAACCAAAGAGGGTAAAATAAAGGTAAACATTTGTGTGGAGATAAAATATTAAAGTATTCTGTCAAATCGCAACTTTGTGTAAGTATTCCAAAAGTAAATAAATGAGCACATATCTTAGAGTTTGTTTCGAAATTAAACCTCGATTTCACCTAATTTGGTGAAATCGAGGTTTAATCAATGTTTTACCATTTTACTCGTGACAGAGTGAAATGGTAAAACGGTTCTATTTATTTGGGCGAACATTACTAGTTTTTTACCCTTTACTATTGTGGAAAACTATTAAAGAAATATAATTTTCAATATTTTTGCTTCATAAATAAGAGATGCAAGTCAAATATAAAATATTATTTATTGATGTTATTGCATATGTACCATACTATCTACGCAAGAAATACACTATTGAAAATATCACGTAATAAAACTATTTGTGAATTTGTTTGCCCTTTCTACGCTTACATTCATTTAGTACGGTCGAATCGTCTCTTCGCCTGATGCGAGTATTCACGTTCAATCACACGCCTACTCTACCTTCCTTTCCGTTCGCTCCCACTTTTCCATACGGCACACGAGCGGAACAAATAAACCCGCCAAGTTTGCAGGTCCCGCGACAGATGCACGTCTTTATATTCAAAACATACACATCGTATTTACTATCAGAACGCACAAGCAAACATCATCTTCAAATTTAGAACCATGGATAGCTGAATTGTTTTTTCCTATACTTTTTAAGTAAACACACATTATTAATTCCTGTATATCATATAGATATATATATATATATATATATATATATATATATATATATATATCTTCATAGTGAACTATCTATCTTCATTAATATGTACATTCATACTAGTTCATATAAACCTAAACTAATAACTAATGTAACTAAGAACTTTAACGCTGAATTATATTCTCTTTTTATTTGTAGCTTATAAAGTATTAAAACATTCCGTATTAGATGATATTTTACCCACTCAATTTTTAGTTATAACTCTAATTAAAAGTATATTACGAGACGGTCCTGTTGCAATCCTTATGGATCAGATTTTTCGAACATTTAACTCGTGTAAGTCAACCGCCACTCTTTTACGCCCCGTATTCATTTGCAATCTGTGTCAATGCTGTGTAGGCGAATTCTCATTCGTGTAAATTGGTGGCCTTTGAAAATTGTAGGAATTTAAATAGATTTGAAATGAAATATTCAACTAAAGACCTGAAATTCATAAATTGTCGAATTCTGGAGTAGACATTATAATGGAGTTTAATTATTTTCAATTGAACCAGGGGGCTAAAATATTTTTTTGCCATTTAAATGATTTTTTTGTTTAATATAGAAGAACTGTGAAACCGTACTCTGCGTAGAATGGAAAGACTTGTTTTATTTAAATTTCGAGCTTTAAACAACTTTTTTACAATATTTTTAATGATTAGACGAACAAAGATTCTCTGAAAGTAACATTTTCATTTTGATTTATCTCATCGCGAGTGAATATTTGAAGTGGTTTTACATGTGATATAAATTATCAATTTGTTTTCTATTTTTTCATTTTTATTTAGACTAGCATTATGAACTAATACTTATTTTATTTTAAAATATTTGCAATTAAAGAGCTATAAAGTACATTAAAAAAGTTTATATAAAATTGCATTGTCATTATTAACCCTTTACTTTTTGCAATAGAACTTAAATTTATTATGGCAAATTTCTATTACCTCTAGTTTCGAACGTATACTATTAATTTCTTAATTAAGAACTACATAAACAATACGAAAAGTCACATATGTTACAAGTCTATCCTAAATTATCTTTCATGCTCTTCCTCCATAGTAACACCAAGTGTTAATGAAAAAAATCCTTTAATTTGCGAGGGCTTTGTGCAATTGTAACTTACTTTGACATCTTATAAATTCTGTAACTAATTTATCTATTTAAATAAAAGTGTGTCAATTATCCAACTCCTATTCTTACGTTGTAGAATATATTGCTAAATTAAGTAACATGTGGACAAACTGCACTTCTGTTGTGCCTTGTGTGATTAATAAACCGTTATAGAATACTGAATATTTCAGGCGTCCATTTCGTCCCACTTGTTACATGCTAGTTTAAAGAGCAAAATATTAATGTCTTCAAACGTTTTATTAAGAGCTTATGTGCCAATAATATGGCAATAATAGCTTATGTATCAATAATTAAGCGCTTATGTACCAATAATATGGCAATAATAGCTTATGTACCAATAATAGGGCGATAATAGCTTAAGTCCAAAAATTAAGAGCTTATGTACCAATAATATGGCAATAATAGCTTATGTACCAATAATATGGCAATAATGGCTTATGGCAAATTATTTGAGGTAAGTATATTCGCCCTAGATATTGCGCTAATACCGAGAATTGGAAAATGGAAGTCTGATTTAAAAGTTTATTTATTTAAGCGACATTTGTTATGGTTATCCAGCATCCTTGCTTTGTCGCAAATTTTATTTGTTTTGCCAATTCTGGTCTCAGATTTCTTCGACAATATTATCGCAGAAAACCCTTATTTGGAGTTATTCCTTCTTTTTCTTCTAAACGAAACGAAATGTTATTGTTCATATCCAAATTTTTGTGAAGTATACCTACGCAAATTTAAATAATTTTAGAAATTTAAGAATATCTGTCGATAGGTGAATGGGGCGAATATTGCAGCTATTAATACACTAATAGGGGACATATTTAACTACTCATTAGAGTTTATTTATTTCCGAACAAAATTATACACGTGTTTAAATAAAGGAAGATGTAAAGTATTAAATTTTTATTGACTTCATCGTGGTTGAGTTAAAAAAATATAAGCTTAGGAAGAGCGAAAGCTTTTCACTCCAACTTTACAAAATATACACGGTTGGGATATTCCCTATATTTTTCTTAGTTGCAAAGATAAATGCAGTCAACTGTACTAATTAAATATAATAATTTAAATGCAGTCAACTGTACTGTGAAGCACTTATGTTAAGTCATTACTAGATACTATTTATATACAATCAATAAAGTCCTACCATAATTCGGCGAATGGTTAAAACAGTGTACTAATCGATGAGCGCTGATGCGCTTCTCTTACCAGACGAAGATGGTATTTGATGTATGTATTTTGATAAAGGTCCACTATTTATTAATAGAGATTGCTGAGTTTTTTACTAAAAAAGGGGAAGGAAAAAATAAAAAATGGTACATAAAAGTCATAATTTTTGGTTTTTGTCTTTAACGTAATAGCCTATTAGTACGGAATAGGTGATTATGAGGAAGCGCGATTCAAATTTACGATACACAATATCACCTGACCATTTTTCGAGAGATTTAAATTGAAATATGATTAGCCCTCTTTGCTACCATTGAGACCTATTAATTGTATGATGGTTAGACATATAATATTGACATTTTGTCATGTGTGTGTGTGTCTAAAACTTTATGCATAATTCTGCAGTATTAAAAATTTATAACCTAGATGACATGTAGCTAGTATAACTCGCTGCGTTGTAGCTAGTATAACTAAATAACATTCCAGACTACCACTAGGATTTATCATACAAATTAAGTCAATCAATGTTCAAGTATATTTGCTTATTTGTTCATTAATCAAGTACGAAACTAAACTTCAAATAATATCGCCTTAACTTGCTATAACGCAGACTGACGGCCAAGAACGGTTAGGTGGCAAAGGCAGTGCCGAATGCGCTGGTCAGTACGTACAGTCGACGCGACCAGCAGGAGGCGGCCGCGACGCACAGAACGCGCAACAGGCGGCTCGTCGCGCCACGCAGGCGCCACGCACGAGCCGCAAGCAAACCCGAGTGGTTGTGATGCCGTGGTTACGGTGTGTACTTCGTCTTCTGATTGTGAAAGTGACAGTATTTAACAATAAATATAATTCTTTAATAATAGTCAAAATGATATCTGTCCATAAATTCTGATATGGATATACGAAGGACGTTAGCAAACATACGAGAGCATTGAAAGATAAAATAATTAGTCTAAAGACAAATTATGACAAAAAACAACTTTTAGTGAGAGGTTTTTAATATATTTTTATATAGATGGATGATTATATGAAGAAAAATGACTTTTATCCTTACTTTCATACCTCTTCCTTTAATTTACAATGTACCGTACATTGATAAGGATCTCAACGAACATCTCATTAATTAAAGAAAATATCTTATTAATTAATATCCTATATTTCTAACAAATTATCTAATTGATGGATTTATAGACCTGTCTGCATACGGCTTGAATTATGCTCTGAAAAATCTGTCATTCTATTTGTTCCCAAACATACTATACTTCTTACGATAATTCCCTTACAATATAAGCAGTAACTTTTGGAATCAACCGATTCTTAAAACTAGAAAAATATCATCGATAAATGTCTGGAAATTTCAAAAAGTTAAGTGTTTGACAAACCTAACTCTCTTAAATCCTAGTCTTTCTACTCTCTTATCTCTACTTTTCCATCTTGGCTCATGTCAATATTTCTATTAAAATTTCTTTTCGTCTCTTTTTAAGTATTACCTACTTTTATTTTAATGAGATAAGATTTGTTTTTTTATACACTTTACAATATCGTTTATTGTCTGCGAAATAGCTACTAAACTTGTTTGTAATAAATAATAACTTGTTATTAAGATTAATTGAAAAGATTTCTCCAGTAGCAATAAGTCTGCCATATGTACCGTAAAATAAATAGGAAAATAAATAAATAGATATGCGTTAATCTATTAAACAACATGATGTTAGGAGTATAAATAGGTAAACACTTGGGTAAACAGTCAAAGAGACAGAAAAAATAAATTTATTTCAAAACTAATTGTTATTATTGATTGAAAGCGATTACTTCTGCAGAAATAAGTCCCAAGGTGGTATTTCTTGTATGTCTTCAATGAAATTATCTAAGGGACGGTTGAAATAGCCGATCCTTATATATAAATATATATATATATATATATACATATATATATATATATATATATGTATATATATATACACACGCATACACACACATTTTGTCATGTGTGTGTATATAAAACGTCACGCATAATTCTACAGTATTAAAAATTTATAACCTAGATGACATGTAGATAGTATAACTCGCTGCGTTGTAGCTAGTATAACTAAATAATATTCCAGACCACCACTAAGATTTATCAATATATTTTTCGATTATTTATTGATATCTTCGTTCAAATATTAGCAATAATGCAACTAATAATAGTAATAAAAACTACTAATAATAACAAATATGTGTTTCAAATATAA
Organism: Druceiella hillmani; assembly: GCA_039881145.1. Classification (NCBI taxonomy): domain Eukaryota; kingdom Metazoa; phylum Arthropoda; class Insecta; order Lepidoptera; family Hepialidae; genus Druceiella; species Druceiella hillmani. The sequence continues at coordinate 18,025,055 of JAYKKI010000044.1, read as the reverse complement.
ACATTTTATTTTGTGCTTAAAGAACATTTAAAACTGGTTTAAATTTTTTTCTACAAATTAAGACACGAAATATCGTAGACTGATTTTATATTGGGCGGACATCAATAGATTTCAAATTCTGTACGTAAGTTTTGCGTTCTGAAAATTTTGCGTATATTAATTTTCTGCACCGATATTTTGAGGAAGCCAAGAATTAATAATTAAATTATTTATGACAGAAAAAAGTTTCAAGTAAAGCGATGTTATATTTTTTGGTTCACGTAGATTTTACTACAAATATTCCATTTCATTCGTTCAAAATTTCTTTTACATTTTCTGCTACGAAGTAAACACTAGGAGCGATCTTCCTTAAACTTTCAAATAACTCTTGTTCAAAAGATTGTAAAGTTATTGAAAAGGTAGAAATAAATAAACTTGAAATGTTATATTGAATAAAGAAAAGAAAAGGCTATTATATATTTTAGGAAACATTAGAAATACAAGAGTATAGAATTTTATTATTTCCGATAAACAAACTAAATAGATGTAATAATTTAAGTTTTTTAAATAATAAATAAATATAAACTATAGATAAAAAAATCATTTTTGAAAAAAGCATCAAAATGTTATCTATTAATAGAAGAAAACCAAAATACGGAAGTAGTTTAATGTAGGAATAGTTGTTAAAGGTGGAAAATATTATTTGCTAGAATTTAGTATCTTATATTTATGAATAATTCTTTGCACTTGTAACAAATTATTTTAACAGTTCGCAGCTTAAAAAAGATTAAAAAAATTTTAATCCATTGCCATCGCTAAAACTGTAAATGCAATATGGAATTATGATTCCTTCATATATTCTACACCCTCAAAAATTTATATTAAAAAATGAATAAATAATAATAAGTAACATTTAGGAGCAATACATTATATTGCTATTTCCTATTTTATTTAGCCTTCTATATTTAGGATCATTGCCATATGAAAAAAAATGCTCATATAGAAAATAAAAGTGTTTAAGTACCTTCAAAAGTCTAGAAATAAAGCAAGACCTACATGAATAAATATAAGACGATGGAAGGGTATTTCCGTACCTAAAAAAACGGTTTTCATTGTAAATTTAAAAACGTAAAAAAATAATTGGAATTGTATGTAATGTAGACACTGGCACAACAACGCATTTCGTGCTTTTCGTTTTAACGAAACATTTTTAGAGTTCAAGCCAAGAAATCAGGCACCGCCCAGATGTTATTCTCGAGGTAATAAAAACTCAATGACAATAAGCTGTCTTCCGTCTACTTTACGGCCCACGTAGGTTGTTGTTCCGCAAAAAACTACGGTGCTCGTAAAATGGCAACAGGCGGAGCTTTTTAGTTTCCGTGCAGCTGCCACGAATATAATTTAGCCATCCTTCGCTTGAGTTGAGAATTTTTTAAGAAAAACATAAGACAGGTTTATGATTTAATGGCGTCTGTTTCGCTCATTAAAAAGATTCACCTGCATTGAAATCTGCCACTTGATACGTGATGTAACGGAGGAAGAGTATCGGATTCATAAAAAATGCATTAAGCCTGAAGCTTGAAGCTTTATATTTATTTTTTAGGTGTAAACTTTATTTTACGTCCACCATATGCACGATATCAAATGTCTAGGGACTGGACTTAAAACAAGATAACTTCGGTGAATTTTTATATATACTCTTTAGTATACCGCATTGAAATTGGAAAAAGAATAGAACACTTATGAAAGCATCTCAATGTCTCTCTCTGTGCCTTTCCGTTGCAGACTTTTTTATTCTTTAGAAACTTTTCATAGTTGTAGGAAGCAGTTGCCAGAGGTCAAAAAAATAGTAAAAAGTCGCTATTTATGTGTAATATTTAATCAATGAAATATGTATTACAAGTAAAACATTGACGATAGCAAAAAAATAATGATAGATATAAATTTCTAATGCTTGAACTACATAAAAAACGTCAGAATTGTTTGTATTCAAAATCGACTTTAGAGAAATAAAAATTCTTAAAAAACCTGTTTTCTTAGAAATATTTTTTTACGATATTGACATAACTACTTCTAAAATTATTAATTTTCCAAGAAAATAACACCAAAATATTGTACGTGTGGCCGATATATATGTACGTATACCACATGCGAACTATAATTTTCCAAATCCTATAAATTAAAAATATAACACCTATTTTAATTTCCAGGAAAATAATTAAGAAATTAGATTACACTAAATATATATAACAATTTTCGAATTACATTTTCACAAAAACTAGTACGTAATTCCAATATCACAAACCCTAAGCGACAGAACGTGTTTCAGTATTAAGGGAGCGGAAGGTATTGTCATACACCTAAGCGGGGACGCGAATATCACGTAAAATGTGTTGAGTATTTTCTTAATGCTTTTAAAAAGTTCTTAAAAGAGCAACATAAAATTTTCTGGAAAAATGAAAGTACGAAATAACCCAAAAGGTTCTGTTAATACCGTACATCACTTCGGTTATACCGTACATCGCTCGTTTTACCGTATACTATTTATAAAAAGAAAATAGGCAATTTGGTTTATTTAATTTGGTTTATTAGGCAAAATAATTCTCACATCTTTATTTAAATAGGTAATAATGGGCAATAACTTATTATTTATATACTTTGGCATATTTTTAGCAAAATTATTAGTATATATCTAGTTAATGGAAAGTTAGAATACTTTTATACTTTAATGCAGACCTTAACAAATGCAGGAATGCATAATGCAGGAATGCATAATGCAGGAACTTCGTTTTCAGATAAATTTTCAACAGAAGAATCAAATTTTTTCCTTTTGTATGATTTGTTTATTTATTTGAATAACTGTTTTCCTTGTCTTTTTGTAGATTTCTTCATTTTTCAGTTTGTTTTACCGCCTTATCCTCTAATATGGATTTCATCGGGGTCGATGTTAGTATTTTTGAATGTTAATTTTTACTTCCCTTTCCTTCCCCTTTACCTTTTGCTGATTTTTCTTTGGTAATGGAGTCAATTGACTGAAACTTATTTCTTTATCAGCCATGCGTAAAGTGGTTACGTTCAGATTAATATCAATAGTTGTTTGATTTTGCACAGTTTCAGTTGTTCCATAATGTGCTGTAAATTCAGAATTGCAACATTCTTCCTCAACTTTTGCTACTGCTCGAGAAGTGCTTGGTGTCGGATTATCATAACTAGGCGTTATTTGATTAGGGAGATCTGATTGCGCAGTTTCAATGCTGTTGTTCTCTGATGTCAATGCACATAATTCTGTCAATTTTTCAGAATTTATAGGTAGAATACCTGTAGCTGCAAATCCTGACACACCCTTGTCAAGAGTGGCTACTCTGTTATAAACTCGTATACTGATATTTTATCAAAACCATTAGTTTTCATGTAAATGTCACATTCATTGTAATAGGCTGTTTTTAAAGAACTAAAGAAAACCCCATCTAGCGGTTGAGTTCGGTGTGATGTGTGAGGTGGTAATGTTACTACCTTAAAACTTAATACCATTACTTTGACAATGATCATATAGTCTTAAAGATATGTGGCTCCTATGGTTGTCCTAATAGTCCTAATAGTTGTACTAATAGTACTGGATCTTCTAAGGATGGTTTGACAAAATGTTTAAAATGTAACAGCCATTGCTGAAATAGATCCTCCAGCCAGATTTTAAGCATCGGTAAATTGCACCATATGGACCATTTCTTTCAAGTAATGGAGTCATGCGGATCCTTGGATAAATAAACATCGGTGGAACAAATAGCCCGAATGCACTCATACAACAGCAAATGGTTATATTTTTGCCACGTTCTCCACTAGGAGGTAGCCCCTACTTATTTTTGTCCTTTTGGAGCTAGCACCTTTTGTGGCCTATGAACAACAGTCACACCGGTATCGTCGATATTAAATATTTTATTTGGAGAAAATGTGGTCTTCCTCATTACGCTTAACAAATTATCGAAAAATAACTTTAATTCAGGTTTATTCATAGATTATATTTTATTGACACTAGTTGTTTCTGGACGACGAATACTAACTTCTGGATTACGCTTCAAAAATCCGTAAAACCAATCCTTTCCATCTGTTTTTTTATCTTTATTAAATGGGTTTTTAATTTCATTAATTTCAGCGTAATCAAATACCAATCGTTTTAGTTCTATAGGTGTCAAACCATAAAAAACAGTTAGACAGCTTTAATATATGGTCTCTTATGTTATTCTCTTGCTCCTGAGTAAAGACAGGTTTCTTACCAAGCCGACGGCGATAACCAATGCCATGACGTTTTACGTGGTCATGAAGCGACATCACAGGAACTCCAAATTTGGCAGCAGTAGGACGTAGTTTATCACCACCGAGGACTTTTTCTACTGCAGCTTTCATTTTTCGAGGAGAATAGCAACATTTTAATAAACATAATAATTTTGCAAATAGAACCCCTGTTTGTCACATGAGACCATATAGCGAAATACCGTACGGGTAATACCGGGGTAATACGTATTTCCGTACTTCGGTAATACGTGTATACCAGTCCACACAAAATATTAATTCATAAAATACCTAAGTTAATTATAATAAAAAGGTTAAAAGGTAGCATTAACTAAGAAATTATGAATACAATCACATAAACATTGAATAAAAAATATCTTAAATTATCGGACTTACCTTTAATTCTTCAGAAATATAATTTAATAACAAGCGGCAGCAAAAAAAACATCGCACTGTCATGGTCACCTCAAGTGACTGACTGAAGCGAGCGCTTCAGTGTGTTCGTAATATGCTTCAATCTATACGTCAGAGTGAAATAGAAATATAATTTAAGTTTTTGTCATCGAAAATGTTCATGTCTGTAATGCACTCCGTACAGTAATACACTCCGCTCCCCTACTAAAAATCTATTGTATAACTGCATACTTTGATACAGAAAACCAATGCGTGAGATTGAACTACTACTAAACCGATTTTTTTATTATAAAATATTTAAAATGCGCATATACTTTGGCTCATATACTATATATATATATATATATATATATATATATATATATATATATACATATATATATATGACCTTAACACGTATAATTAGCCATAATCATTTTAGACTAGATTATTCGTCATTTCATCATTCGATCATTTTAGATTATTCGTTTGTCAAATGCAAAGTAGAATATAATAGATTAACCTACTTTAAAAAGATTGTTCAAAAATGCTTCGAAAAGACTTGTTTGATCTAGAAAATCTAATCTTTTCCAAAATCCAACTCGATCTAAATAATATTTCATACATATATTAGAACAAACGTTTCCCTTTTATATCCAACGCCAATAAATAGAATTACGACATTCGAAGTAGGTCGACTTGCATCATTCTCGAGAATAGAGCAACTCACGTCTCACTCTGTCTTACAGCGAGCGACTGAATTTCTTATTATTTGAATCCGCGCGGAATTTGTCTCGTTACATAATGCATACGTTTATAGCGAGATATATTTATATTCGTTACATAATGCATATGTTTATAGCGCGATATTATTAAGGTGAACTTATTTGTGCATATTGTATACTTATGTACTAAAGTGCTGTAATGAATGATATTACATTTTTAAGTCAAATATTGGGTAATAGTTATAGCTTCCAGATATATTCAGACAACTTGATTGTATAGAAAATCAGAAAGTTATCAGTATTCTATGATTATCTGAAATAAGCTTAGAAAATTGCTACTAATATTTTTTATCTCAATATAACGTGACTATAAGCGAATATGTTATGTACCTCTTTACCATACTTACTTTTTAATTATATATTTTTACCAAGTTTCAGTGCTATATATGCCGACAACTTTTTACCGTTGAGTATTAAATATATTAATAAATATTTAATACTCAACGATAAAAAAGTTGTCGGCATAAATAATTATAGAATCTCTAATAAAATTTGCAGAATTTGTGTCTTCAACAGATCAATCATAATATTGAATATGCTAAAATCATATTCAACTCCACGAACAAGAAAAACACTGAAGAATAATATTATTTAACACTTGTGGAACATATAAATTAAATCCCCCTCCTACGTAATAATAAAATATAATATTGAAGAAAAAATAAATATTTTATCCATATGGATTTAAACATTTTAATTATATACGTAACCAAGTACAATTCTGAAATAACAAGGAGAGAATTATTTTTGTCTAAATCCACTAAGTGTTCCATAAACAATGTACATATATAACATGATGAACGATAAAAACAGTGATCACATATCATGTGAGGTAGAAATTTTTTGAAATATTCTTGTAATATTCTCAACATTAAAATAAATGCAAAAGAGTATATACCATGCTAATTTCAAATTTACTTACAATGAGAGTATTGCACAGATTATTATACAACAATTTAAATAATTACATGCATTTCTTAACTTAATATTTCATAAATTTTGGCAATATTTCATACTTGCTCTATGAATAAATAAAATTGAATGCAACTAAATTAAGATTATTAATTAACATTGTTGATTTCAAGAGGCATAGAAATTTTCCTAAAGATTAGAAAAAAAGTTTCAACTCTGTAGCTAAAACTATCGGAAGGTTTTTCAAATGTAGAAACTTCTTCTTTCTGTATATATGTTTTTAAAAAGGCTTTAAATTATTCCATTAACAAAAATTTCTGACTTTATACAATATAGATATTTTTGTCATTTTACTATTTTCGTCTTACATATTCGATTATATTATATATGAACAATTAGTAAATTTTTTTAAGTATAAGTTTCTTAATCCTTTTCAGCTTGGTGTTTAATTAAATTACAACAATTCTTTAAAGTCTACTATAGACTTCAGTATCGCATTTGAGTCTGTGGGTTGGTGTTTTGGTGTTTTGTGGGTTCAGTATCGCATTTGAGTTTGTGGGTTGGTGTTTTGCATAAAATCTTTAATATATCCCAAATTTATTTAGAAGCGTTTAAATCTTGGTTACAAGATTTTAAACAAGCTGTCATGATATCGTATACTAGTTGCGAGTGGATTAACTGGATAACTGGTGATGCATAATCCTGCCTTTTTTCAATTTAGATTCGCAGTGTAGTCAAAGACGGCCATAGAAATTGTCGTTTATATGTATATAATATTCAGTAAATATAACCCCTTACTTATTTGAATAGTATTTGTACTCCAATTAACTCCGAAAATTTAGATCACAAACTGGGCTCAAATTTTATATCACAAACTATGGCCAAAATTTAAATTACAAACTGAGTCAATTGACTCAAAACATGGGTCTATTGGTAAACCCAATGAAGTCTCAGCCAGTTATAGCCGGTAGCAAGAGGATTGATTCTAAATTGAATAAAAATGATTATCCACAGTTTTCATTAAATAATTTTGTAATAAAATTTCCAAATACTATAAAAGACCTGGGTTTATTGATTGATCAAAATTTTGGTATGCAGCCCCAGTAAATGTCAGGTGTCGATGCTTCGGTAGGATGGACTCTGTAAAACGTCTCCGTAGGTTTATTCCCTTAAAAACTGTAACCCTATTATATCGAGCTTTTTAATACACATATTTGGATATAAAGATGTCTGCTATCCAGATATCATAACCAAAAGTCTCCTGAAAAATTTATACCCATCTTTATTCGTATCATTTTCAATATGTACACTTTTTTCATTCCTTAATATTTTCTTTTTTCCTACAGGCCAATATTTTGAACCGACTTTAAAAAAAAGCCGGTTCTCTAATTGACTTATTTTTTTTATTTATTTCATATCTCTGGCACAAACCAACAAATGTCGATGTTTTTTTTTTATTCAAATGGGTATACTCCCAGAATAGTTCCATGAAAATTAAATGTTAATCTTACTATGGAAATTTAAATATATATTATTATATAGATTTCCTCAACACTGACAGTATCAATTCCGTGGTCGAGTTTGGATCATATAGAGCTAATTAATCCATAAATTGGTTCTTTAGAAATATCAGGGTAAAATTATGGAGTTGACGACTGGAACTCTTCAGTCATAAGATTTTACACATCATCGAGTTTGGGCTTGTTTAACTTATCTTGAAGCAAGCAAGATAGTAATAATGTATCGATCGATCGATTTTTCAATGAAACATTGCAACAGAATTCAATCCTCATGGAAAAATAACATTATCACAATTTCAAAGTTTGATCCACAAATCCACAATACCGTTAGACATGAAGATCTGCGGTTTTCAAATTAGTATTGTAAATCTCAAGCAGAGGATCTTTCACTGAACTCCGGGGTCTAACTTTGTAATTTTGAAAATGATTAATCAGGGTCAATCTGCCTAAACCTTAAGACTTGAAGTTTTTAAACTAGTCATTACTATTCATTCAATGACATATTCTCAAGCAGAGAATATATCATTGAATTCTGAATCTTCATCCTGATGTAGCGGGTATTATTCCAACTTAAATAGTGAGACATGAGCCTTGCATAGAGACTCTGTCAATGAACTCCAAATTTGCATTTCTCAGCTTGATGCTACAGGAGTACAGTCTGCTTTGTATTCATTAACTCATATCTCCGGTAATGTAGTCATAAAAAGTTATTTATAATTTGACCACGGAAATTAAAAGTACACAATGGAACTCTTTAACAATCTGCAACAAAGTATTATAGACCTAATAATTATAATCTGATAATAAAGTTTCTGCAGACTTTAAAGTCTCTAAAGTCTTGTCACGATAAAGGGCAGCATAAACCTTTTATTAGCAAAATCAGAGTACGATAAGGAAATTGAAGACGGCGACAAGAACTCAACATGGTAACAAAAGAGTAGAAAATTCATCGAATCTTGACTCGTTTCACTCGTCATGATAAGATAGAAAATAACAAAGTAAATAGGTATATAGCAAGGGAATGAAGCAACTAATGATATTATTAGGTATGTAGATAAGTAAGTACAGGTATAAACAAATTCTTGATATAACCAAACATTAATACGAAGGAAGGTAGGCAATTCAGTTTATGCGGGTATATACAAAGTATAACAACTACAATAATAGTACGTATGTACAGATATATACAAAAGCATGAAGAGTAACATGTATATTAATAGGCAGATATATATTGTATACAGATATATACGGGCTTACAGCACCAATTACTGTGAGTCAAAACAGAGAATGAGATTTATATGTGTATGTATGCGTGTTTGTACATATGTGTGTGCATACGTGGATGTATTTGTGTAGATATATATGAAGGTATTTAGTTTTAATAAACGCGCAGTCGTCTTTTCCAATTTCAATAAATGAAGTATTATTAAATTGATTTCATCACAAATTCGGAATATTTTGTGAAATATAAATACTAAAAATTAAAAAATTAGCAATAAGTCCGCCGTACGTACAAAGATGACATTAAAAACTAAATAAATAAGTAAATGAATCACTTTTTCAATTCGTTCAGGCTAGGTTTTTATTTCTATCAACCTGAACAGGTTCCGTGAAATATCTGAGGGTTATTTATGTGACAATAATGATAAGCGAATCGCCCAAAAGTTCAATAAACATCGTCCACATAATAAATATTCACATTTTTCCGAATGAACGAGTTTACGCAATATTTTATACGCTCGTTTTTAAAATTGAGTGTTCACACTCATGAATATAATTACATGCATATTAGACTATCAGTACGATAATACTACCTGCCGCAACATTTAATAACGAAAAATTGTTCACGATATGTCTCCTTATGTCTTCCATATGCTTCTAATAAGTGTCCATAAGATGAAATCATAAATATTTCCGTGGGTGGGAGTAGTATTGAATGGTTTTGCATTTTCTGAAAAAAGTTTTTCATTTTCTGAAAGAATTTTAAAATTTGAGATAATTAGCGTAATTATGTTAAATATGCCTAATCTATGATGATATCCTTACGCCGACGACGGATATATGGCGAAATATGTAAGCACCGGAAATGAAACGAAGATAATCAGCAAGTTTAAATTTCATTTTAAGCATCCTTTTTCACGATTCACAATGCAACTTAACCCATTAATAGATTTATTCGTATGCCCTACTTATTGCTGTGGTAGGAATTTCTTATAGCTAGCCAAAAAACTTCATTACGTCCCATAGTATTACGTATGGATAAATAGTGTGTCATTGGATTCTTGGCAAAAATTACATAACAATTTATTAAAATACGATATGAAACCGAGACTAACAGTTCTAATGACCAAAATAGAGCAAGTTTTGTTTTTATTTGATTCTTCTTATTTTTGGAAGATCAAAGCAATAATTAAATGTTTAAATGTCCATTTCATCCCACAAAATTTATCTGTCTCAGTGAAACGGAAAGTAAATAAAAAATCATATTTTTTCCATCTTCTTCTGTAATTGTCGCAGTCGTAAACAAATTAAGTTGCAGCTCTGGTGTTAATATTTAAAAATAAAAACTTATTTTACTCATTCATGTGAGTAAAATCGGTATCCGCCACATAAGTGATTTTCAAACAGCTGTTTATTAAAATAAAAGAAAATTTGCCATATATGCTAGTCAGGAAGTCCTCCACCGAAAATCACAACACCCTAGCAATAAATGTCAAACAATATTGTGCGATGAAACATTATTAAACTTCCCTTAGATTTCAAACCCAACCCTTATGGAATTTTGATCATCTTTCCAACATTGTCTGCGAAATAATTTCTGTCTCAAGCCAATATTTCCATTAGACACATACGAAATAGAAAACTTTTCATTGAAAATTAATTTTTACAGGCTTATTTTTTACTCTCTAGAGCCTCAAATTTATATCATTGAATTATCGCTAATTTTTATGGAACAAAACTGAGAAAGCAAGCTATTCATAATATTTCTATAAAAGCAGTAACTAATTGTTGTTTAAGTTTGAACAATGTGTTGACTGATTTCTTTTAAACTAATCTTCACACGTTCACCGTATGCATATATGGTTAAGACTGATTTAATACTAATAACTTCTACAATAATATAAATGTTATTGTAAATCTAAGTTCCGCTCTATAAGCCCACAGAAATATGTAATTTTGTACCTAAGATCAAATAAACGCACAATCATCGTGCACGTAATAAGCGAAAAGTAACGGCCATAAATCGTGGTGCGCAGCCTACTTTGTCGTTGGTCCAGCGAGTGACCCATGATACACGAGTGAGTATTATGCCACATTAAACGTATTGTGACATTATTTCAAATCTCAAATTTATTTATTGCTAGTATGTGTTTTTGGTAGAATTTTGTTGCTTTCTAATAGAATTTTGAAAAAAAATGATTTATTGGGTTGACCACAAGGTAAAACACATTTGATGGCGGTGTACACCGCTAGACCCATGGCCCACTCCTGGCCGCTCGCGGGAGACTCGAGTTCTGGTTAACAGTAACAAATTGCTCTCGCGGTAATAAGTATGCCATATATATAAATTGTATACACTAAAGTTCGTAAGTGATAATAATACATGTAAAACACGAACAAAACTCGCACTATTTGGTACCCGCACACATTTAAACACTTATAAATATTTAATGATAAATACTAGTTCAATTAAGCGGGGAAATACTACTTTTATAATTGTCATAACTTAAATATTTCGTCTACTAAATCGTTAAAACTGTGTACCATAGTCCGAAAATTATAAGATCTAGGATAATTGCTGTAGATTTCCTATAATTTTTGTAGGCTTTTAAAAACTCTATTTTTCCATAATTTAAAGTTAAGTAGATTCGGGAATAAGGGAAGCGGGGGCATTTTTTGCATATTTTCTAGTACATCTCGAAATATATACTACCTATAATCATAAAATAAAATTTTCGAGTTCCTTATAATTCGCTACTCAAACGACACACAACACTACAAATGGTATACATACATATATATATATATATATATATATATATATATATATATATATGTGTGTGTGTGTGTGTATGTACAAACGTAACTAGTAATATACCTCTAGATAAAATTTAAAGATCATGATTTTAATTTCCAAACAGATTAAATCACACGGTTACGTTACAGCGATCATCCCTCTGTTACTTCCTCATAATTACTTCAGTTTTTAAATTTAGAACATACGAATTTTCAACTACGTACTTCATATTCAGATCTCATTTAAAATACATAATAATTTTTGCTATACTTTGTGCTTTCTCATACATATAAGGTTACATAGTTTTTTCCTCCCGCTTTCCATAAACTACGATATATTTGGATAGATATTCTAAAATTAAATTGACATTCCATTTACCATTTTTCATTTTAAGTCATAAAAATGTCATAAAAATTAAAGTCAATAAACTTTCAAAAAGTTTTCCTCAAAGTGTCCCATTCATTATTTCTGCAAAGAATTTTATGCAACGACTTTTCCGTTTATAACAAACAATAACCATTTACATCAACGCTCGACGGCCATACCATTCAATGAACAGGAGAACGGGCACCGACTAATTGCGAATCCAATCAATAGACCGCCCGCTTTTCCAGCGAATAGCGCAAAAGAAAGTCGGTAAAAGTAAATAAACACTCCGATGCGTGGGAGAATAAACCCCTTTTTCCGGGCTCGCTTAATTATTTGTTTGCCGCAAACAAATGACAATTTACTAAAAAGGCAATTCCATGATTTACTGCCCGCAGACGATTCGTCTTTTTGACGGGACCCGTTTGCTTTGAAATACATACAAACTGATAATTGACAAAAACTAATCCTAATAATATTGGATAATCTCTAAATGGTATTCCTATACATTTAATGGATTATCAATATATATCCTTAATTTATCCGTCGGTCACAGCCGTTGTTCTCAGAAACTGCTTGAGTCGAAACATGACATAGCATAGCATAGCAATAAAATATATTAACCCGCACATATTCGGTAGCTAACAACCGAATATATTATAAGAGATTTTGAGGTCCCCCTCGAATGAAGTATTCGAAAATATATTTTTAATTCCATTTATAATGTTGGGTATCATTTGAGAGGCCATTTATAAGGGACTCAAGAATATAATTTTATAATTTTAGGTAGTATATATTTCTAGATGTACTAGAAAATATGCAAAAAATGTCCCCGCTCCCCTCATTCCCGAATCTATTTAATTTTAAATTATGAAAAAATAGGGTTTTTAAAAGCCAAAAAAAGTTATAGGAAAACTACAGCGATTATCCTAGCGCGAGAGCAATTTCTTATATTATTAAGTTGATTTCCTCAATCATAAATGCATTTTTACCTATCATTAACCATCTTTACATCTATTATACGTGAAAACGCATCCCTATTATTTCGTTATGTCCATCTATCCACCTGTGCCTTAGTATAATCACAGCATAATTTCTCTTTTAGTTAAATACAGGTTTTCACGATATGCAATTAAATAAAGATATATTTAAATTACCCACATGTATAAAAATAAAGGGAAGAAAATATTTTTGAAGTATTGAGAAGCCATGAATCGAACTTGGGAATGACATTTTTTTTCTCAGACTCCATTGAAAGTATTTTTTAAAAGACTAAAAGTAAAAGAAATTACGGCAAGGGTATATAGTAAATATTTAAATACATAATTAATGCTCGCCGCGTGCATACTCGTAAATAAAGTGACCTAGCAAATAAATTTCTTGCATTACGCGTATAAAAGATGTCCTCAAAAATATGTCGAAGGAGGTAAAAAAATATGATTATTTATTAATAGTTTCATAAATAACTATGCAAAGAACATTTTTAAAATGTTTCTCAAGTAAATAAGAAAAAAAAATAATCTGCTACAGTTTTTTTTTATTTTAGTTCTAATACGGTAGTTGACTTATTCTACATTTTGTTATTTTTCGTACAGTATTGTGAACTATAGGTTATTTAAAAACCAGTCTTGAAAAAAAATAAAAAATTGTTTGGTACATAAGCCAGTTTTAGGCTTCTAAATTTGTAGATATGGATAGAGTCGGTTATATCCATGTCTCTTTTCCTCTCGTAGAATATAACGTGCAATATTTAAAATGACGTCACAACACAGTTGTCCTTCTCTAAAAGTTAAATTTAAACTATTATAACTCGGTCAATTTTCAAGGAATAAAAAAAAATTTGTCAAATACCCAATTACGAAGAAATAATAATTTGTTACTAAAATTTATCTTATTTTCCTCATTTTCTCAATCATATATAATTTCACTAATACATTCAAAAAATTCTTGAAAAAATTATAGTAAAAGCACTAATTTACCAATATAATCGTTTTTTCATAGTAAGTATAAAGTAAAACTTCCACCGCGTGACGTCGTATTGTTTTGATGGTGCCTCCTAGTACTCGATTTGCGTAACCTTATTCCATGTGTAACATTGAAATGAAGTATCTCGAAAAAGGAATGAGATAAGAAACCATTTTCTTGATTATACTTAACTTATTTTGTATTTAGGAACCCATAGAAACCGGCTTGCTATACCAATTTAAGATAATAATTTATATATATATATATATATATATATACATATATATATATATATATATATGTGTGTGTGTGTGTGTGTGTGTGCGTGTGCGTGTGCGTGTGCGTGTGCGTTTGCGTGTGCGTGTGTGTGTGTGTGTGTGTGTACATTCACGCCGTCAAAAATGTCATCATACAACATTTTTCATTTATATACTTATGCATAACCATACTGTTTTCAAAATGTCATTTTTTAAATTGTTTTTTTTAATAATGTGCTATATCTATAAAGAACGCGCATACTTAAAAATATATTGGAATTATAAAGAAAGCTACATAGTGATCTACCAACAATTGTAACGTATCCGCTTACGATATACGGTAAAATTCTATGCCTACATTAATATTTAAATTAATGTTCACATCGCGAGAAATATCTTTGCGATGTCAGAGACAATTAACTTCCATCGTCAAGGCAAAGTTTGCGTTGCTATTATCACATAGATATTCGTATTATCTCTGCTACGGTTTCCCGACATATTACGTCCCAATCGGCTCGAGTTTGAAATCTTCCCATCTTACAGGAATGAATAACTTTCGGATTTCATTATAGTTAACGAGAATTTCATGCTGTCCAACATGACAATCAATATAACTTTTTTGGCAATCAATATAACTCTTGCAAGTTTTCTCATTTTAGTGGACTGTGAGTGGCACGTGGTCGGGTGACAAATAAAATAAGTCAGTGAAAATATTTTAAGTTTATTTAATTTTTGGTAAATTATCAATATATTCGTAACATCTAATTGCCAATATTGATAAAATCGTAGCCATGACACGTAGTTGTGTATATTCGCACGTAAAATAATATAATAATCAGCTGAGAGCATGTCAGGAAACGCAAAAAGTCGGGGTTCCTGATTATCTGTACAAGGTGAAATTGCTGACGGAAGTTACCGAAAAAATTTCAGTTGAAAATTTTTATCTTTCAAGTGTTTGGAGTTGGGAAAAATCATATGCAACCACCCCAGATTGTTTTATTTGTTTCCCACATATTTGTAAACTTTTCAAATACTCCGATTTTTATTCGAGATTAACCAATATTTCATGTTAAAAAATTATATCATCTAATTGTAATATTATTAATTTGCATGATACTATTATTTAATTTGCATGATACAAATTTGTTTAGTATGAAAAGTGATATATTATTAGAGGTAGTTTTAGATTTTTCAAATGTATGTTTAAACACTTAAATGGGAGAACATTGTTTACCACATTGTAGTCCTTTAAAATTTAATAGTTTGGAAGCGCAGTGTTAATGAATGAAAAATGTAACACGGAATATCCATTTGTTTTTAGAAATGCCTGTTTATTAAACCCCGCTTATTTAGATACAGAAAAAATATGCCTACCATATTTCTTTTACGTACCCAACCGTACAAAGATGTAAAGTGGTGGCGACATTTTTATATCAATTTTTTTAATGTTTTCTTACAAATTAATCGGGACCTCCAAATGAAGCATCAACTTGCAAAATCTTGTGCACATACCGATGACGTGTATAAAACTGAATAAGCTGTAGACATGATGATGTTTCAATACGTTATCCTTAAACACTCTAGTAGATGTTGCCTGTGCATAGAAGTTTTCGTAAATATTTTGAAACGTGGCAGTACTTAGTGAATTAATAAACGATAAAAGAAACAAAAGTATCGAATAAAGCGCCCATCTTTTTATTTTATTTTGTTAATTTACTAGTTATTACCGTTGTAATATTTAAGTGAATTTAATTAAGAACAAAACCTATGCTTTGTTATTTAT
This sequence comes from Druceiella hillmani, assembly GCA_039881145.1. NCBI lineage: Eukaryota > Metazoa > Arthropoda > Insecta > Lepidoptera > Hepialidae > Druceiella > Druceiella hillmani. Next base: position 18,008,790 of record JAYKKI010000044.1, on the reverse strand, counting down.
TTTTTCCAGCAAATAAATGGCAATTTATATTGACATTTGCTGATACATCCTGTATGTATATATATATATGTTATATGTATATGTATATATATATGTTATATATGTTTCACATTAAATTTTCTACCGAGGTGGTAATAATGGTAGCTTGGTTGTAGGTACACCACCAACTTTAATGCTGAACTGGTTTCTTTCTTTTTGTACAGATATTTGAATAGTATTAAAATAATCAATATTAGGATTTTCCCTTCCATTTTTCACTTAAAATACATAAGGAACTGGTCATCTTGTAATATAAATGGGTCAAATATTTCGGACACTTAACTGGTCTAAAGTAAACATTTCTCTTTAGCGCCTCCTATTCATTTTAAAACCTGTGTCGGTATCTGCGTAAGGGGATTATGATTCCTGTAAATTAATGGTTTATTTATTTTATGTCATAATGTTTGCATTTGAAGGGTTATGTAATATATTTAAACAAGTACCTATTAACGGATTAATGAAACTAAAATTGAATCTTAAATGAGACTAATTTTATACGGAACTACTCTTAACGACATAGGATGTACAAGGTCTAATATTTTTACGAGCGTAATAATTCTCAAATTTGAAAGTGTTAACAAATCTTACATAAATTAACTATTTGATAGCATTAAATATAACTGGCATTTTTGGTTGAACTAGAGCGATTCGAAAATGTCATTGTCCATACCTACGTTTTGATAACCGTATAATTTAAGAATACTCGTGAATAAGCAAATTAGTCGGACATTGCACTTACCAATACAACAATGAAGTGCAAATATAACATCTCATATAAAATCAGTTTATATTTACGAACAAAAGTTACTCACACATCTAAATAAAAGAAGTAAAATATTACAATTATTTTTACTTCTCATGGAGAAGAGTTGACTTAAAAAAAACTTGGGAAAAGCAAAAGTTCTTCAAGGAGATTTAAGGAAAGAAATATTGTCAGAAAACTTCGAAAGGTTTTTTTTCAATGTAGTCTTCTTTAGGAATTTATTCGTTTTTAAAGTGCGGAACCATCAAAACAAATCAACAAAATCCTTAGGAAAATCATCAAAATATGTCGATATCTTTATAACATATTTTTCGTCTTTTTTTAAAGTATAACCTAGACTTATTCTCATCAAATAATATTTTATTTTTGTATACACTTTCACCCTTGCTGATAAACTTGTAATAGAAAGTTATATTTTTCATAAATAGAAAATAAATAAAAACGCTTCTAATCAATTCGATATATGACAAGCTCGTCATAATTTCATCTGTGGGATAATATTCCGACCTCGACCTTAGTTAAACTTTGATATAACTTAAAAACTTTTTTACATTTGGGCAAATACAAATAACTGCAAGAGATTTTTGAAGTTATATTGTGATTCTAATTATTTTAAAGATAACTGTTTTAAATAAAATTCGTATAACAGAAATTATTGAAGAAAAGTATTACTTATTTTTTTACCGGTAACTGTGCTCAGAGCAATTTTTAGTGATGACAATTTTTAATTTAATTAAGTTCAAATAATATTCTCATTTATTGTTCGATTATTTTACGGAGAATTGACATATTTCCAAAATATTCATTGCAAAGTTTTTAATTACCTATTATTTTTACGTTCTCATATGTAGCTCACCCCCTTTTTTCAGTATCACACGCTTTTTTATAACTGGAAAAAAATAGAAAAATTGGACAACAATAGACACAAGCTAAGAATAATATAAATTTTAACAATGGTTTAAAGATGCCATCTCATATGACAGATGTAATTTTTATTCACAGTCATAAACACACCTTCAAAATTTATATATATTTTTATGAAAAACAACGTTATTTTGATTTTTGAAATAATTTAGGAATAGTTTTACCTAGTCTACTAGTAGCAATTAAGACTTTCGTTATACCAAACGTATGAGCGGTATAAGTATAATTAAAATATCAGTAGCAATACTTAAGTTTAAGCATTTCTATCAGTGACAGTGTTTATATTTTATAATGTATAACATCATTTATAATCGACATGATAAACAATTTTTTAAAATTGTTTTTTGAGTTGACTGAAAGGGAGTGTTCCGGTAGCAATAAGTCCCGCACTAATTCACTGTCCATTAAAGTTGGTAAATAAATATTCTAAAATCGATTAAACGTTTAGACGTCAGGAGGATACACTCATGGTTAAATACTCGGATAAACATTCATGTATACAGAGAAAATTAATTTATTTCAATGCTTAAAAATTAATTGTTAAGATTGACTGAAACAGGTTACTCGTGTTGCAAAACGGACTGCGGTTTTTCACGTTTTTCCTATCACGCGTCTTGGAATTTTCTTGTCATATAGAAAGGCTTTTTAATATTTAAAAGATCTGTGATCTTTATTATGACTGTCTCTAATGAGAATCTCCAAACTCCAAGAATTTTTTTCCAAAGTTTCAGGGTTATATTGGATAAGGAAAATAATGTCAGTATAAAATAGATCCCAAGGTGATTTTGTATTTCTATGGTGAATTGATCAAAGACATAGTTAAAATAGCCGATTCTTACGAATATATATTCCTACTTTGAATTCTTCAATTATTACCATTCCACCATACTTAACACTATTCCCTTTGGACTCCTTACTATATTGCTTTATCTCTACTATAGTCTTCTATAGTCTTTTTAAAAATTTATCGAATGCCCTTTCTAGATCTAAAAACTTAGATGAACATCCTCCTTAATCTGTCTGCGTTTTCTTTATAAAATCCTTAAAGTTTGAAATGCGTCAATTATTGATCTTCCTGCTATTAAGTAATTTCCGATAATCACTGTCAGTTGAAAGAGTCGTTGGTTTACCATCCTTTCCCATGTATTGAATATGTGTGTATGAATCCGCTATATGCACTGTATATTATAGTTGTCAAATATATAAACAAATACGCTGTAATCAGTTAAATAATTAGATATTTGGAGGGTTCCACACACGGATAAAAATTTAGGTAGACAAATAATATTAATTTATTGAAATTTCCAATATAAATAAATCCCGAAACATATAATGTTTAAATTATAATACTACATTACTCTATTAAGCAGCATTTTGTGCCTTAGTTAATTCATCACAAGTTCCTTTCGTTGATTTGAACTTATTTTTAAATGGACTCCATTTGAGCCCGGAAATAACTTGAAGTTGGCTATTTTTTTTAAATTCTGCTCATAAAATTCTACGTATCAGTAAAACCTGAAAGCGGGTACCTAATTTTGCATTTCTATACCATTTAAATAGAAAACAAACTTTAGAATGAATGCAGCAAATGTTTTCGAAGTTCATTAATGTCAAGTGGTATCAATACTGTAGTGAGTACTTATATTCTCGTTTCTTGTTTTATGGTAAAAAGTTCAAGTTTTATTTTTTGACCATATTTATATTTACACTCCAAGTAAGATTATTTAAGTAAAAGAATTCAACGCAAAAAGTTTCAGCATGCCTTGTATAAATTTCTACATTAACTTATTTTTTTTTATTACTATCCAGTAAATATTAAATGCTTTTTCATTTCATATCCAATTTTTGGAGTACACATTTTAAAAGCAATATTATTAATATATTTTTTTTAAGATCAAAAGAAACCATTCTTTAAGTATAATAATTCTAAGATATTTGGTTACGTAAGACAATTTGTATGGGATGTATTAAGTCAGTTAGAAAGTTTTCAGCCACTTACTTCATACAATTTTTTTAAAAAAGAATTCGAAAATTCCCGAATATTTCATTGTAAGATATGAATAGACCGAAGTGCGTTTGATTAATGATATTTAGATTCATGGCGAGCGTATTACATGCTTGAATGCAAGTGCATAGAACACTAACATCAAGTAGGGATTCTTCTACTTTATTTCTTTCAATGGATGACTATTATTGACATTAAATTTTAGTGCATGACGTGGCAAAATTGACAAATAATTTCAAGTCGATCTTTCTGGCTTGAAAAATCCAGTTAATGTTTTTACTGTTTATGGTGTCAACATTTTGTTTAACGGTACCAAGATATGAAACCTAAATTATATATTTTTGTATTGTCTTCACTTGTTAGTTATTATTTTTTGGTATGAATTTATTTTTTTTAAATACAAAAATGCCTTTGAAGGTTAAAACGTAACTTCGATTGCATGAAATAATTAGAGCTGGTGAAAAAGAATACTTCGTATACGTTAATCATACAGGCAAAGTGAAACAAATTCGAATTTCACGGTTCACACTTAAAGTGAATGCCAGAAAGTAAGGGCTAAGTTGCTGGTAGAATATTGAAAGTATTATTTATTGGAAGGTATTTCCAGAGAGATCTAAGGTGAATGCAGATATTACTATAAGCAAGTAGATCGAGTAACTACTAAACTAAGTAGTCGACGGAGTTAAATTGATTTCCTCCCTCTTAATTTTAGGTTACGTAACGCAAAAAATACTGGAAAAAAAAGTAGAAAGGCTCGGTTCTGTTCATTTTCTGTATCATAATCATCAGGTTTTTACGCTGCCTGCAAAATGGCAGCAAGTTACATATAGATAAAAATGGTGTACATATGTTTGATTCTTTTTTAATTTTTTTTTTCGGGATACAGTTAGATTTAAAATAATTATTAGCCAAGAAATATGATAGAGTGTAATATCATTTGAGTATAAAATTATACTTCCGCATCTTAAAAATTAATTTATGGATTTTTTTGATAATATATTAATTTTCTACCTTTGTTGATACATGTAACTAAAGAAAATATCAGGGCGTCATCCTCTGACAATAGATAGATAAGAGAACAGTTAGCAATTTGTTGGAAATTATTAAATCTAATTAAGAAAAACACTTTCGTGTAGTTAGATGATGTTATTTTTTTAATTCTCAAGTTGTCTTAAATAATCAAAAGTATTAAGCTGAACTAATTATTTTCTAAGGATTGCACGTAACATTTACTGTGATTAAATATGTATTTTCTAAAATTATTTATTAGACTTAGGAAAGTTCATGATATATATTACCGTAGCATTCTATAGCACAATTTCATCTACGTAGCTTCACAATCGTTTACGAGTACATGGATAAGATGAAAACCCGATACATTATATAGTAGTGACCCAATTTATACGAGTAGTAAAATGAGAATGAGAATTGAGAATTTCTTTGAAATTTTCAAAGAAAGAAAGAGAAGAAACTGTAACTATAAATTAAAATCTGCTACTTTTGATTAGGTTTGTGTTTAATTTTGTATATTATATTCGGTGACTCGTTAATATAAAATTGAGATGCTTGGAATTCGCCATTTCTTGTAACAGCTCGAACATTTGTGTCATATGTTTTCTTAACTTGAAATTGTCACCAAGTCCTAATTTTCTGTGTAGCTGGAACGCCATATTGACAAGCTGAATTATAAACTTCATTTAGTTTGATATTTTATTTGTAATTCAAATCTTTATGTAAATTATTTATTCAAAGATTATCTTTATAAATGGTTAAGCGTTGGTGCCTTTAAATATGATAGCGCTTCACATAGAAAATTGCACGGTATGACAATATAATAGTAGGTAATAAATGACATTGATTATCTCAATTTACAATTTTCACACTAAAACAGCACTAAAAGTACTTACAGCACTAAATATTTCTCAACAAACGAAGCGAATTTATAAACAAATCCCTGAGAAGGAAATATTTTACACGCTTACACCTTTTTATCCATTATAAAACCTTCTAAATAAAAGGTTCTTAACCTCGAGCCATTAAGTGATCGGACTTCTGCTACCTATAACGAATATACAAAAATAAATGTGTACAGAGAATTAGTTGGTGGCGCGTGCATGAGGTCGATACAAAACGCTATGTTTGCTATCAGTTATTAATGGTTTCTTAAATTTTTTTAAATTTACACAAAGCCTCATATAAATTTATTTCAATATATTTGTCTTTTCAGTTACACAAAAAAAATCCTTGACTTAAATGAAAAATCAGAAATGAATCGATGGTATTTATTCAATTTTAATATGAATTTCTTTTGTTGTATTTTTTATAAAATCAATTGAAAACATAATTTTCCATTAATTATATGGACACATCTCTTTCGTACGTAATTTTGTAGTTTTATACAGTTTTATCGATATATTTTAGCACTTTTAAATGTCCGTAACAAATTGATGAAAACGGGTGTATTTTGTACGATTGATTTTTTTAATTAATGTTATGAATTGCCAAAATATATGCTAATTGTATTCCGAAAGTCATAAAAGAAGCAAGAAACTAGCTAATATAAATTAGAAGATAAAGGAAATTGCATAGATACACGCATAAACTTAGGAATAAAAGTAGGCTGGTCCCCGCGGCATGACTATTGACGTATATAAGCTTAGGATCTATTGTTAATATCGATTATTAATTTATAGAAATGCAAAGTCAAATAAACATACCAACCAACAATTCTAATAAGAGTATAAATTTACGATAGTGCCTCACAAAAAATCGTCAGTTTAAAATAAACGTAGTAATTATTTTAAAGTATTTATAAAAATCTAAAAATCTGCCTGGTCTCTTCTCCATCATGACATGACTTTATATAGCGGACAAATTATTACGTCTATTGCAAGATTAGTTTGAGGGGGCGATGTTAAAATGAAACTTATCTGTTTTAACATATGAATGCAACACTAAACCAATAGCAACAATAAACCTATATAATATTCCTATATATTTTTATTTCACTATTGACAAAAAAAATTATTACAATAAAATATAGTAAATGGACTGAACGGACTAATGTTTGTCGATCTTATTATCTTCATCACACTTTATATTGCATGGTCTATTTCATATGCATTCAGAAAAGTTTGATGTAAATCAGTTACTCGACCTGCCGCCTTTCAAATTAATAGCAAGTGGCCCGACCAACGTCCTAGCCAGAGCTAATACTCGTTAAGTTAACAAATTATTTTATTTACAATAACTGACTGAATCAACAGAAATTGACTGAAATTTAGTGAAAGTATACTAATTGATAACATCAATAAATTTCTTATAAAATTTAGAAAATTTCTACTAACTCATATTTAAAGAGTAAATGTACTCGTAAAGGTTGTCACGTAAATATTTAGTGAATTTTCTTTCTTACAATTTCAAATGCCAATTATTCAGAAGCCTTGAAAAAATATTTCTCTTACAGTTTTACAATTTTTTTTGAGATGTTTGCTTTAAGAATGTCTTCAAAAGTCGAAAGAAACATATTTGACGAAAATGGGATGTTTCAAGGTAAATGGAAGGAATTTTGTTGTGCCATTTGTTTCTTTTGTCATAAAAGCTTCATTCATAAAAAAAAATTAAATTATTCTACGAAACGCAAACTATTTTATGGTTCTTTTCTCACGGATCTTTATTAAGATGTGAAGAATGAAGTTTTAGCAAGAGCAAAATGTCACGTCTGTGGCTAAGTTAAAATGCATCGAAAACAAAAGTATCGTATGAAATTTATTAGATAATTGACGAACATTTTCTTGCGAAAGAATGCTTCCTTTATGTTTCCGATGTCTTTTTAATAAAATTGGCAACAGGTTTAAAATAATTCCACAATCAAACAATTGTAACTGTCCCATTCCACCTGCGTAAGACGATTAAAAAGTAATTGTAAACATTTTCTTATCACATTAAAAAAAAATTTAAGGATAATTTACGTATATTAATTTTTCATATTTTTAGATACTAGTTTAAATATAAGTCCTGTGAAGTTTCGAACCAGAGTCACATATTTTTTTAATGGATAATCCAACGCAAGCATTACCTTGCCTTGGATTATCCTTGCACCTCAATGAAACGAATCTAAGATAGGTATATAGTTTATATCATCTAATCTATGAAATAAGTTCACATGATATAATTAGATTTAAATATGTTTAATGAAAATATCAGGTCGTAAAATGTGATTGTGAAGATAAAGAAAAGAATGTGAAATTGGATTAGTCAGGCAGCATACATGAATAAAGGACTAATAAAAAGTACATACGGAAAAAGAAACTACAAAAATATACGCAACATGAATTATACTAAGAAAAGGCTAAAAGATAGTATAAACAAAAAATAATGTATGAAAACATACAAAAAAATGAGTGAAATAAATATATAAAACAAAATTTCCATCATTATTTCTACTTCTTTAGGTTCTCGTAAGGTCTAGTATTTTTTATGATTCATTTATTTAAATAGATAAAATTTCGTAAAGGCATTACTAGATGACCATGATTTGGAAAATAAGAAAAAAACTGTGTCATCTCATGAAATTTATTAGACGTCAAATATATTCAAATAAATTTATATTTTTCTTTTTCAGCTTATATCCATTCACACCTAAAGGTAATCATTTTTTAACTGTCCGTAAATGTCTGTCTTGTCATCACACATTAAAGATATTTCCGCTATTCTCTCATTTTCATCCGGCGATGTAGAGAACGTTCTATGGCATGGTTTATTGCTCTTAGGAGCCAACTTAAAATACACTTTGTCCATTCTTCGTCTTGGTTTTTGGCAATATTCTCCGGTAAACAACATTGCAGTATTGCAGTAAAGTAAATATTTAAGTGAAATAATTTACTATATTTAGACTGCAACTTTTTTTTACATCATATTCCTCTAACTACAAAATACCTCAAAATACTGAATATATCATATATAACAAATTAAATTTCCTAAAATTTTATTTGCTTGACTATATTATAAATTTGGATTATTTTTAAATCAACTAAAGTATTATTACTTTTTGGTATGCTACTAGAGACTTACATACACATTTAGTTATTCAAATGATGAAGCGCTCGTCCCGTCCAAGCACCAAGAGTAACTTCGCCTTACAGGTTATTCGCAGAAAACGTATTTACTTTTCGTGACGCTAAGTGGAAAAATATCGCAATTAGTAACCTCACCGTGAATGCAATCCCACTATATACTTTTTTCCGGAAGATTGAAATGTACAAAACTAATGAGCAAACCGGAAAATGACTCGCAGTTCTGCTTTATTAAAGCGCAATAAGATGTTACTTATGGCGACAGAAACTTTGTTAATAAAAATACGCAGAAGTTTCTTCTTGCTCCACGTTTTGCCGAGGTCTTGTGGATGTATAATTGTACATTCAGTTTTATTACTATCGTAATACCCGATTCAATTTCCATTGCAGCTTTGCTCTCTGACTTTATATAATATTTTATAATTTATTTTACTGAAAGCAAAGACTTTTGAATAAAGTAAAATTAATTTTGAAATTGGTATATCACTTTTTCTATTTCAATTTTATAATTTGTAGCAAAAAACTTTTGGTTAAAGTAAAAGAGCAACTGTGGGCTATATTACTGACACTCTTTCTTAAAACAGCCGTGCTATGATTCGTAAAATACTTCTGGGATAAAATAGAAAATAAAATGACATTAAAATATCACTGGTTTCATATGTGACATAAAACTAAACAATTTTCATGCTTTATGCATTTTAATTTTGTAAAGTATTGTAAACGGGAGTTTAATAAATACTACTGTAAGTGATTATTTAACATAAATATATTTTCGATAACAAAAAATAGACCAATTTAACACATGGTACTCCTTTTTAATAAATTTGTCTTCATGATTTTTATCGCGTCAAAATCAGCGAAACGCGAAAAAATACGAAGTAGAATAAAATCATGTCAGTTGCAAATAAAACCAAGTAAGAGGGTTCCCAAAATTTTAGACTTTGGTAAATATAAAATTTGGTATTGAAAATACATTGTGGGTGTACGTATTTATGTTCTTCTGCAATTGAAAACAATACTAATATGTTTTACCAAGTTATTCAGAATATTTTTCCCATGAATATGAGACAAAAAATACCGATTTCTTCTTAACAGTATGAAACATTCAAATAAATTTTATAAGTCGTTCACAAACGATTCTTCGTCCTCAAATAGACTAATCACTTGAGGTCATATTTTGTTCACTGCAAAATTTAAAAAAAAATTATCTTAAATTTTTTATTATTATGGACTGAAATTACAGTTATATTTATTTTAATAATTACAGTTATATATTACAACTACAGTTATATTAGTTATATTTTTATTTTTATTTAACATAACGTGTGTAAATTTAATGCAAATGGAGTTTATAGTTTAGGAGCTAGAAAGTGATGACAGACAGAAGGATGGGCTGATTTTCGTTTGCATTAGTTGAATATAAATTCCTGATTAAAAGGTAAAATTTAATAGTCTAATATATAAACAATATTTGTAAGCATATTTGGTCATCACCATGTAATATCTCATAATGGCTTTATATTCAGCGTTTCTACCTGTCAATTGCTTGGTATATTGATTGGTTTCCGGAATCCTTTAGAAATACATTTAAATCCATTTTGATAATCTTCGTCATAATTTATACACAACTAAGCTGATAATATTTCCATATTATCTTAATTAAAATATTAAGGAAGATGTCGGTTAATGATGGGTTTCATTTGTTACGACTATAAGATTTTGTAGTATGCAATTTACATAATACCATATTATAATGCTATATTGTATTTGCTTGAAATTATTTGGTATTTGCTTACGTTGTATAAAAACTAGTCATCATATCTACTAATTGAAAGCTTTGTAATAATTATGTACTCTTCATTGAAAATCAAAATGAATTAAAATACCTTTAAAAAATAATTCGTTCTAAAATTAGGATATTTCTTCTCTCAGAGACATTGTTGAAATACTTCTCTCAGCAGTTATGTTTCAAAATTTATGCATTCTCTGCAGAAGACGTACTTTTTTACAATTATTTTTATATTTGTTTGATAAGTTAATCGGACAATATTTGATACATTTAATTTATTTTATTCTGAGTTAATCACATAAAATATATATGTATATTATCCGTATCGTATGAATGGATTATGTCGCGGTATTTTTAATGAAAAAATACATTAGGAAGAATGTCACTGATAAGAGAAAATGTGGTACCTCTGAGGTTTTGTGTATATATCTCAGTTATGGACGCTTTATCATGGAAAAATTGTAACCCTTGCCCATAGGAAGGATCAAGAGAATTAATAACCCGCAGATGTAAATCTCACCGTTATATTTAAGCAGTATACTATATCAAGTGCGTATAATTATACCTAACATCCATATGATGCGTTTGTTCTAAACAGTAAACTTTAGCTAAGTTTTTTTAGTACATGTATTCACAAATGTTATTACTTTTAGTACAACTCAAGTTAAACAAATTATACAATCTGGTCACACAGGCTAATTGGCTAATGTCAATGATTTATTTTCGTCTAATTTAATCATGATTTCGCTTATGCTGATTACTTATTTTAGTATAAATTAACCATAGTTAATATGATTCAAGGTGAACAGATAACATTGTCGTAAAAAGGTGATAGGTTTTTGTAAGCCTAATGAGCTATAATTTTAGTATATCTGCCTATATATTATTCCAACAGGATACTAATATAGCTAAGCTTTCTGTGACTCTCAGAACACACCGATCTAAGTAGAATCGCCATGCATGGAGTATTCTTCGTGCAGGGAAGTCAACAGTGTAATAAAATTATGTTCTATGAGGCGATGACTATATTACATTTTATATATATGTTGAGTGACAAATAGTCATAGAATGCAATAAATTAATACAGAGAAAATTACTTAATTTGTTCACGTCGCAGATTTTTTTTAATTACTCCAAGGAAAATTTTTAATTAGAATTAATTTGTGATTACTCCTGATTATAAATTAAAGTTTACGAAACAGGTCCGGAGACGGGATATCTGTCGCATTTTTGGAAAATGTTTCGGCAATGGCTAGACTTACGACAAAACTAGTTAAGATCTTTCTTATAGGGTACAAGTTATTCTTTACAAGATCGATAATAACTAATGTTGATTTACAAACAATCGTTAATAAGATAATTCACAAAAAATTGTAAGTAAACTAAATTTTGAGACCTTGTTATATGTCAAATATTGATTTTAGAGAAAATATATTTCTCGTAACCTACTTATTCCAAAACCAAGCAATGGATCATTACCAAATTCAGATAGATAATATAATGATATAAAAAACACCATTTGTATAAGTTGAATACGGATACCATAAAATGTATATACCGATATGTTTCATACCTAAAGAGCTAAACAGATTTTCCTAAAAATTGGTATAAATATAGTTCATTCCTTGAATAAATATATAGATTGCTTTTCTACCGAAGGATATAATATGATTTTTGTAAGATAAAACTCTCTCTTTTACCCAGCAATACTTCTAAACTGTATTGATACAATAGTTCCTTGTGTATAATATGTCAATGGACAACACATCTACAAAACATTTAATATTATTTATATAGAAGTGTCAAATAGCCTCATGTGATCAAATATATATTTTTAATTTTTATTTATTTATGTTCACATTTTATTTTTATATTATGTATTTATCAACATTATATAGTGACATGTTTCGGGAAAACTGGATATAATCTAACGGCTATGTAGTAACGGAAAGTGCAATAATCAAATAATTTTTCATGTCCACATGTCACACTTCCGCACAGGCCTTATCATTTCAGAAGATTCAAATATATAATGAAAATATAGTATCACCAAACCAATTAATACCATTAAATAATATCCTCCTTAATGGTTTTAATAATCAACATGTAAAATATAAAAGAAAGAAATATATTTTGAAAAATATAAAACCTTGAAGCAAGAATAGAAGTGTCAAGATAATTTTGTTTTCATAATTATGGGGTAATTATGAAAATAAAATATATTCCACAAATGTTAAAAAATGGAATATTTCGAGTATTTCAATATTTTATGAAGGTTGTTTTGAATATAATTGAAATGAATTTGTAAATTCTTACGTTTTATTTCTAGGTAATGATAAAATTTTGACTATATAGTACTTAAAATCAAATTTTAATGACAATATTCAACAATTCCTACGCATTTAAGCAACTCGTGTACTTACGAAATAATTAAATAAAAATGGCATTCCAAAATAGAAAAATATAATTTAAGTTATTTGCAAGATACGCGTCAAATGAAGGGGCTGGCACAATTATCTTTTGGAATAATTACATTAAATGTGAAAATAGATATTGAATTAAGGCAATAATAATCTTCCGTCCGACTATTTTGCAGATTGCATACTTTACCATAGGGACATATCACATCCAAGTGATAAAGTGGAGGATAATATGTGTAGTGTGTCCGAGATTTTTTCTGATTTCTTTTATTTCTTTTATCTGTAATTATCATAATGAACACAATACAAAATCATCTTTCGTGCTTATATTATTTGGTATAAACAGTGTAATCGCTCACAAAGTAAGTAGAAATAATAAAACGCTATGATCCTCTATCCTGACACATAGCCTCCTGAAATATGTGTAAAATGAAGCATGCGTACATATTCCCAGCGACGCTTTTGTATTTATCTTTCATTACCGTTTCATTGGAGCACCCGTCCGTATTTAGCTTTTTGTCTTCTATTTTATGTAGATTCAATATGGCTAAAATATCTCAACATTTTTGTATTCCATATCTTCACTGTCATATTTCTGTCGCATGGCATTCTTTTCAAATACACTCATTCTTCATTTTATCTTATGTATTTACTTAATTACCCTGATATCATTAATTTTATGAATGATTTATATTTATAAATAACTGTTAAATTGTTGTACGTTGTTATTATAATAATTCCTCATTAAAGAATGAAACGAAAAATATGGTTGTTTCGTCCAATAATGGTAATAAACTTTTAATAAATTTATCACAGACGATTAATTAAAATACATGAGACATCCATAGATAACAAACTCAAATATATTGATCACAGGAATTTTGAAATTAGGGATTAAAGGGATGAAAATATATTTATATAAAGCTTTATTTATCCACACATCACTTAAGTGCATGGGTTATAAGCCGGAATTCTTGAAATGATTGTATCTCACAAACTATTATATCATTCAATTAATTTTTTTCTGGAATAACGTCTCATCGTTAGGTAATATTTTGATAATCATTCAATCGAATATTATTGGTACCCCAAAATTTATGATTTTTATATTCTTTCTTTAAAAGAGGTTCACATTAAATATACGTATTTCCAGTTATAACATTTTATATTGGCATTTTATGAAGAATAAAATAATCTAAATTTTTTACCTCTAAATAATATAGTACACAGATAGACTTAATAGGTAAATAATCTTTGGAAAATTTAATTATGTATGTAACTTTCTACATTTTAATTATTAAATATTTACCATTAGATTTCTATGACTGCAACTACACTGTCATAAATCAAAATTATACCAGTATATCACCATGCTCATTCTTTCTTATCTCTTTGATACTTTTTATGCCGTATACAAATTTTTGCTGTCTAGTAATTAGACGCTGCGTATGTCGAACGAAGTTTTTAACATATGTACCAATAAGAATGATAATAAGAAATATAAATATAGAAACGAAAGATAAATTCTGAGTAAGCAGATTCGCTTTACCAAAATATAACCTTATTTTCTAAAAGAAATTGCAGATTTTAAAAATGTCGGTTCGTATAGTTTAACTGCAAACAAGACAGACTACAATTTCAAACTTTGATTTTTTACCAATTCTTCTCTTTCATTATCAATGACTTATTTCTTAATTCTAGACGTTATACTTTACCGTTAACCATAAATTTAATATTAAAATGTAGTAAACATTATGCAGCTTATGGCTATTTTAAAATTTTTTTTTATATCTATGTTCAATATGTTCGGACGATTCCTCTAGAATAATGAATTGTTTTCCAGTTTTTCTTAAATGTGAAGTCAAAATAAAATAATGTACTAAATAAAAATAATGTATATTAAATGTCATTTATTTGATTAAAAAATCAGGAATAAAAGAAATTGTACGTTTCATACACACACACACACATATGTACGTATATATATATAATTTTTCCGCTTTCATGACATATTTGAAATTTATATATGAAAAAAATTTCTCAAACATTTCTTAAAACTTAGATTTTTTATCACATTAAAATCATTTGCTTTGCATCTAGTAACCCAAATTATATGTCAGAGCGATTTCTGTTTTTAACACAATTGTAATGTTTCTACTAACATTATAAAATAAAATAAAATAAACCTGTTTATAGGCATAGTTCAGTTATCACAAATTATACGTATAAATAGTAAAATGTTCGTATGAGGATATTAGTAAGCAAATGTGCAATGATTATATACTTCCGCTTACACATTGTACTTATGTACAATTAAGAGCGAGACGAAACTACTTTGGAAAAGGCTTCATATGTATGCGCGAAGTGTCAGTGTAATTACGTCTAATCATCTCATATACCACGGTCATATCTTAAAAATATGTCAAAAAGCTTACAAAGTGCTAAGATTTGTCATACGGCCTTTCCACTATTTCAGTGATAACGGATGTATCGTCGATTCATTCAACTTTAAGTTTGTAGTATTCTTGAAATGAATGCAGATATCTGGTCTCCGTAGGAATGCAGATATCTGGTTTCCGCTATTTCTACCCTTATAAAACAAAAATATTAAAAAGTTTAAATAAGTTTTTATATTAAAATAAATATGTTATTGTACTCTCTATTCCTTTCAGATATTATACCGGACATGGTTCATCTTGCATTCATATTATCATTATACCGGACATGGTAATCATGTTTAAATCCAAAAGCAATTTCTTTCGATCATACATTTTTTTTCACTTAATATACCACCTTTAATGACCTCTCGATCTTGAGTTTAGGCTCCCGATGGTTACGTGAGAGGGCGATGTCATAGCTTATTTCACCAACAAGTCTTCTACAGTCTTTCATGCACTCACATTGTTTAACATTATATTACTAGATGCACCCAGTCTTAACATTTTTTATTGTTCCACTGGAGGCTTTAAAAGCGTGTTATGGAGTATTAGCAAACATCAAAACACAAAATAAAATTTGTAACCATAATTTAAAATAAAAAAGGTATCTTCATAAATGGGCAAATATTATATTATTAATATGACAAGGATTGTTAGTAAGAAAGAAAAATAACGATAAAAATTTAACTCAGTACATAATAACTTTTAGAGACTGTAACAGAAAAGTATTATTATAGATTGATTTTTTAGCCCTTGCCTAAATGAATTAAACATAAACTGTCAGCTGGTAGGACGAATCGCAATACATTTAATATCATTTCTATGTTGTCAGAATAAATGTATTTTTGACTCTCATCGAGTTTTATGTAATTTCTTCGGCAACGCGGCCAAGCTTACGAGTTTTATATATTAGTATGTTACATCTTTGTATGGAGGATATAACAAGACACAATCTTTACTATAATTCATCATTTCAAAGATTTCCATAAATATATCATTTACAAATTATTATTAAAAATAAGTTGACTTTGCAAAAAGCTTCTTCATTTTTCTGATTGAAAATTCAAATAACTGGTTTGTGGGACTTATTATTCCATTTTCTATATTTAAGCGTGTCATTTTGATTCTTGCAACATCTGGGCCCAACACTATATGGACACTACAGTTTCCTTTGCAAATATTTTATGGTAAACTTTTAGCGACATGATGAATATCAAAGCGACATAACTATCCACCTTTGTATGTGTATCTATGTACTCTAAATTGTAACTCTATACATTATGCTGGAATAATTTCATCTGCATATATAATAACAAAATAGTAAATAGTGATATCTTTACATCGAAAGAAAACATTTAAAATCATGATTAAGATTTAAAGAAAGCGTACTGAGAACAAGTAAAGTATATAATAAAATTAGAGCGATATAAATAAATAAATAATTGCAAGATTCATCGACAAAACGGAAATATTGTTAAGATATAAAATCATCACGTTCATTATTCATTTATGAAAAAGTGTAGTTGCTTGAATTTTTACATAAAAGCAAACTTCATTTGTTTTTTCTTTCTAAAATAGAAAGTACTATTTCAAAGAGAGTGCAAATGGTGGATTTTGATGAAACTTTCTACAAACCTACTAGAAAAAATTTTGGTTCGTTAGGTTATGTATAAAAAAGCTGAGATTTGATTATTGTGTAAACAAAAACGAGGTTATGGGACCGTAATGGAATTCATATCTTAGAAAAGAAACAGAATGTTCACGAATTATTACATAAATATACTAAAATCTAAAGTTATGTTCAATTTAGACATATATGACCAAAATTATATACAAAAGGATTTATTTGGTTTATTTAAAACATAATATTTTATGCCATACTAAAAAAATTAGGTAGATACCCTGATATGGGACAGTTGGTATCCACCTAATTTTTTTACTGCTGTGGGACAACTTACGATCAAACATATTTCTATGACTTATATTCTCACATTTAGAAACGGGTATTAATAAATTTCTATTAATTTTATTTCGTGTACATACAGCTAGGCACATGATGTCTAGCTGACGAAAGATGGTTTTCATATTGAATCGATTGCAGAATATAGTTGTTCAGTATTATTACGATTCCTTTTCATTGATCAATTTATAGTAAGTTAAGTTAGAGTATACATTTAACACACAACAAATACTCTATTAAAATTACATATGTATAAACATAGTTTTAATAAAAATTTAAAAAAATAAATTCTCTCTCCGTAATTTTTTTTATTTTTACATTTTTATTAAAACTATATCATCTTATGATTCAGAATCGTTTGCATTTTTTTAAAAACAAACTGGTTCCATCTTTGAATTAGAAATACCGATATTAGATTTTGTCAAACCTGCGAAAGTGAATTATTAAAAAATTAAATTAAGCAGATGGTGGCATTACGTTAATATATCGCAGGTTTGATTTCGTTTGTTAGACGTTGATAAACATAGCAAAGGAATTAAATATCCCGCTGTCTTTAAAAACTTCAATACAGAATTTTTAAAAATTTGAATTACTTAGACAAACGCTTTGAGATACGCTAATGCGAGTTCAGAATATTCAATATATATTTATAGCATCTTATGGAATTAATAGTATTCAATAAAAAGTGAACAATACTCACTTTCACGTTGAATGCTATCAGTCCCTCTTGAAATTATTTTCCCAATTTATAAACAGTTTCGTTTGAATTGGCACCATAAAAAATATCCTGTTCACAGAATTAATTCATTTTCAGTGCAATATAAACTTCTATTGGATTACAGAATTCCATCCAAGTATATATTTGTGTTGTGTTATAATTGTTATCAGCAATTTAGAGGAGTATATAGTTTTTATTTTCTTCAGAATTAATTTAGGGAATGTACTCTTTCACTCTTGACTTTATAAAAGATTTTTTATTATAACAAATACAATTATATATCATTCGGGTTACAATTAGTTACAATTAAATATCTTTCTAGTTACTCCCATATAATTTTAAAGGTATTGCTTTAGGCAATTTTTAAAGCCTGTCTTTGGTAACAGTCAAGTCTTTAATATCATGCCACTTGTCCCGTGGTCTCATCCAAAGATTAAATTAAATAGATTAAAAATGTTTATGTTCACGTGACTGGGTGTAAGATTACACTTTATGCACGTTTTGTTAAACCATATGCTTTGTACCGCCTTCCGAAATTTAATTCGGAGTCGACGGTACAATATCGCCAGTGTAGCCAAATCGGCTGTTGTGAAATATTAAATATATTTGGCGTTAATTTTGTAGAAATTCATTATTCTATTAAATATATTATTGTATTACAACATCTTTGCTAATATCCCACCTGAAGATGTTGTAATACGACGAAACCTAGGTTGTGGTAAAGAAATTAAAGAAAGTAGAAATAATACTACATCACGAGATAAAAATTAATACATAAGATTAAAAATTAATACATAAGCAGCAAACTTAAGATTTTCAAAAACTATCACAGCTCTAATCTAAAATAGGTATAAGACATATTTGAAATGATGATGTAAGTTGCAGAGTAATTAACTCTGGAAGAGATTTTTAATATCAATCATATAAGATTAAATTCATTAACCGTAGTCTCTATTTTCTTTTTTTTATATACTTTAAATCTTCATTACGATTTAGAAAATTAATATATTTTTACTATTTTAAGGCTTTTCTATATCTAATGGTACTCTGATGAAAATTAGAAGAATTTCCGATTCCCATGTTAGAAATTAATAAAAACTTTTTTTAGACCTGTGTTTTAAATAAAATTAATAATTTGTGATGAAAGTTCCATATATCTTTATTAATATTACTCGAACACAGGGAACGACAATAACTTTCACTTCTCGTCAACACTAAATTATGAATACCCTCTATGTAACAGGGAATAAAATTGAAACTTTTTTACTAAACGAACCTTTCATTTAATTCATGTGTCTACCAAGCAAATTTACCAAATGATCGAAATGGAAACGGATTTTTGATGCCTTTTTCGTTTTTATATATTACGTTCGGATGTAACGAAATTAGTTTACTTTCACAGACCTTATTTATTTGGTTGTCTGCATTTTGTAACGCGGTCACTTGAATATTTAATGACCAAATTTTGTGTATGTTGAATTTTTTTACATACGAATTTGCAGTCATATTTCCTAACATTTATGATATTACTCTGCTTTAATTGTTACTGACGGTGGAGAAGAAGAAAATATTTACTTTTTTCGTGTACGAATTAGCTCAACGAAACTTATTTTTGTTGAGTTAAATAAGCATGAACGGGGTGTACTGGAAACTAGAGTTAAAACTAATTACGGAAATATTTGTCATATCTCATAGAGATATTAATGCTGTTTTAATGCTCCAATGAATATATATTTTCTTGTAAGTACATTTTAATCGAGCATTGGATAATTTTTTTCTTTGTTAAAGCTCAACAAGTATTATAAACGACTATTATTTTTTTCTAGCTAATAATAAAGGAACTTTTAATTAGATTCAAAATTAATTAATTGGAATGTGAATACCACATAGTATTCATTATATTTAAGTTAAAAATCCCTAATGTATAACAAATATCAAATGTAAATTTATAAATAAAATTAGTTATATTATCCACAGTTCAAAGAATATGCGCTGTCTACTTATAGAGAAAATTGACTAATTAATTTATAGCCTATATGCATATATGGTCCTTAAAATGTATTGTATTATATTCAAAATAAATTATTGTAGAACGGCAATTAATAAAAAGCAAATTTAAAAAAAAAACAATCCTGTTGGAATCTATAAATATATAAACATGAAAATGTTTTTAAGTCTTCCATACACCAGATCCACTCAATTTCCAGACCCACCAGAGTAAGCGATGGAACCTTTCTGTTGTTCGCTTTTATATCTTTATACTTCGTGACTCAAGGATAGTAGTACAGAGTGGTGTGTGTATTCTAAATACAAATCATGATACATTGCTTCTTAGTGAGGTTAGCCTATCGAGTACTTACGCCATCGAGCGGTGAGGGAAAATCGAAAAAGAGCCTCCAAATTCAGTACGCACGGCTCAAGAATTAGATATAACTCCGCAATAAAAAGGATTACAAGAGTTATTTATACACCGTCATGTAAATATTGAGGCGATCTAAAAAATTACCTAAACAAAAAAAAATTAAGTCGTCGAATGTAAAGCTGTACCGGGTGACAATTTAAAAAACCTTCTAAAATTGCTAATGTTCTAATGTAATTTCTAAAATTGCTAATAACATAACCTTCTAAAATTAGTAAATCCGCGCAATCACGTTATTATTTGGCGTCAAAAGCAACCTGGTGGTTTTCAGACAAAAAAATTATGGTAGTGTAGCAATACTACTCGCCCAAACTTTTTTAAGACGCTGATTATTTGAAAATAATATGAAATTAAATGTTGTAGTCGCGGCTTCAAATAAAAAATAAAAAGTTGTTAAGTACGAGCGAGCCTCATTTTACTAGGTTTCTGTATGCACTTATGTACATACAAAAATTTAAATATATCTATCGAGTATCAATTCTGGTAAACTATTTACAAATATTAATTTATTATGCACCATGTAAATATATTTTACCTTACTTTCAGAGGAGTGAAACTAAAGCGACTGTTTTAAATGAAACAATTCAAATAGTGCTTGCTGTATGTTCAACAAATATCTATATGCTCTAATTGGCGATATAAATCTTATTGATGACATATAACCTTATACATCAAAAACATATTTATAGCCATTTGATGGGAAAAGTACAGAAATTCACTTTTTCTAACAAAATATGAATAGAGCTAAAATACTAAAAATTACATATAAATTTCGATATTATGTAACATTTACTTGTTATATAATATCGAAATTATGTAAAAACTTTAATGTAAAGAGAGTAAAAAACATGGAGATGGATCAGTGTTTATAGTTTTGCTTTAACAAATTGTATCTATGCCTATCTTTTCATAACTCCCATAGATGGATAAATATTTTTGATTCTACCGCGTATTACCGAGGTTCTAACGTAGCCCCATATTCCAATTTCATATTCAAATATTTATTGTGATGAGCTATAGCGTCAATTCCTGAAAACCCTGTTTTCTTTGACACCTTTCTGCAAAATGAAATAAAATAAAATAATTTAAAGTTTCAGTTTCCCTTTATTTTAGGATTAATTTATCGATTTTAAAGCCACCGGTCTACCTCCATTATATTATTTTATTTCATAAAATTGATTAGAAACTGGTGAAAAATAACGTAAAAGAAGCCTACGTATTTTACCTACACGTCACTAGAAATCAAATCTGACTTTACATAAAATAAATTCTCAGCTATACATATACAGATAGACATCTACCAACATTTGCATTAACAATATTTATTTTACACCTTTCCAGTTTGATTCCGACGAAAATATATGGTTTTTTGGATTTCCCTTTAAAAAGAAACTTGGTCTTTATGTCCGCATCGTTGTTGTAAAATGTATTTTACTTACTACGGACCAACGTCTTTTTATTAGAAATTACCTGACGAAATTACGGACCAACGTCTTTTTATTAGAAAGTTCTGTATCATTTACTTTTAGTGCCTCGCTTAAGCGTCACGCTATAATGTGGTTAATTATGATCTACGGAAAATTAAAATTGATTTATTGCAGATATTTCATATCAATACATAGTAAAGTAAATGATCTGTAATAAACAATATTTGTAGATTCATACTTGTCGAAATATTGAATATTTTTCCAAAATGTCCTGTCCACCTCTGAGTGACAGTTGGGTAAATTGTGAATTAACAGTCATGGTTGTCCATTTTTCTCCTCTAAATTTTACAATTCCTTCTAGTAAAATATCTATGTAATATCTATACAATATATATTTATAAAATTATTTAACACGATAGTTTCTTAAATTAATATTATGTTTGTAGTATTATTGTTTATAAATATTATAGGTAAAATATAATAAATAGTTTACTACTGATTGAATTTATATTTATGCCAACCATATTTTATCTGTCAAATTGGTTTGTTTACAAACATTACCTTTTGAAATGGAATGGCATATAGTTATAATAGTCTCAAAAATATTTTCTAAAAATATCTTTAAAAATATCTTCAAAGATATACTCGACCCCAATTTCTGAAAGTACTCAAGCTAAAATTACGAAAAAACATGAGTTTTTAGAAGCCCACACAAACAGGAAAACGGCAGCAATTAGTATAGTTAGAGGTTATAATTTTGGAAATAATTTTATCATTTCTTTATGTATGTGAAAGATACAGAGGGCAATATTTGTACTTTTTCACTATTTAAAAACTAATACATAGTAATATGTATATACTAGTTTTTTTTTATATTCACAGTTGAATTTATCAGAAATCATGGGACGTAGAAAGCTGAAATTTGTATGAAGATACATCTCATTATTCCACATATTTTGCAATAATTTTCATAAAATATTCATATGAGAAAATAAAAGGTCTTAATTTTTTTATAAAATGTTATGCATAAAGTGGCTTATAATTTCAAAGAGATTATTATAATAAGAATATTAAAATATTATTTCCCAACTTTAAATAGGATGTTTATAAAGATATTTCAAAATTAATGTGAAATTAGAGTATACCCCCGGCCCCTTATTTTCAAAAGTACTGACCCAGAAATTGTAAAAAAAATTAAGTGAATAGTAAATTCACTTAAAGGTTACAGGAAACATACGACAATTATTCCATATCTTGTAAATCCTATATTTTGTAGTATGAACCTTTTATTTACCTTGTAAAAAGTTAATAATTGTAAACAGTTTAAGGGAAAATTATGTACAGTGTAACTGCCTATAAGTGCTCCAATATATGCGAAACCCTCGTAGCGCGAATTTTTCTCAGGCTTAACACTTTATTAACACGTTTGCTAGTACAAAACTTGCAAATATGATTATGAGCGTTATGGATAATAAAATTATTTTTATTATCCATAACGTTTTGTTTTTTTAAAAGGAAATCAAAAATAAATTGTTATTGGTCTCTGGAGTATGATTACGAGTATCTATATAAGCATAAGATAATAAGGAAAATGTAATTTTAATTAGCAATATTTCACTCTAATTTCTGTTCATAAAATTTTGCTAAGAATTTTTCTCCGCTTCATTTCTTTTATATTTTCGACAAATTTCATAAAAAAGAGAGGAAAGTGAAGATATTTGATATCACTGTACTAAAATAGCGCTGCCTGATACTGAATTGTGATAATGAATAATGGCTTTACTTACAGCATTAGAACACAACATTTTCCGTATAACGTTCCCGTATCTCCAAATGGCCATCGTTGGCTTCATATTCTAGTAATTGTAATAATATCGAAACTTCGACTTTCCTTAATATACCAACATAGCTGAAATACGTTTTCGCCTCAAGATTTAAATAAATTTCGATAAATCAATTTAAATAGAAGAATTTTTGTAAACTTTCTCTCCGCTAGTTTATCTTTATAACAAAAACTGTACGTACTTAATTTGACTAGATATATTTGTTTTTGTTCAACTTATCTAAGATGAATAATTAGAAACATTTTTTATAACTTAATTGTTAATTACTTTTAATATTTGCTCAATAAATTACACAGTTATTAAAAACGACACCCGTTGCCCCTATCGGGAAAGCTAACGATCTAGTTAACAAATTTTTTTATTATTTAAATAAAGTACATATGTATGTATGTGTATACATATATATATATATATATATATATATATATATATATATATATATATGTATATGTATATATATATATATATATATATATATATATATATATGTATATGTATATATATATATATATATATATATATATATACATATATTATATACTTGCATCAAAATTAACCACGACGAGCAAGTATAGCCGACGCACTTCAAAATAGAAACATTCAAACCTTAAGGGTTTATTACCCTAATGCGTTTACTCAGCAAGGGATGAGGTTTTATTGAGCCTTTTTCATAGTTTCTTTCAATGAGGTAAAAGCTTTCTCCACTCGTTTTTATTTGAGTGTTCATTATATTAAGTAGTGTACGGGAATTTTGTAGGGAGCGCATGCAATATACTAGAGATATAGTAGACTCAAATTACAGGTATACATAATTTCTAGTGCTTGCTGCTGCGATCAGTCGGAAGATACGAAATTAATATTTTAAACCCCTACAATTTAAAAGTATTTTTTCCCGTTTACTAATTTTTCAAGAAAAGTACTTAAAATCTTACGTAATTTCCATTTTTTTTCTTTCTGTTAAGTGGAACAGCTTAACACCAGTCGTAATTAAGCCTTTTCCAAATTTCTTTACTACCCTCTTACTATAAATTAATTTTTTATGCAAAATTCTTGGATTATGAGTTAATTTAATGAAACAAAGTATTCTCAATATAACAAATTCTTATTTAAAGGAAATGAAATAATATACATACAAGAAAATATGCATAAAATAAAATACATGCAAGAAGAACCAGTTAACTAACTAAACCAAACATAGTGCTACCACCTAGTATTAAAAATTTATAATTTTAATTTTGCTTTTAATATTATATTCCCACTAAAATTAGACTCTAATAACTAATTGGTTTAACTTAACCAAACAAAATCAGATCTTTTGAATAGGCGAAAGTTTGAGTGGGCAATGCTTTTATCAAAATGTCAGTTAAACCAAAATCAACCTTTTTCCCTATTGAAGTCTATTTAATATTTAGTTAGTTTATGATAAATACGGTTCTTAATCAATTTCATTGTACTCTAATTATCAACACTTAATGTAATACAATCATAACTTTCACCTAAATCTGACATAAGTTGCTGTAACTACAATATCTCTTGGCAGATTCGCAAGCAGCCACGAATTCTGTCTGAGTTGTAGAGAGAGCAATAGCCTTTTGTTTCCGACTGGGCAATGTGATTGGTCCTCCGTTCATTAAAAAATCAGTCCTCCGTTCATTACATCACCTGCAAAGTCTGAATCTGTATATCCAAATAGACCATCTATCCATTTTCTCCATATTGAATACATTATTTTTTACTATTTATTAGGTATCTAATTACACGTTTAATAGCATTTACATGTTGTTGACTTGGATTGTTTACATATCTACTTAATAAATGTACAGCAAATGAAATGTCAGGCCTTGAAACAGAACTCAAAAACAGTAAGAAACCTATAGTTTCTCTATAAATAAAATTGAAAACATTTTTATCTACATTCTTTGTAAAAGCAACATTTACATCTGCTAGAGTACTTCTAGGCCTTGCATTGCTTATACACAATTTGTCATTAATTTGATTTAAATAATTTTCTTGACGCCTACACAATATTTCAAACTTTATTCTTTTATTTTAAGAGTTTGTTAGAAATACTTAATTATTTCTTTGATAAGTTGTTTATTTAAGGATATTACAAGGGCATTGTCAACATAAATAATTAGGAATACTCTGGTTTGTACAAAAATTCCTACATAAATACAATTATCTGCCTGAGTTTGCACAAAAATCATAATTCAATATCATATTTCAATATCATAATTCAAATCATATTTCTTCGAAAATGCAGTGAATCCTTTGTTCCAGCAACGATATGCTTGTTTTAAACCGTATAACGATTTGTTTAACTTTAATACATAATTATCTTTCATAACCATACCTTGAGGTATTTTTATAAATATGTCTTCTTCAAGATACTCATTTAAAAAGGCTGTTGTATAGTGTAACTCTTGTATTGCTAATTTATATTTTGCACAATTAAATGAAACTACGTGATGTAGTATTATTTCTACTTTCTTTTAGTTCTTTACCATGACCTAGGTTTGGTTGTATTACAACATCTTCAGGTGGGCTATTAGCAAAGATGCGGTGCTAATAGTCCACCTGAAGATGTAATACAATGAAACCTAGGTCGTGGTAAAGAACTAAAAGAAAGTGGAAGTAATACTACATCATGTAGTTTCATTTAAAAAAATTTTTCGTTTTGAAAATCCACTTTGTAGTGGTTCTTTTTTAATAGATTCAGACTATTCACTTTTTTGTGGACTTTAGTGCAACAGTTTGAGATAATGATAGCTCGACAAGATTTCCAAGTTTCTATTAAGCCGTGGCCTTAAATTTACAGTCCGCACGGGTAAGTCTTCTAATTCTTGAGGTGGTTTATATGTAGGGTCATCACTGTTACAACTCAACAAACTGTATTCCTTCTATGTTGACGAATTTTCAATCAAAGTATCCTCTACGTTAACTGTCTCGCTCTGCTTCTGCTTTCTTATTGCTTCTGTTTCATTCTGTTTTTTTTCGTATTTATATCAGCAATAATTATTTGTGCAATATTCTTTCTTGTGATTGAAAATGTATGTTCATCAAAAGTGATATTTCTTGATATCTTTGTTTTCTATGTATTTATATTACACATTCTGTAATTTGTGTTGTTATATCCAAATAGTATCATTTTCTCCCTCTTCTTATCCATTTAAATCCTTAATTGACCCGGAATAAGGATATAATCAATGCCATCAAACACCTTAACATATTCTAACTGAGATTTGATGCCATTCCACAACTCAAAAGGTGTTATATTAGGGGTCTTGTGTGGAATATGTTTTATTTAATAAATGAACTGCACAGTTCACAGCTTCTGCCCATAAATCCAAATACACATCTCGAGCATATAACATTGAACGTGCACATTCACTATGGTTCTGTTCTCCTTTTCTGCATTTCCGTTCTATTCTGGTGTACATAGTGCAGTACGCTCATGAACTATTCCCTCTCTGTACATAAATATTCTTTGAAAGCTTTATTTAAATACTCTGTTCCATTGTTAGTATGTAATATTCTGACACCACGCATGAATTTATTTTTAATTATGGCATTATATTTCTTGAACACTTCCATGACTTTAGTTATGTTTTAATAAAATATACACGCCTATAACTCGTAGCAGTATCTTTCAATAATATAAAATATTTCATACCTTGAATTGATGAGCAATTCATAGATCGGCAGACATCACTGTATACTAGGTCACCTAGCTGTAGTTCTCGTCACTCAGATTTGTGTAACGGGGACTTGCAATGCTCCCATATGCATATGCCTCACAAAAAAAACCACCTTGTCCGGTGTCATTTATTAGTATTTTCTACAGCGTTGCGTAAATTATTTTCTACACAAAACGCTACATATTTCATTTCTTTTATATTTTCGACAAATTTCATAAAAAAGAGAGGAAAGTGAAGATATTTGATATCACTGTACTAAAATAGCGCTGCCTGATACTGAATTGTGATAATGAATAATGGCTTTACTTACAGCATTAGAACACAACATTTTCCGTATAACGTTCCCGTATCTCCAAATGGCCATCGTTGGCTTCATATTCTAGTAATTGTAATAATATCGAAACTTCGACTTTCCTTAATATACCAACATAGCTGAAATACGTTTTCGCCTCAAGATTTAAATAAATTTCGATAAATCAATTTAAATAGAAGAATTTTTGTAAACTTTCTCTCCGCTAGTTTATCTTTATAACAAAAACTGTACGTACTTAATTTGACTAGATATATTTGTTTTTGTTCAACTTATCTAAGATGAATAATTAGAAACATTTTTTATAACTTAATTGTTAATTACTTTTAATATTTGCTCAATAAATTACACAGTTATTAAAAACGACACCCGTTGCCCCTATCGGGAAAGCTAACGATCTAGTTAACAAATTTTTTTATAATTTAAATAAAGTACATATGTATGTATGTGTATACATATATATATATATATATATATATATATATATATATATATATATATATATGTATATGTATATATATATATATATATATATACATATATTATATACTTGCATCAAAATTAACCACGACGAGCAAGTATAGCTGACGCACTTCAAAATAGAAACATTCAAACCTTAAGGGTTTATTACCCTAATGCGTTTACTCAGCAAGGGATGAGGTTTTATTGAGCCTTTTTCATAGTTTCTTTCAATGAGGTAAAAGCTTTCTCCACTCGTTTTTATTTGAGTGTTCATTATATTAAGTAGTGTACGGGAATTTTGTAGGGAGCGCATGCAATATACTAGAGATATAGTAGACTCAAATTACAGGTATACATAATTTCTAGTGCTTGCTGCTGCGATCAGTCGGAAGATACGAAATTAATATTTTAAACCCCTACAATTTAAAAGTATTTTTTCCCGTTTACTAATTTTTCAAGAAAAGTACTTAAAATCTTACGTAATTTCCATTTTTTTTCTTTCTGTTAAGTGGAACAGCTTAACACCAGTCGTAATTAAGCCTTTTCCAAATTTCTTTACTACCCTCTTACTATAAATTAATTTTTTATGCAAAATTCTTGGATTATGAGTTAATTTAATGAAACAAAGTATTCTCAATATAACAAATTCTTATTTAAAGGAAATGAAATAATATACATACAAGAAAATATGCATAAAATAAAATACATGCAAGAAGAACCAGTTAACTAACTAAACCAAACATAGTGCTACCACCTAGTATTAAAAATTTATAATTTTAATTTTGCTTTTAATATTATATTCCCACTAAAATTAGACTCTAATAACTAATTGGTTTAACTTAACCAAACAAAATCAGATCTTTTGAATAGGCGAAAGTTTGAGTGGGCAATGCTTTTATCAAAATGTCAGTTAAACCAAAATCAACCTTTTTCCCTATTGAAGTCTATTTAATATTTAGTTAGTTTATGATAAATACGGTTCTTAATCAATTTCATTGTACTCTAATTATCAACACTTAATGTAATACAATCATAACTTTCACCTAAATCTGACATAAGTTGCTGTAACTACAATATCTCTTGGCAGATTCGCAAGCAGCCACGAATTCTGTCTGAGTTGTAGAGAGAGCAATAGCCTTTTGTTTCCGACTGGGCAATGTGATTGGTCCTCCGTTCATTAAAAAATCAGTCCTCCGTTCATTACATCACCTGCAAAGTCTGAATCTGTATATCCAAATAGACCATCTATCCATTTTCTCCATATTGAATACATTATTTTTTACTATTTATTAGGTATCTAATTACACGTTTAATAGCATTTACATGTTGTTGACTTGGATTGTTTACATATCTACTTAATAAATGTACAGCAAATGAAATGTCAGGCCTTGAAACAGAACTCAAAAACAGTAAGAAACCTATAGTTTCTCTATAAATAAAATTGAAAACATTTTTATCTACATTCTTTGTAAAAGCAACATTTACATCTGCTAGAGTACTTCTAGGCCTTGCATTGCTTATACACAATTTGTCATTAATTTGATTTAAATAATTTTCTTGACGCCTACACAATATTTCAAACTTTATTCTTTTATTTTAAGAGTTTGTTAGAAATACTTAATTATTTCTTTGATAAGTTGTTTATTTAAGGATATTACAAGGGCATTGTCAACATAAATAATTAGGAATACTCTGGTTTGTACAAAAATTCCTACATAAATACAATTATCTGCCTGAGTTTGCACAAAAATCATAATTCAATATCATATTTCAATATCATAATTCAAATCATATTTCTTCGAAAATGCAGTGAATCCTTTGTTCCAGCAACGATATGCTTGTTTTAAACCGTATAACGATTTGTTTAACTTTAATACATAATTATCTTTCATAACCATACCTTGAGGTATTTTTATAAATATGTCTTCTTCAAGATACTCATTTAAAAAGGCTGTTGTATAGTGTAACTCTTGTATTGCTAATTTATATTTTGCACAATTAAATGAAACTACGTGATGTAGTATTATTTCTACTTTCTTTTAGTTCTTTACCATGACCTAGGTTTGGTTGTATTACAACATCTTCAGGTGGGCTATTAGCAAAGATGCGGTGCTAATAGTCCACCTGAAGATGTAATACAATGAAACCTAGGTCGTGGTAAAGAACTAAAAGAAAGTGGAAGTAATACTACATCATGTAGTTTCATTTAAAAAAATTTTTCGTTTTGAAAATCCACTTTGTAGTGGTTCTTTTTTAATAGATTCAGACTATTCACTTTTTTGTGGACTTTAGTGCAACAGTTTGAGATAATGATAGCTCGACAAGATTTCCAAGTTTCTATTAAGCCGTGGCCTTAAATTTACAGTCCGCACGGGTAAGTCTTCTAATT
This sequence comes from Druceiella hillmani, assembly GCA_039881145.1. NCBI lineage: Eukaryota > Metazoa > Arthropoda > Insecta > Lepidoptera > Hepialidae > Druceiella > Druceiella hillmani. The sequence continues at coordinate 17,978,110 of JAYKKI010000044.1, read as the reverse complement.
CTTGAGGTGGTTTATATGTAGGGTCATCACTGTTACAACTCAACAAACTGTATTCCTTCTATGTTGACGAATTTTCAATCAAAGTATCCTCTACGTTAACTGTCTCGCTCTGCTTCTGCTTTCTTATTGCTTCTGTTTCATTCTGTTTTTTTTCGTATTTATATCAGCAATAATTATTTGTGCAATATTCTTTCTTGTGATTGAAAATGTATGTTCATCAAAAGTGATATTTCTTGATATCTTTGTTTTCTATGTATTTATATTACACATTCTGTAATTTGTGTTGTTATATCCAAATAGTATCATTTTCTCCCTCTTCTTATCCATTTAAATCCTTAATTGACCCGGAATAAGGATATAATCAATGCCATCAAACACCTTAACATATTCTAACTGAGATTTGATGCCATTCCACAACTCAAAAGGTGTTATATTAGGGGTCTTGTGTGGAATATGTTTTATTTAATAAATGAACTGCACAGTTCACAGCTTCTGCCCATAAATCCAAATACACATCTCGAGCATATAACATTGAACGTGCACATTCACTATGGTTCTGTTCTCCTTTTCTGCATTTCCGTTCTATTCTGGTGTACATAGTGCAGTACGCTCATGAACTATTCCCTCTCTGTACATAAATATTCTTTGAAAGCTTTATTTAAATACTCTGTTCCATTGTTAGTATGTAATATTCTGACACCACGCATGAATTTATTTTTAATTATGGCATTATATTTCTTGAACACTTCCATGACTTTAGTTATGTTTTAATAAAATATACACGCCTATAACTCGTAGCAGTATCTTTCAATAATATAAAATATTTCATACCTTGAATTGATGAGCAATTCATAGATCGGCAGACATCACTGTATACTAGGTCACCTAGCTGTAGTTCTCGTCACTCAGATTTGTGTAACGGGGACTTGCAATGCTCCCATATGCATATGCCTCACAAAAAAAACCACCTTGTCCGGTGTCATTTATTAGTATTTTCTACAGCGTTGCGTAAATTATTTTCTACACAAAACGCTACATATTTCATTTCTTTTATATTTTCGACAAATTTCATAAAAAAGAGAGGAAAGTGAAGATATTTGATATCACTGTACTAAAATAGCGCTGCCTGATACTGAATTGTGATAATGAATAATGGCTTTACTTACAGCATTAGAACACAACATTTTCCGTATAACGTTCCCGTATCTCCAAATGGCCATCGTTGGCTTCATATTCTAGTAATTGTAATAATATCGAAACTTCGACTTTCCTTAATATACCAACATAGCTGAAATACGTTTTCGCCTCAAGATTTAAATAAATTTCGATAAATCAATTTAAATAGAAGAATTTTTGTAAACTTTCTCTCCGCTAGTTTATCTTTATAACAAAAACTGTACGTACTTAATTTGACTAGATATATTTGTTTTTGTTCAACTTATCTAAGATGAATAATTAGAAACATTTTTTATAACTTAATTGTTAATTACTTTTAATATTTGCTCAATAAATTACACAGTTATTAAAAACGACACCCGTTGCCCCTATCGGGAAAGCTAACGATCTAGTTAACAAATTTTTTTATAATTTAAATAAAGTACATATGTATGTATGTGTATACATATATATATATATATATATATATATATATATATATATATATATATATATATGTATATGTATATATATATATATATATATATACATATATTATATACTTGCATCAAAATTAACCACGACGAGCAAGTATAGCTGACGCACTTCAAAATAGAAACATTCAAACCTTAAGGGTTTATTACCCTAATGCGTTTACTCAGCAAGGGATGAGGTTTTATTGAGCCTTTTTCATAGTTTCTTTCAATGAGGTAAAAGCTTTCTCCACTCGTTTTTATTTGAGTGTTCATTATATTAAGTAGTGTACGGGAATTTTGTAGGGAGCGCATGCAATATACTAGAGATATAGTAGACTCAAATTACAGGTATACATAATTTCTAGTGCTTGCTGCTGCGATCAGTCGGAAGATACGAAATTAATATTTTAAACCCCTACAATTTAAAAGTATTTTTTCCCGTTTACTAATTTTTCAAGAAAAGTACTTAAAATCTTACGTAATTTCCATTTTTTTTCTTTCTGTTAAGTGGAACAGCTTAACACCAGTCGTAATTAAGCCTTTTCCAAATTTCTTTACTACCCTCTTACTATAAATTAATTTTTTATGCAAAATTCTTGGATTATGAGTTAATTTAATGAAACAAAGTATTCTCAATATAACAAATTCTTATTTAAAGGAAATGAAATAATATACATACAAGAAAATATGCATAAAATAAAATACATGCAAGAAGAACCAGTTAACTAACTAAACCAAACATAGTGCTACCACCTAGTATTAAAAATTTATAATTTTAATTTTGCTTTTAATATTATATTCCCACTAAAATTAGACTCTAATAACTAATTGGTTTAACTTAACCAAACAAAATCAGATCTTTTGAATAGGCGAAAGTTTGAGTGGGCAATGCTTTTATCAAAATGTCAGTTAAACCAAAATCAACCTTTTTCCCTATTGAAGTCTATTTAATATTTAGTTAGTTTATGATAAATACGGTTCTTAATCAATTTCATTGTACTCTAATTATCAACACTTAATGTAATACAATCATAACTTTCACCTAAATCTGACATAAGTTGCTGTAACTACAATATCTCTTGGCAGATTCGCAAGCAGCCACGAATTCTGTCTGAGTTGTAGAGAGAGCAATAGCCTTTTGTTTCCGACTGGGCAATGTGATTGGTCCTCCGTTCATTAAAAAATCAGTCCTCCGTTCATTACATCACCTGCAAAGTCTGAATCTGTATATCCAAATAGACCATCTATCCATTTTCTCCATATTGAATACATTATTTTTTACTATTTATTAGGTATCTAATTACACGTTTAATAGCATTTACATGTTGTTGACTTGGATTGTTTACATATCTACTTAATAAATGTACAGCAAATGAAATGTCAGGCCTTGAAACAGAACTCAAAAACAGTAAGAAACCTATAGTTTCTCTATAAATAAAATTGAAAACATTTTTATCTACATTCTTTGTAAAAGCAACATTTACATCTGCTAGAGTACTTCTAGGCCTTGCATTGCTTATACACAATTTGTCATTAATTTGATTTAAATAATTTTCTTGACGCCTACACAATATTTCAAACTTTATTCTTTTATTTTAAGAGTTTGTTAGAAATACTTAATTATTTCTTTGATAAGTTGTTTATTTAAGGATATTACAAGGGCATTGTCAACATAAATAATTAGGAATACTCTGGTTTGTACAAAAATTCCTACATAAATACAATTATCTGCCTGAGTTTGCACAAAAATCATAATTCAATATCATATTTCAATATCATAATTCAAATCATATTTCTTCGAAAATGCAGTGAATCCTTTGTTCCAGCAACGATATGCTTGTTTTAAACCGTATAACGATTTGTTTAACTTTAATACATAATTATCTTTCATAACCATACCTTGAGGTATTTTTATAAATATGTCTTCTTCAAGATACTCATTTAAAAAGGCTGTTGTATAGTGTAACTCTTGTATTGCTAATTTATATTTTGCACAATTAAATGAAACTACGTGATGTAGTATTATTTCTACTTTCTTTTAGTTCTTTACCATGACCTAGGTTTGGTTGTATTACAACATCTTCAGGTGGGCTATTAGCAAAGATGCGGTGCTAATAGTCCACCTGAAGATGTAATACAATGAAACCTAGGTCGTGGTAAAGAACTAAAAGAAAGTGGAAGTAATACTACATCATGTAGTTTCATTTAAAAAAATTTTTCGTTTTGAAAATCCACTTTGTAGTGGTTCTTTTTTAATAGATTCAGACTATTCACTTTTTTGTGGACTTTAGTGCAACAGTTTGAGATAATGATAGCTCGACAAGATTTCCAAGTTTCTATTAAGCCGTGGCCTTAAATTTACAGTCCGCACGGGTAAGTCTTCTAATTCTTGAGGTGGTTTATATGTAGGGTCATCACTGTTACAACTCAACAAACTGTATTCCTTCTATGTTGACGAATTTTCAATCAAAGTATCCTCTACGTTAACTGTCTCGCTCTGCTTCTGCTTTCTTATTGCTTCTGTTTCATTCTGTTTTTTTTCGTATTTATATCAGCAATAATTATTTGTGCAATATTCTTTCTTGTGATTGAAAATGTATGTTCATCAAAAGTGATATTTCTTGATATCTTTGTTTTCTATGTATTTATATTACACATTCTGTAATTTGTGTTGTTATATCCAAATAGTATCATTTTCTCCCTCTTCTTATCCATTTAAATCCTTAATTGACCCGGAATAAGGATATAATCAATGTCATCAAACACCTTAACATATTCTAACTGAGATTTGATGCCATTCCACAATTCAAAAGGTGTTATATTAGGGGTCTTGTGTGGAATATGTTTTATTTAATAAATGAACTGCACAGTTCACAGCTTCTGCCCATAAATCCAAATACACATCTCGAGCATATAACATTGAACGTGCACATTCCCTATGGTTCTGTTCTCCTTTTCTGCATTTCCGTTCTATTCTGGTGTACATGGTGCAGTACGCTCATGAACTATTCCCTCTCTGTACATAAATATTCTTTGAAAGCTTTATTTAAATACTCTGTTCCATTGTTAGTATGTAATATTCTGACACCACGCATGAATTTATTTTTAATTATGGCATTATATTTCTTGAACACTTCCATGATTTTAGTTATGTTTTAATAAAATATACACGCCTATAACTCGTAGCAGTATCTTTCAATAATATAAAATATTTCATACCTTGAATTGATGAGCAATTCATAGATCCGCAGACATCACTGTATACTAGGTCACCTAGCTGTAGTTCTCGTCACTCAGATTTGTGTAACGGGGACTTGCAATGCTCCCATATGCATATTCCTCACAAAAAAAACCACCTTGTCCGGTGTCATTTATTAGTATTTTCTTCAGCGTTGCGTAAATTATTTTCTACATAAAACGCTACATATTTGCACCATTGTTACGTTTAGCCTAATGTAATTGAGTTTTTATATTTAAAACTAAACCAAACCAGTTGTTAACAATAATTGATTTATATAGTTTACTTTTTTTGTAACTGGCAACATGAAAAAGTATAGAGTTTTTAGAGAAATAAATAATTTGGCTGTCATGTTTTACGGACGTTCTATTATTTTATAAAGTGTATTTTAAAGACAAGAATTGGTTAAATTCTTCGTCATATCTCAACATGTGGTGACCCCGACGTGATAAAAAATTGAAGATTCTGCATTCAGATCGGAAGAGCGCAACAAATTACAAGATGGAAGGTAACATAAAGAAGCGAGCGCCGATTCGGGCTTCTTTTACAAAGTTGTATAAAAGTATAAAGGCGCTTTTCGAGGATGAAAATTCAAAGGTAGATGATATTTTAATTAAATATTATCCATTAGAAAGAACATATAATAATTTACTGGTAATGGATGAAGCCATTTTAGAAATGTTGTTAGAAAAAGAAACTGAGCAGTTAAAATATGATGACGAATACGAGAACGTCGAAGAATATCCCCAAAAGTTTGAAGAAATAAGACGTCGTTTACAAATACTAAACGATAAATTACTTAAAAATGCCCCAAATGTAGAATATTCCGAAAAGACAAAATTTAAATTGAATTAATGAGATTTGGTGGCGAAATAAAAGATTGGCTTACGTTCTGGAGCCAATTCAAAAGGATAAATGATGATAAACATATGGAGTTGGAAGACAAATTCCAATATTTAATGCAATGCATGATTCTCGGTACTAGGGCAAAGGAAATAATAGATAGTTACCGCGGAAAATTATCATAAAGCCATTGAGAGTTTACAAAAAAGATTTGGAAGAGAATAGTTACTTATAGAATATTATGTCAGAGAACTTTTGGGACTTGTGATAAAAAATGCTACTAATATAAAATCTAAGTTAAGCATTATTCAGTTGTAGGACAAATTAGAATCTCATTTAAGAGCATTAGAATCGATAGGAATGACATCAGAAAAGTACGCAGCCATGCTGTTCCCCCTAGTGGAATCTGTTCCCCCTGTATTCCTGAAGACATTTTGAGAATTTGGCTAAGAAATCCTTCCCTCAATGAAGAAGATAAGTCATATAGCAAGAGATTGAATAATCTTTTGTCCTTTTTGAGAGCAGAGGTAGAAGGGGAAGAAAGGATTTATTTGGCCAAGACTGGAATTAAACAAAATGAATATATTCTAAAAAAGGCAAAGACCTATAGAACAAGAGTGGACTCAGCCAACTGCTAGTGATTTATTTGTCAGTAATAAAAATGATCATAAAATATTGTGCGTGTTTTGTGAAAAGTCGTCCCATCTAAGTAAGGACTGTTTCCATGGACAAAAGATGAATTCTGAAGAGAAAATGAATATTTTAAAATCTAAAAGATGTTGCTATTCCTGTTTAAAGATTGGACATACATCGAAGAAATGCCGCAATAAGCCTCATTGCATTTGTTGTGGTAGGAAGCATTATATAATTATGTGTCCAGACTTCAAGCCCACCAAAAACAAACAAGATAGAGCTGGAGAGGCTGAGAGCAGTTCTTTATCTAATGTATGTCAAACCAAAGAAGTATTGTTACAGACATTATTAGTAGCTATAGAAAACGATGGGAAAAGGCAAGTAGTTCGAGCTTTAATTGACACAGGCTCTCAAAGCTCGTATATTTTGGAATCTTCCGTAAAAAAACTCGGACTCAGGCCAACTCACTCTCAAGGCTTAACTCATGTGGTGTTTGGTGGAGCAACATCTTACAAACAGCATAACTGTTATGTCGTAGAAGTTCATAATTTAAATACATCATATTTTTGTAAAATTACAGTACTAGACCAGCCTCAAATTTGTGGACCGATACCTCACATAAAGGATCAACTTGATTTAAAAGAGCTGAAACAAAAGGGTATCAAAATCACCGATTTTAGTCAAGTGATCCGTCCAATAGAAATGCTAATCGGAGCTGATCTGGCTGGCAAAATTTACACTGGAAAAGTAATACCACTGAAATCAGGTTTAACAGCTATGGAAACCTATTTAGGATGGGTCGTTATGGGAATGCAGACAAGTGATCATTCAAGAAAATCTATAGATGCAGTGTCAAGCTCCCTGTTGTCCTAAAGTTTTAATATTGAAAATTTATGGAATTTAGAAGCCCTAGGTATTCAAGATCCTTATGAGTCAAAAGATAAAATTGAACTAGAAAATGCTGTGAGGGAAAATCTCATAAAGACAATGACTGTTGAAGATGGCAGATATGAAGTGAAATTACCATGGAAATGTAAAGACTATCTGCATGACAACAGAATTCTGGCTGAGAAAAGATTATAAAAGACTTCTGACAAGCTAATTGCACAAAATAAATATGAAGCTTACAATACAGTTTTGGAGGAATGGCTACAAGAAGACTTTATAGAGGTAGTACATCCTGAAGAATTATCTCAGCCATCTTGCTACTTGCCACATCGAGGGGTCTTCAAAGAATGTAACGACCAAAGTTAGACCAGTTTTTGATGCGTCAAGTAAGTTGAAAGGTCATCGTTCTCTAAACGAATCTTTAGAAAAGGGCCCAAACACTCTAGAACTTATACCTAGTATTTTGATGAAATTCAGGGAAGATAAAATAGGAGTGGTCTCTGACATCAAGAAAGCTTTTCTACAAATTTCAGTCTGTCCTGAAGAACGCAACTTTTTACGATTTTTCTGGTGGAGGAACAGTGATGATGTGGTAGAACACTCTAAGAAGGATATTCAAGTTTACAGACACAAAAGAGTGGTTTTCGGCCTCACATGCTCACCTTTCATACTAGGAGCTGTTATACAGCATCATTTGGATAAATCTGCGCCTGAAATACAACATATAGCACAGAAGCTGAAGAAATCCTTTTATGTTGATAACTGTGTTACATCTGTAAACTCAAAACAAGAATATGAAGAGTTTGTTGAAACATCTACGAAGTTAATGACTGAAGCCAGAATGGAATTAAGAGGCTGAGAATCAAGCAGCTTAGAAAAACCAGATAAAGAATGTGAACCAACACCAGTTCTAGGACTACTCTGGGATAAAGAAGAAGACACATTATTTTGCAACGTAAATAATATCTCGGAGCCAACAGGAATTCTTACTAGACGAACCTTACTTTCTGTAACCCAAAAGGTTTTCGACCCTATAGGATTCACAAGACCAGTTACATTATATCCGAAAGTTCTGCTGCAAGAAAGCTGGAAGGAGAAACTTAGTTGGGACACAAGTTTGCCAAAAGAAGTTTGTGACAAATTCTTGAAGTGGTTTCAAGAACTGAATCTCTTAAAACATCTGAAAATTCCTAGACGCATAATACTTGAAGATGCGTCAGTTAGTTTACATGTATTTTGTGATGCGTTTGGACTTTCTTATGCAGCAGTAGTCTTTGTGAGAAATGTTCGACATGATGAAATTTGTGTGCAAATGGCATTAGCTAAATCAAGAGTTGCACCGTTAAATAAGATGACCATTCCACGATTAGAACTGATGGCTTGTACTATAGGAGCGAGACTTTTGGAGTTTGTGAAGAAAACTTTGGAACTGAAAGATGTTCCAGAATATTTTTGGACGGACTCGGCCACAGCATTATATTGGATCTGTCACGAAGAGCCATGGGGAGTTTTCGTTCAAAATCGAGTAAAGGAAATACGAAAACTTTCAAACACAGAAGATTGGCGACATATTCAAGGAACCCAGAATCACGCAGATTTGCCTTCCAGAGGTTGTAGCGTTGAAAAATTGATAAACTCCCGTTGGTGGGAGGGACCGGAATGGCTGTCTAAAGAAGAACGGGAGTGGCCTAAATCCAGTGTTCAAAGTACTGGTGAAGCAAATCAAGAAAAGCTGAAGGTTGCACTAGTAGTCAATAGTCCACTAGATAGAGAGTGGTATGTGCAATATTTTTCCAGCTACAAGAAGATTCTTAGAATGGTTGCATGGATGAGAAGATTCATTTCCAATTGTAAAAGAAGTCAACAAGAGCGCTTAAAAGGTGAATTATCGGGGGAAGAAATAAATGCAGCCGAAAAGAATTTGATGAAAATTGTACAGCAAGAGCAGTTCAATGACGAATATTTGAGAAGTCTAAAAACTGTCACATCCTTTGAAGATAAAGAAGGACTAATCCGAGTCAAAACAAAGTTAACTGAACGGAAGGATTTTGAAAATTTTAAGACTCCAATATTGCTAAATGGAAAACATAAATTGGTGGAGCTCATGATACACGAGAGCCACATTAATCTATTGCATTGTGCTGAACAATCTTCTCGTAGACGTGAGAGAAGTTTTGGGTACTAAATGCAAGGAAAACTGCACGTAGAATAATATCCAGGTGTATTCGATGCAAGAGACATAGTGCAAAGAACATAGAAACCATGCCAGTACCATTACCATTGCCAGAAGATAGGATCAAAGAGGCCTCTGTATTCGAGGTGGTTGGAGTGGATTTGGCAGGACCCCTATCACTTAAAGGGAGCACTAAAAGCTGGATTGTCATATTTACCTGCGCGGTGTTTCGAGCTATTCATTTAGAACTGTCACTATCTACGAAATCTTTCCTTTTATGTTTTAGAAGATTTATTGCTAGACGTGGACGGCCCCATATTGTGTACAGCGATAATGGCACGAATTTTGTTGATGCAAACAACTTATTGACATCTATCGATTGGGAAGCCGTACAAAAAGAGGCGCACATGAAAAGAATAATCTGGAAGTTCAACCCTCCCACGGCTGCCTGGTGGGGTAGCTTTTGGGAAAGACTCATTCAAGTGCTAAAGAAAATGCTACGACGGATTTTGGGCAGAGCATGCGTCACTTACGAAGAAATGGTTACTTTACTGTACGACTGTGAATCAATCATCAATTCTCGGCCCATAACCTACATTTCGGAAAATGACCAATATTTGAATCCCTTGACCCCTGCCACATGTTCTTGCAGGATATGCACACGGTGGGAGTTCCAGATTTAGACCATCTTGATGAAATTGATATCACCCGAAGATACCGTTATCAGCAAAACTTAAGAGAAGAATTGAGAAAACGGACGGTTAGGACAGTTAGTTTTGGCAAAGTCTAATAACAAGTGTGAAGACGTAAAATCAAACGACATTGTCTTAGTAGAAGATAAAAGCAAGAAGAGAGCTTTTTGGCCTCTAGGACGTGTTATAGCTATATTTCCTGGGAAAGATGGGATTAGTAGAGTGGTAAAGATAAAGACTGATTCTGGAGAATTACTTCGTCCGGTACTACGTGTTTATCCCTTGGAAGTTGAAGCTTTCAGTAATTCATATGAGGAAGTGCAAAAGACTGTAGATCAACTACGGTAAAACAACAGGGTTCTCAGCCTTTCTGTACCAAAAGGGATGCCGGAACAAACAACCAGATCTCGAAGAGTCATTCATTTACCGTCTAAGCTAAGGGATTTTGAACTGTCCTGAAGGGACTGATATGGACTCTAAATATTGATTTTTGAGTATTTAGTTAAATTCTATGTTTAGGAAAGAAATTTGTTATAATATTAATTGCTTATGCTCCTGGGTTTTGATGAAATGAGTACATCAAAAGGTGGGAGGATGTTACGTTTAGCCTAATGTAATTGAGTTTTTATATTTAAAACTAAACCAAACCAGTTTTTAACAATAATTGATTTATATAGTTTACTTTTTTTGTAACTGGCAACATGAAAAAGTATGGAGTTTTTAGAGAAATAAATAATTTGGCTGTCATGTTTTACGGACGTTCTATTATTTTATAAAGTGTATTTTAAAGACAAGAATTGGTTAAATTCTTCGTCATATCTCAACAACCATCTTGCTGAGGTTTTCTAAACTTAGATTTGCTTGGGGCACGATATTATATAGTAAAATGGTCTCGATTTCCACAAGTATAACATTGAAACCTATGTATGGTTGCTTTATTTTGATTTGTACCACTGCCACTCGCGCTTAGTTCATATTACTTCGGTTTTATCTTCTATCCTTTATTGGCATCAAGAATTACTGTCAATTGTTCTTCTTCACCTGCTAAACTCCCCAATCCAATAAACGAGCAGTTAAATTGACAGTGAACATGCACCCTTTCATAGTGATCTATACTTGGGCGGTAAATATTCCAAATATTTTTGTTATGATGACCATATCGCTAACATTCTCACCACTTACTTTTAGATGTTTAACCAAAGTTTCAACTTTTTAGATGTGTTGAGCTATATTGTCACTCGGTGACATATGGTACCGACAAAACTTTTCGTGAAACGTCATTTTGCATAGTTCACTCTTTTGTTCATATTTATACTTCAGTTTTATCATTATTTCCATAGCACTAACGCAATTTTCTACCAATGTGATTTGTGTGAACTCCATCGAAGAGGTTGTAATGAACATCGCCATGTCATAATTTTTCGGCCATTGAGCATTGTTTTGTTCTAGTTTTGTGATTGTAATATCAATTCCTTTTGCTTTCAAAGCGCATTGTATTTGAAACCTCCATTGACAAAAATTTCCATCAAATGTTTCTAAATTAGTTGATTGCGTGGGATCCATTTTGAGGTTATTTTGTTGAAGATTTTCAAAAACGATTTTAAATTTTACTTTTTCCTTTCCTACTGTTCTTTTATTTTCGGAGTAACCTGTGCTCAAAACCTGTTGAATTATGTTTTATTCAATGAAACAAATTATTCTCAATATAACAAACTTTTATTGAAAATAAATGAAATACAATTGAAAATACAATACGTGCAAGAAGAACAAGTTAAATAACTAATGCCTACGTAGTACTGCCACCTCTAAATATACAAGTTTAATTTTGCTTTTAATCTAATAGTACTGTTCAACGTAATTGCTATATAAGTTCAATGCTGATCATATATTTTTTGTAATATAATTTAAATAAAGTAAATAAATAAAGTATTACATTTTTGACCGTAAATTTTAAACGTCAATTGAATTATTATAAAAAAAATGTGAATACCTATTCAACACCATAAATTCAATAGGAAGGCTCAACCTAAATTGAAAGAAAGTTTGCGAAAAACACGGACGATGGTTTTTTTCATTCGTCGCATGAATAGCGGGACCAAGCACAAATGATCCTAAAATATGTAAAGCTGTTTCAGCGTGTTAACCCTTCGCATTAACTGACGAGCAACACCAACTGTCCCTGATGGAGTGTTTATTGATGCTTCTATTTATTATTTATATTTTGTTAGGAAAATTATTGCCAAAATTATTAAATTCATATTTTAAAAATAAATGAATGAAATGAAAATTATTTAATTCCTAAAATGAAAAGCCGTATTATTGAGGCCGTAAGGTTTTCAAAATGTCCAAGTAATATTAAAATTTTGTTCACTTAGGACTTAGAACGCATTTAACGACTCGATAAAATTATTCTTCTTCTTCTGAAACCCCATAACCTGCAGGCCTTGGCCTGCAGGTTATGGGGTTTATGGGGTTGTCTCAGTTAACTTTTGCCATTAGGTCCTGTTTGAATGGATAATAAGCTGTTAATGATTGATACCCATAGAACAGAGATTTTTATCCCTACAATCCCGGCATGATGTTTTCTCTACTTTCTGTTTTCGGTGAAATTCTGCTTTAGGGTTGGATACCAAATTACCTTTCCAATATATTCGTTCAAGCCACCTAATACATTACAAGTTGTTCAAACAGCCTAATATGGTAAAACTACTCAAGCAAGAATTAAGTGAATTCTACGAACGTCATTCTCGATCACAGCACAAGTTAGTCAGTCAGAAAAATCTAATAACTTTATTTAAAAAACTTGATAGCTCGTTATTATTTTTAACCATGTACAGAGGTACAGGTCTTATTAGATTTTATTGAGATTTATCTTTATATTAAATTTGATTTGTCCAGAAAATAATTTTCTTGTCAAACTATAAAAGTATCTATTGGCTACGTAACCGGTTCTTAACTTTAGGGCTAATATTTTGGCAAAAATATAATTTTACCGTATTTAAGTATTTTCAAAGGTGATTTTTCGGTGATATTTTTGGTTATAATATTGTATACTTCTTTCGAATACCACGAACAAAAATTTTTTTCGTTACTTAATATAAGATTAAGCTACCTTGTAGTAATTTTCGGGAAAGATACAAATTTTTGAAAGTATACAAATTCTTGTTAAGTTCTCTCAATGTCATTTTCGTCGGTATATGCAAAATTACCTTAAATTACTTGTAGTCCTTTGGAAAATAGCATTTGTTGTTGTTAGCTTCGGTTCTTCCACAGTGCTTTCAAACGCCAGTTTAAAAATCATATATATATATATATATATATATATATATATATATATATATATATATATATATATAAGTAAGCTAATAGATAATAAATTACCTTTATAATATATTTTGATTAACTAAAGTGAGCTTATAAATTTGGTTCAAAAATTAGGTTGTTCTATAAGAGTAAACGTACTCGTAAATAAAGAATTGTAGAAACTGAGGACCAAGATCTAATACTAATTTATTATTTACGTGAATACACTCCTAAATCTACTTCCATCGACACTTTAGACAAAACTAAGCAATGGCTTATCTCTGCAAAAATCTGTCTATGCTACAAGTAGATAGCGACACCGACTTTTCTTGTAGCTCGAACATATACGTTGTCCTTGAGCTAACAAAACTGAAAGACGAGGAAAAAACAGATTATATGCGATGAGAGAGAGAGCTAACAAGAGAGGCAAAGTACACATACCGCATCCTCATTATGGCAGAACATCTTATATTTGCCAGAAAGATGTAATTTTAAATTAACTGTAATCCTACTGATACGAATAAAATACAGTGATGGGTGTATTACTATTGCCCTAGCCACAGCTATTGATCAAGGCCGCGGTGATATAAAACAAAGAATGTTGTACGTTAATATATGTCGGTCAAGACATCACTCTAAATGCTGATATAATTGATCTTGAACATTTTTTATTTATAAAAATACTAGTACTAGTTGAAAATTATGCAGCAAAATATCGTTTGCAAACGTTGTGAAATATGGGCACTGATCGTGATTTTTGAGGCCGGTGTCTCTTCTGGTCTCACCGAAATCGAGTAAAAATAATTGCTAAATATATTAAATATTTCTATTCAGTGATATATGGCTCTTATTTTTGTTTAACTTCGTTTACTAAAGCAAAGTTTTGTATTGAAACTTACGGTTTTCCCAAATTTAATTACTGCTAATTAACTTACAAGCAAACCATTACTATCGCTATACAAATCCCTCAATAAGGTCGGAGGCGTTGGTTTACATTGTTGTATGACTTAATGTTTAAGCGGTGACACTAATTATGTATCCTGAATTTAATATATTAAGAAGAAAATAAATGTCAATACAACATACAAAAAATTAACTAACACATAAAATTGGGAAGTGTTTACGTTAAATATATGTATTTAACGTAAACACTTCCCAATTTAAATTAAATAATTTTTTTCACATACGTTTGTAGTAATTAAATCGTCGTCGTATGAATTCGGAACGCAGTTGTTCATATTTTATCTCAAAAACTCTTACTACTTTACTAAAACTCTACTTCCATCCGTTGTGATTGGAAATGGCTCACGATCAGCACTGTTGTGAAGTATACCTAAGAGCGATCGAAAATTCGGAAAAGGAATTTTAACGACTGCGTTAAAATTCTAAACGGATAAAAATATCAATAATAAGCAAAAAAAATTTGGATTCGAAGTTTGGGAAATTATTTTTATAAAAATTTTAAATATTACTTTATGCAAGTGAAGAGATTACTTTAAAAACTTGTTTCGATTTTAAGAATTGTGCATATTAATATTTATCTAATAAGGTGATATGTTCAGTTTTCCACTCTCGTGTAATATTCCGCTTTGCCACTAGGAAGTAAAGAATTCATGTGGTTTATCTTTTACATGAATACTAATCTGAATCTTTGACCTGTTGGAGTATTGGATATCAAAACTGTAAATACTAAGAGTTTACAATGATAAAAATAATATAATTTTTATGCTAATGAAATTATTGTAAATAGACCTGTTAAATAGAAACAGACTCGTATTAGGCTGGTTACGTACATACGAACATATAAAAATTTAAACATTTGAGGGTATGTATTATTTACATTTAACCATCTGCAAATTAAAGTTATTTTTAGCTACAAAAATATATAGCCTAACCTGTTTTTCCAGGAGTAAATTCTCAAGATATCCTTGGTTTTTTACTCATAATTTTTTACTATGTCATATGTATCTCTCTTTAATATTTATTATCTAATACAAGTACAAATATTGGAGCTAAACCCAGGTACAAATAGATTTGGAAAAATAATTATCTTCTCAAGATCTCCTTGGTTTTTTACTCATCATTTTTTACTATGTCATGTGTATCTCTCTTTAATATTTATTATCTAATACGAGTACAAATATTGGAACTGAATCCAGGTACAAATAGATTTGGAAAAATAATTATCGACAGTCCGTCCAATTGTTATTTATCAGTGAAAAAATTATAAAAAACGGGTTTATGGTGTATTTCAGGTGCCCTTTTCAAGGATATCCCAAATTCCAATACGGAAAAGTTTCCCTCCTCCCGAACCTTTTTCCCTCGAATATTTGGAAGTACTTTTATATGTAATTCTAAATTATTTTCAATATTATTTTGGCTAAAGAATTACACATTATTTGGTAATTTATCATTTCTATTTTATCTCATTCAGAAATTAGCAGCCTATTACAGATAGACGAAGAAACGGGCGTTTCAGTTTTGATCTTCAGGCTCGCTTTCGGGAACACCTTACGCTTGCTAAGTTTTGTTAAATTGACGTTGTATAAATGTTTTTGTGGTAAGTTCAAGAAGTGTTATGATACAACCGTGTTATAAACGTTACGATTTCTATAGTAACCGCATTTCATAAAATTGCGGGAAAGTTTGAAGTATTTATTTAATAACAGGTTGTCTTTAATAACAGGATGTTTTTATAATGTTTTTAAACGTATTTTATATTATTATTTCGAGAGATCATGGAACAAATAAAATCCAAAAGACAATTCATAAATACAAAATATGCAATAACAAATGCTACTTTATTCGTGTTTCCAGAAATTTCCATCAAGAATTTCCATCATTAAAGAAACATTAATTACGAATTTTGCATATTTTAATTCATGTTGATTACAGCAATATAATATACTTTTCTATCATATAGCATATAGTCATAAATCGGTTTCGCTTCTTGCAATATTTTGAAAACGATGAACTTTAAATTTTACGAACATTTTAGTTCAACTCTTTTTTTTATATAAAATTATATTTCATGATATAAAGCCAATGGTCAAAAGATAGAAGCGTCTGTACTCATTAAACAATTACAAATATTAACAGATATTCAGTGACACGTAATGACATGAAAGCCATCACGACAAACTTTATATTTAATCAATATAAACCATGTATGTATATGTCGTCACCGTGGTGTGTTGGGTTGATCACGAGCCGTACGGCCTTTCAGGGCCAGCGCACCGCAAGCCCTGGTTCGATTCCCGGTCGTTCGTTGAGCGGAGCTAATGGTTGACTATAAGAGATTGCTATCGTAGCAATAAATCCGCTGTATGTATCAATTAGATACATTAAAGTGGATAAATAAATAAAATAGGTAAATATTGCACAGGTACGAATAAAATTTTGGTCTGCGCCCTTATTGAAGTAAATATATGAATTATCATGGTAGTATTCGTTTTTATTAGAAATTATCATGGTAGTATTCGTTTTGATTTGAATGGAAATGAATACGGATATGTGAGTAATAGTTTACCGGTTTCAGTTGCGGTTACGGATATGAAATTATTTCTGATTATCCAATTGTTTCGGATAGTTTCAGTTACGAATATTAGTTTATTTAGGAATTGTAAAAGGGAAATACGACAAGTATAATTACAAGGCAACAATTTGACTTTATTTCTAGGTTATAATTTGGTATTATAATCACAGGAAAAACAATTAGCTTTAAAAGTGATTATTATAGTACTCTTTTTAAGTACATAACACTCTATGTAAAAAACAAAATTATAATAAACAAAAACAATATTATTGGTTCCTATTATATTATTCAATACTTTATAGGAATCATCGTGTATTAAAACCTACTTTATTTAATGCTTACTTTATAAGAACACAAAATTAATTATTATTTACTTCATCAAGAGCAATTGATTAATCACTTTTTTAAGATCATATTAAAAAGTAAAAACTAAATTAACAATTGAAATAAGTACTTACATATTGTGATTTTTGAAATAGATAATAAAATAAAGAAGACCTTTCTTCTTAATCAATAATGGTAAGTAATGAAACGATTACATAATATTTACGAAGATGATTCTGCTCGTCATAACCTTCCCAATCTTTCGATTATTGTAAGTTTCAATAGTCAACATTCAGCAAAGATAGATTATACATAAGAAAAAGCAACTTTGCAGCTTTATCGTCGGAGAGTCGATTTCTCAAGAGGTCGTAAATTAACACAGCTGTACTAAAAAGCCGCTCACTCGGTACAATTCCAGCAGATGGAGAGAGGTACTGTCTTACTGTATTACTAAGGTTAAGATATTTGATATGCATTTTCCACCATAAAAGTGGATCTTCACTGAGTATTAATCTTGTCTTTTTATTGTATTCACTGAACAATGTCCTTTTAACAATAAATTGATTGTGTAATTAATCATCACAAAATATATTTTGCTTTTCCTCATCACTCACACTCAATATTTTAACCAGATACATGGCGTGTGTGTTTGGTAGCTGGAGCTTGTTGTTGGCAGCTCATTTCGTGATCTTTTAGGCGAAGAAGGACCTTCATCATAAGAAGTTCTTGAATAGCCAAGTATCCCCAGAATCTCTGACTGTGATAAATGTTGTTATTTTGAATGACCTGAAATCTAACATTGACGTCCTGTATCTTTTTTGTAATTATTAATTTAACCTTTTCAGAAGTATCGTCTTTATTATTTTCTGATTTTAGTGTACTTTTAAGTGTAAAGATGAATAGAATCACAGATGCAATTGTTGCAGAAGCACTACTTAACTCCTTTGTCATTTCTTCAAATGGCATTAGTATGGCTATATACTTTTCAAGTGCAGCCATTGATCAGTAGTGAGAATGTAACATGAGTGCCTGAATATAATACCACTGATTATTTCAATTTCAATATTCGTTCAATCACATAATAAGTGATATTCCACCTACAAAAAGAAAAACGAAAATGTGTCAAAGAAAAACTATGTAATATGCAAAAAGAAAATTGAAGTGTAAAATTTAGTATTTACAAAGATGGGATTTAACAGCTTTGCCTCAATCAATTAATTGACAAATTAGATACAAATCAAATAAACCTGAAGTTTATGAATATTATAATATTAAACATATTAACTTCACTTTGAAATAAAATTAAATAGTAATAAGGGCCGTATATAAGGATCACTGGGTCGATACCTCCTCTAATATTTATATAGGTATACTTTAGTAAAATAAAAAGTTCCACCAACCGGGTAGAAGATTCCTGAATTATATTCAAATCCGGGTTGTTTAGTCTTTCTACTTGAATTGTTTTCGATTCATCTTCGGCAACCAGAGAATGATTGAAGTGTGTCGCAATTTTTTTGGCATTGACAATGTATCTTCATTTTTCATTTATTTCCACGCCGACCGGATACACAATTTTACTTTACAAATAATACAGTTTGCATTGCGTAAAACTCTGTGGACTGATTCGGAACTTAAGCCCCAATCTATCAAAATATTTTTTTAATTTATTACACTCTAATATCACCGGTGTGTGAACTTTCTAACTGTTCGCACTTGAGTATTACAACTACTTTTTCAAATTTATTGTTAATAGCATGAGCAGTAAGACTCAGCAATGAAACATTTATACTCGGCTCGAACCAAACATCTGTTGTAAACGACATCTTTTTAAATTGCTTGAGCAGCCCCAAAACTTTATTTTCACTTTATCGTAGACTTCAATACAAAGTAAATTAATAAAATACTGCCGACTCCTTAAGTTATAACGTGACAATGCTGCTTGCATTAATCTTTGGCAGTCTACACCTTCCATAAAGTAAAATGGCAAGTTTTGTATCGCAATCATTTCAGCTATTAAGTGGTCTCTTCTTTTTATTTCAAATTACTTTTGTCTCAAATACCTCTATTTTTAAAGAGTCTTCTACTGATAATTGATTTTCGCGCTCTTGTAAAGGTATCAGTTGTTGGGGTCTTTATGGTTACAATAACAACAAATCTTCATACTTATTATTGTGTTTTGACTTCAGTTTAGGTAAAGTTTAAGTGAAGTAGTCTCGCTATTTTTTCGTGAAAATTTTTTATCACATTGTTTACATTTTGCAAAGTCACCATTAACTTCATCGAAATATGTCCAAATTAAACCAGATTTAGGACGCATTTTGCTCAGATACTATTACCCAAGACTTTTTTACATAAATAATTATTTATTCCACAAGAATTGGTAACTGACTGGGAGCGACGCGGCTAGTGTGTCGACTTAGCCTGCAAAAACCTGTCATAACATGTTTGATTTAAACTCCGCTCCTATCCGATACTTTTTTATCGGATTCGGTTACGGTTCGAATAGACTTTTATTTCGGATAAAAGATAGTTTTGGTTACAGTTACTGAGCTCCATAACATCCCTGTGAAAATACAATGAATTTAACCTAATATAAAAACCTAAGGCCGCAATTTCAATATTGGTTTAAAATTCAATCTTAGTTTTGTCCCACTTGGTCTTTAAACATCTTGTATTGCTACTTGTTGTATTTAACAAAAATATACATGCATTTGCATGTATATTTTTGTTAAATACAATGTAATTAAATTGGAATTTAAATTGGAATTACAATGTAATGAAATTGGAAAAGGTTTCTTGTCCCTTCAAATGGAAGTCATTTGATGTTCCACATGCAAATAGTCTTTTATGGAGGTCTAACAATGCAAATATACATAATGCTTATAATGTTCGGCTTTCAATTGAAGTGGGATATTGTTTATTCATGCATGATATGTATTTATGTTATTTGAAAGCTTTACAAATGTCGTTACAAATATCTAAGTTTCTCAACAATAATTATTTGTCACTGACGCATAAACTTTTTAGAAATATTTTAGAATTGGTCTAACTGCGGCATACAAAGTTCGCAACTTTGAATCAAAGTTTTGATTATTTCTTTCAGTGATGATTATGAGGGATATTACAAAGTAATAAATGTAATTTGAAGATGCAATATATTTAAAAATTTATGCCATCATTATGGTTTCTTTAATTTTCTGACTTTATTTTAAAACGTTAATAACCGAAAAAAATATAAAGCTAAAGATTGGATTCTTATTATATTTAGTCGTATTTATTCACAAATATTACTTTAAAAATCTGCGCCACGTAGTAACAAACACTGATCTAAATATCAAGATATGGTCTGAGCACAACTTTTTCTTCGACTGGCTATTTTCGCAACAAATTGGGAAGCTCCTTAGCTAATAAACCTATCAACGCCTTGTCATTTATGTCATCACTTTTTCAGGAGTAAAAAAATAAAAACAATTTTTAAATATTTAATAATTTTTCAATAACATTAATTTTTTAATTTCGGAAATATTACTTGTTTCTTCAATAAAAATACAAATATATCTTTACATTATAATTTGACTTTTATTGATTTGTTTCTTAACCCTGTAAATATATGTTTTTATTAATACCAAGTCAGTTACGTAATTAGATAATAATGTAACTTAATCCCATAAATTTGCAATAGTTACGTAATTGACATATCCGTCATAAAAAATCTGGGAAACATTAGACAGCGTTTTATTACCCTTAAACATTACTAAGACGAAACGTCAGATGAAAAAGGCAACTTATCTATACATAGTTTATCTGCTGTATCTTCAATTAATCGTAATAAACAAGTACTTGTTGATACTAGTTTATCGCTATGAATTTAAGCATTAGTTAAAATCAGTGATAGATTAAGTGATATAACGTACCTCGAAGCAAACGAAATGAACCAGCCAATCAGGGAGCACGGCGCGATGACTCGCTGTTGAAATGGTCTTAACATCACTTTAAATATTTATCTCTGACTAGAAACAGTATTATTTGCAACGCACCTTTATTACCTTAATATAATTTATACCAAATCTTTATAAATTGAAACCTTAAATATACATTACACCAACTTTAATTTATTTACCTCACCCCAATTTCAAAGACTTTGTTACATAATTTTAATATTGGCGTATGCAACGCTTACTGAGGACAACGAGAAAAAAGTATCGTACTGGAAAAATTAGATTTTAAATATATCGTTTTAATGTTATGTAATACAGGGGACTAAGGGAAATTTGAACCGCTCTCCCTTATCCTAATGTGATTGCGTATAACCATAGACTATAGCTACATGGGTATATGCACGAAAGCTCCATGTATACCCTAACATAGCTTAATAGAATCGAAACAGAGATAAAAAATTTATTATATCTAAAGTTAATTAATTTTTATTAGTCTATACTTTAACGTAACTCTTAATCAAGTGGAATATGAACCTCTTGATTGAGAGTCATGTTAAAGTGTATATATATTTACTACTGGAGAAACCATTCAAGTCCTACACAAAATACATTAAAACTTAAGATAATTTACCACTGAATCTATACAAAATTCCTTTCATCCATCCCAGTCTACATCATTTCATTAAAAATTTAACATATCTATCGGCAAATTCAGTGAAATAATAATACAAACAAGGAGCAGTAAATACAGGATGTTAAGTGGCAGATTTCAAAGTTTGAACAAACATAGTTTCTGAACGCAACACATAAGAGGGGCGCGGGGGCGTCGTTAGAAGCGCAAGCGGTGCGGATGTTTTAGTAGCCATGGAACAGTGGAGTGGAGAGCACCGCGCTTTTGCTGTCGAGGCGTACATTTCGAGTGGATTTTCGCTGTCTGTAGCACGCCGTCGATTTAGTAATCGTTACAGTACTTGTCGATTACGTAATGGACCATCGATCAACCTCATTCAGTCATGGGTAGCAAGGTTCAGAGAGGATCAACATTAAATAGGCCCAGGCCAGGACCTACACCATTGGTAGCCACGGATGAAAATGTCGAGCGTGTTATGGTTTCTGTCGTTGAAAATCCCCGTTTATCACTGCGTACACGTTCATCGATATTGAGAATTCCGAAATCAACTTTACGGGTAATAATGCGAAAAAAGCTCAAGTTTCATCCGTATAAAATTCAAATTGTTCATGATTTACACGATTCTGACTTTGAATTAAGAAAAACTTACGCGGAGGTGATGTTGTTGAGATTTCGTACTGCTACCCGGATGGGCAACATATTCTTTAGTGACGAAGCTCACTTTCACATTAGAGGATATGTGAATAAGCAGAACTTTTGTTACTGGGATGTCCACAACCCAAGACAAAGGCATCAAGCGTCTTTATATAAGCCTAAAGTAACAGTCTGGTGTGCCATGTCTGCATCTGCAATCATAGGGCTTTATTTCTTTGAAAATCAACGTGGCCAAATTGTAACTGTGAATTCGGAGAGATATGCCCAGATGTTAAATGACTTTTTCATAGTAGAACTACAGAATAGTCCATCCTTCAACCAAAACACATGGTTCCAGCAGGACGGGGCCACAGCTCACACTGCTAATGTGTTCATGAATGCAGTGCGGCAGTTATTTCCAGAAAAAAAAACATATTCCGAAACAGTACCGTACCGTGGCCACCTAGGTCGCCTGATTTAAGCCCATGTGACTTTTTCTTATGGGGATACTTAAAATCCGTTGGTTATAAAACAAATCCGAGCTCTGTGACACAACTTAAAGAAAATATTCGAGCCGAAGTCAGTAGGATACCCCAGTCGCTCTGCAAATGCGTTTTTGAAAACATGCGTGCTAGGCTCGAAGAGTGTGTCAGACTCGATGGCCGCCATTTGGAAAACATGGTTTTTAAAAAATGAAATCCGCATTTGTTGTTATAAAGTTAAAATAAACCTTTGTATTAGAGGTGTAGTTTTTTTCTTACAATTTTTCAAATATTAAAATCTGCCACCGGACAAGCATATAGAACAACATAATAACATACAAACATATAAATTGACAAGCAGATGCGGCGCACAAAATTGATAACCCGGATTTACTCGTAAGAAAAAATTAATATTTACCGGGCGCAGTACTAAAAATATTTTAAAAAATCGTTGTGAATTTTATAAAGGCGACTAAAATTTATTATTTTTTTATAATTCGGGTTGTCCGTGGACTAGAGCTATAGTTGAATTAAACTAAATAAAGTTGAACTATACCATCTTTAAAAATATTGGCAGTCATATTAGGCCATTAAGTAATAAACTTTTTACATTTACCATAAGACTTTTTTTTTCTATTTAGTATCGAAATGAAAAATGTAAAAGTCATTCAACGAAATAAACATAAAATTTACATTCACACTCTCTGCAGTATTCAAATAATGATTTATTTTTCCAACGTGTGAGTAATGACCTATATCGATTTTAGTGGAATTGAAGTATGTCTGGTGGAATTTCGAGGTAAATTTTGAAACCATTATTGTTACGTTAAAATATTGTAAATATGATAATCCACGAAAATTGCGCTACGATGTATGTGACTTGTTATTACAAATCGGTCGACACGATCCGTTTTCTGTCATAAAATTATATGGAACATCGAACTTACAGTTAAATGAAGTGCTTTTAATTTCAACAAATCAAACATTTATAACCGCGTCAAATCATTATTTTAAATCAAGCACCGCAAGTAGCTCACTAGAAATAAAAACAAGTCTATATGCCCTTTATTAACATCGATATCGTATCGACACCGTGAAATATTAAACGTCAAAAGTCATGAAAATTTATATTCTGAAAATATCTCGCTTTTTATTATTCGGCCGAGAAAAGTTACATAAGAATTACTGATAACAACATTTTCCACAATTAACATTTTATACATTTTTTGTAAAACCAACCATTTTCATGACACATTGACACGCTATACACTCATTTTCATACCACTTTGGAGACGAAAGGCACGACGCAATTACCTTTAAAAAATAAATTTTGTTGATAAATAATGTTTTTAACCATTAACGATTAGTGATCAATTACTGTACGTTATTGTTATCTTAATCTTGTTCTTCGATCGTATCGGCTGATATCGATGTCGACAAGTACTTTAAAACACTAAAACAAAGATGTCCAATCCACTGGAACTATTTTTTAACACAAAACTTGATATTCACGGGTTACACGAAATTTTAAAAAATATAAGGCAATCTAGTCAAAGCTGGTATTGACAGATGTTAACCTAATAATATTAATATGGCTTTTTAGGTTGATTTAAATAAAGTAATCTTGAAATGAAAGTCAGTTTCATGTTAAGCTATTTTTTCAAATACCGTGTATGTGAAAATACTTAATTGAAGATTTAAGTTTATAAAGATAATGATTGCACCTTTAAATTTTGATTGGAATTAATTGTTGTTATCACAGTATAATCTTTCAAATATACTTTTAAAATATATTACTTTTCCGTTAATATGTAAAAATGAAGTCAGGGAAATTATATAAAACTAAATTAGGAATTATTAGAATAAGAAATCTATGACAGACACAATTCAGTATAAGATCAAATAAAAAACGGTCAGATTTTATAACGAAAAAATTGTTGTTTTATTAAATTAATACTTATTTAAAATAGTAAAAAGAAGAATTGACTCACGTAAACAATTTTTGCTTTGTCAGTGGTAACATATCACTTCAATTTGGTAGCATATCATTTCCAAAATTATACATCTGTTTCAGCTAAAATTTATGCCCGCATACACAAGTATTTTCTGGATATGGAGGTTTGAAAGATATAATTGTAAACATTTTGGGTTTATACTCGAAAAAAGGAGGGGTGTGATAAGTTTGCATGGTATGTAACTGTACGTTTCTGTGTTTGCGTAACTGTGGCTTCATATCTCAACGTGTGGTCCATTTTAAGGCGTTTTTCTTTATTTAATTTTATTGAAGTTCGTAACTGCGTCTGATCAAAATTGTTTTAATGGTTCCAAAGTATTTGACTTCTTCGATATTTATAATGTGAATTCACGCATAGTGATAGTTACATAAGTAGCTGAATTTTAGGCTCAAACATTTAGGTTGATGTTGATGTCCGGGCTCCCAGAATTTTATAGGATTAACGTTGATTACTGCATTGTGGAAATGGTAATAGTTACGAACTTTGAGTTTGGACTCAAATGTTAAAATGCTTATTATCAAAAGCTTCCTTGTTAAAAACGTTACAACGAATAAGCATTTCTTAATCTTTCCAACTCTTCCAGTGATATATTATAATGTAAATTCCTAAATAACTTTTTTAGTGAATAAAAACAAAACCAACGCCGAAAATATACGAATGTGCAAAATATTAATCAGAAGAAATCTAGCCACAGGAGGAAAACGAACTGAATCGCAAGTAAATTAAGATATATTTATTTAAATACAAAATAAAACAAAATTAAAAATGAGAGCTGTTGTGGGACACTCGGTTGGAAGGAAGTTCCTTTCACTATATATTATGTATTAATTAACAGGCAGAATGAAATAAGTTAATAAGGTTTGAGAGTAATTAAAGGAAAAATCAATAGAAATAAATGTAGGAATGGTAATATGTGTCTCAGTCGTCGATACCTTACAGTATATATATATATATATATATATATATATATATATATATATATATATATATATATATATATACATATATATATATATATATATATATATATATATATATATATATATATATATATAATATATATATATATATATATATATATATACATTCATATATATGTATATTTAGGACAACGTTTCTACACCCTACAACATAACATACAAACTATCGCAAATTCATATGCTATTCTAATGATAACTTAATATATGTTAACATTATTACTATATATAAGAATGGGGACAAAATATTTGAAAGAAATTTTTTTCTTCTTGCGAGTGTGGTATAAAAAAGTTTAAATACAAACAATTTTACCTTACTCTGAATTTTAATAAATTATTTTTTTTATCTGCAATAACACTCTTCCACTAGAAAGTATGGAAACATCATAGATGGCGTGTCGAAGGATACGAGAAGTAGTGTTTTTCATTATCTTCTTTTTTATCTTCACCTAACATTGCTATTTTTCATAAAAATAACTAGTCTAACTACGTCGTCTGCGCTCTTTTGTATCAATTAGTTTCTGCTAAGTTACGTAATATCTTTTTTATAATATTTTGAACCTAAACGGCGAAACTATTTTTGATACTTTTTTATATAAAATCTCATTTTGGAGTCATATCTCAAACTGAAAGTGAAAAATGTATCACTGTAATAGCGTTCTTGAGTAATGTCCACAGGGAAATTTGAAGTGGCAAGGCCGAGAATCGAGTTAATTTTCCTTTTATGTGCGTGCGTTATAGTCTCTACGTGAGTTTCATCAATAAAAGCAGTACGATCTTCCTCGCGAGCATTCTCTACCTACAGGATTATATGGTTGCTATTCATAACACTATTTTTTTATTTAAAATATGAATTAATAATATTTAATTCATATTTTAAATAAAAAATATTTATTAAAACTGTATCAAAAACTTTAACAAATATGTTTTCATTTATTTATTTCTGACGAGCTCGTGATAAATTCAAATAAAAGCCGAAAGCAAATTATTTTTTATTTATTTGTTAACAATCATCCCATTGCTTTCTTATTTTACATTGTTCTTTAAGCTCTTCTGATATACGCATAACGCAATAAAATAGTGGCCATTTTGGAAATAACAGGGAACTTGTATGAATGGTATTATGTATATAAATATCAAGTTGTAACACGGATCTTCTCTATACTCACCCATTCTTAAAATATCAATGGTTTACCGGATATCGATAGAATTGATTAATTACAGGAAGTAATTGGTTTTTTGCCTTTTTATACATAAGGAACGAATGAATATTTATTTTTTCATTGACATTTCAAAGACGTTTCAATTTATTACCCTGTAACTTTAACGTTGCGAATAGCCATTAAGGCAAAAGGTGTGCTTCTATTTAATGCTAGTACCCATAGAAGGTCAAATCAACACTTCTTGTATTTACAAAGGCAGTCAATAAGTAAATTTATTTATTCGATTGCATACATATTATATATTGGCATTATTGTTCTACTGATCTTTGTAAACACTTCTCAAAAACTTAAAAATTAAGTCACTTAATAATGAAGTCATTACTATATGTTTATATATATATATATATATATATATATATATATATTAATAAATATATATATATATATATATATATATATATATATATATGTATATATATATATACATTTCTCTCAAAAAGTATTTGATTTATTTGAATACGATTTCACTAAGTTTCTGATAAGTTAAATAGAACATAGCAACAATTACCATACATTGATTCCAGGGTAAGGCACTTTTTATAAGTATGGAATTAAAGTTAATTATCTTAGGAAAGAAAACAAAAATTAATTTTTAATAAAGATAAACAATGTTAAATAGTGAAGCCGTAGAAAATCACTGTTGTGCAACATTTTATAATTATGAACTAGATTTTTATTAACGATATTTTATTCTCTCAGTGCAAATGAACATAGATGAATTTTGAATAATCCACTGAGTTGATATATGTATATCAATGCAATAATTGCGAACAACACATATTTGTTACTACACCTAATTAGTAAAACCAAACCAAAACAATGATGTTATAGGTAGAGATAGAATACGTAGGGACGTATTACAGTAGGGATTTTCGCCATTAGAATATATCAGTTAAAGCAATTTTAGACGACTTTTGAATACAGGTACTGAGGCACACTTTATAAATTTGTGTTCAGACGATTCTATATAAGATGAACGATTCTCCATAGAATGCAATTCTATGATGAGAGAGTAGGAAGGTGTTCTTGCTTTCGAACGTAATTCGACGTCATGGAATGACATATATCGGAATCCCAATCTAAGGTATGATGATGTTACGGGTTTATTTAGGACATTATATAAAACACATACAAGATGGAAGTTTTGCCGATTACGAATCTTTAACCATTTTCAGTCGTGACCGATGCATAAGTATATAGTCATGTTTTGTCCAAAAATATAAATATAAAAGATAACAGATGTTTTTAAGTCATTGAAATATATTAATACTACAATAAATTTTATAGTCTAAAATTCTAGTGGCATTAGTAAGATGGAAAAACGGCCTCTGGTAATTATAAAAGTTTTAATCAATATATATATGATTCGAAAAAGAGTGATTTCCAAAAGAGAAATAAACATTAATTAGAGCTTTTTGGCTTTCCTTTCAATTGAAAAGTAAACGGGGAAATAATTGTCTGAAATTGTAATTGAAGAACTTAATTTTTTGGGTACAAATATTAAGGATGTTAGAAGACAATGCAATGCAATCTAGAATTAAAAATTTTAATGAACGAATATTTAATCTTGCATGCTCTACGGCGTACCATATGGAAAAAGCAACTTTGGAAACTGTTATTTTTTCCATATTTTCCATGTGCAATACTTTTAAAGTATGTCCAAGAGAAAATTTAATACCATTGAGTGGGACTAAATAGAAAAGTAGGAATGCTGTGCTAAGCATTAATAAAAACGCATAATTTTATAATTTAAAATTGTCATTTTCTCGGTCGAAATTTTGTTTATTAAATTTCGTTGAACAGTACCATTTAAAAAAAACGGAAAGTGAAATTGTAACGGCGAAAAAGTTGTTATTTGAATCCTGCCGTAGGATAACGCCTAGGAGGGCGGAAAAAAAATGCACGAAATATAGACTAGTCTTCATGGCCCGCAACCTGGAAAAATTACCTCCGGTTCTATTCGACCATGTCGACTTGTCAAGCTACGTCAGGATTTAGAGATGATGAAAGAGGACTATGCTACTGCTAAGCAGATGGATCAGCTGAGAAACGAAATGCAGAATCTTTCTTTATTATTGACATTTGATATCGGTGCTCTAACCTACTGAGCTAACGAGTTCAGGATGGGGTCATGTAAACTCCAGAAGAGGTGCATTTGTCCAGGGTTTTGAGCGCGATAGTGGTCCGACGGGACTGCCGCTGTGCAATGAAGACATAAATGAGTGCTACAAGCAACAAACGGCATCTGAATCCATATTATAATCCAATTTTCACGAAATTATTGAGCATCAAACAGTGGAGGGTAGTAGTGAAACATTGCACACAAAATCACAAAATCAGCAAACTCCGCATACCGTCACACAACAGAAAGCGGATAGGATGACGCAATGCCCCAGTCAGCTGAGTGAGTCAATCGCTTTGCCTGTCGTCGGTGCGACCGCGCCCACTTACCGCCGCTGTTCCCCGCGGTCGCCGCTTCTCCGCTAATACTCGATGCAACTATGGGACACACTGGCGACAAAAAAACGTCAAGCCAAACATTAACCAAGAAAAAGTCTATGGCGGAGATTGTTCGAGAAGGGAAGTGGCAAAAACAGACCCTGAATGAGGAGTGGATTGGCGTCCAAAACAAAAGGTCATGAATCAGTTTCGTTGGGAAGCGTGGAAAAGCAATTCCTGAACCTGGAATTAATTTTATGGCTACGGAAACTAAAGTTCCTATATACGTATATAATATGGCGAAAGGCTGTATGTGACGTCAGTAACTGTATTATGAAAAAGGTTAACATTGAAGTTAAAATTGAAAAAGTGGACATGAAGTTAGCGAAGGATTATGAATCATATAAAATATTCGTACCTAAAGAATTGTTAACAACTTTTCTTAGTGATGACTTCTGGCCTAAGGGGGTGGCCTATCGTCGATTTATAAACATGACCAGGCGTTATAAAGAAAATGTCCGTGTGTCTCGCGAGTATGTTACCAGTTCTAAGTTATGAATAACGTCAATATAGTAAGTTTTAACTGCAAAAACCTGATTAGATCTGTCGAATGTGCTAGAAAACTTTGTCGCTCGGCTGATATTGTGGTGCTGCAGGAGACGTGGCTATTGCCGCACGACCTCGGGTACCTGGCCTCCATAGACAGTGACTTCGACTGCACGGGTACTTCTGCAGTGGATACTGCGGCAGGTGTTTTACGTGGTAGACCCTACGGCGATGTGGCCCTACTGTGGAGAAAAAATGGCGTTTCCGACGGCAACGGTAGTGATGTGCAATAGTGTTCGTCTTACCGCGATAAAAATCGAGTTCAGTGCGCATTATATGTTGGTATTTTCCGTGTACATGCCTACCCAATCTAATGAAAATTTAGTGGAATTGTCTCAGTGTGTCTCAGTGAAATGGCCGCCATAATTGAGAGTCACAATGTGGACACGGTGTTTATGTTAGGGGACTACAATGCGCACCCTGGTGAGTCATTTGCAACTAAACTATTAACTATTAGTGCGAAACAATCATGGTCTTGTATAGACATGGAGCTTATGCCGACGGACAGTCATACGTTTGTTAGTGACGCGCATGGTTGTCGGCGCTGGCTCGACCACTGTCTGGTGACTAGTGCTGCGAGGGTTTCTGTGACCGCGGCCTCTGTATTATATAATACCTACTGGTCAGAACATTACCCTGTGTCCATACAATGTAATTTTGATCTTGCTAAGCCTAAGTTTTGTTTACCTACTAATTGTATAAATAGAATAGTCTGGGGTGAACGTAACTTGACGCAAATACTTGACGCCAATTTAAAAGTGTCTGTCACTCCAGACTGTGGGAAATTAATTTTCCTCCAAATCTAACAAACTGTTTAGATAATATGTGTTGTAATATGAGTCACAAAATTCTGTTAGATAACATGTATAATGATATTGTTTGTGTACTGTTGGAGGCCGCTATATGTAGCTATAATGTTATTGAATGGCGTAGAAGCAAATATATTACTGGGTGGAACAGACACGTTAGTGTCGCTCACAGGGAGGCGCACGTATGCTTTCAGGCCTGGTTTTATGGAGGTAAGCCCCGGGGGGGCCGTCTGTATAATGATATGTGTGAGACTAGGCGCGTTTTCAAATCTAAGTTGAAGTGGTGTCAAGACAATGAGTAACAGATAAAAATGAATACTTTAGCCGAACTTCACTCAACCAAAAAATTCGGTCAGTTCTGGAAAAACACCAATAAACTAAATCATAAGCCGGGCCTCCCTGTCAGCGTGGCTGGTGTGCACGAACCTGGTGAGATCGCGAACATGTTCTTCCGTTATTTCAGGGTAGTCTCTTCGCTGGGCCAATCACATCAGGTGCTCGATGCTGAGGAGGTTACTAAGCGTAGTGTTTCCTTTACTACGGAGGAAGTATCATCGGTAATCAAAGGCATGGTGAGAGACAAATCCCCGGGTCACGACCACTTTAGCATCGAGCACCTGCAGCATGCAGGTGTACATCTATCCAAAATGCTTTCCATCTTTTTTAAACCATGTTTGGGCCACTCCTACTTGCCTGACAATATGATGAGTAATATAGTCGTACCAATCATAAAAAATAAAACTGGTGATGCATCGGATGTGGATAACTACAGACCGATCTCTCTAGCCACAGTGGTCGCTAAAATGCTGGACAGTCTGCTCGGTCAACACCTGGATAAACATGTCTCGCTAAACGACGCGCAGTTCGGCTTTAGGCGCGGTCTTTCCGCCGAGAGTGCTATTTTGTGTCTCAAGCAGAATGTACAGTACTACAGGAGTAGGAAGACCCCGGTGTATGCATGCTACCTCGATTTATCGAAAGCCTTCGATCTTGTTTCGTACGATGTCCTGTGGGATAAGCTAAAACAGGAAACTAGTTTATCCAGGGAAATTGTACAATTATTTATGCACTGGTATAGCAATCAAAAGAATTTTGTGAGATGGGCAGGATCTCTTTCGTGTAAATACGGGCTGGATTGTGGTGTGAGGCAAGGGGGATTGACCTCTCCCACCCTCTTCAGCTTGTATGTCAACCGACTGATCGGTGAGCTCAGCAGCACTAATGTCACATAGATGGAGTATGTGTAAATAACATCAGCTACGCAGACGATATGGTGTTGCTGAGCCCATCGATTGGTGCCCTACGAAGGCTCTTAAAAATTTGTGAGTCCTAATCGCTTTGAAATACAATTCGAAGAAAAGTGAAATAATGATTTTTATGCCGGACAACAATCGATACACTTTTGTCCCTAATTTCACTCTCTGTGGTACAGTTCTAAAGAAAGTTGAGGAATTTAAATACTTGGGCCACTGGGTCATCGAGGACCTTAAGGACGATAAGGATGTTGAAAGAGAGTGCAGGGCGCTGTCTGTCCGATGCAATATGTTGGCCCGCAGATTTTCACGGTGCACAGGCACTGTCAAAATTGCGCTTTTTAAAGCATATTGTCAATCATTTTACACCTGCAGCCTTTACGCAGCGGACATACAGCGACCTGCGTGTGCAATATAATAATGCGTTCCGGGTATTGGTGGGACTGCCGCGTTACTGTAGTGCCTCCGCGATGTTCGCTTTGTCTGAAGAATGTTATCACAGACGAGTTTGCGACCATTATGCGCAAAAGGTGCGCTTCCATAATGCACCGTACGCGAGGCAGTCCCAATAACATCCTGCGCGCGCTGGCAGACGGGTGAGACTCTCCGGTGCTGGCTCGGTGGATACGGCTGCACGCAGTCGTATGGCCGGTCACCATCATCGGAGACTCCAACCGGGTTGCCATTTACTTATTATTATTATATTATTATCACTAACATTAGTTTATAAGTTTTTATTGTATCTACTAACATTACATGGATGTAAAAATCTGAAATAAAAATTTATTATTATTATTAATGAAGTTACTTGGGTTTAGATTTTATAGAATATAAATTTTATTTGTTTGGTTCTGCAATGACTCATTTTTGTAATAGCTTTAAAAATACACCAGGTTAATAATTTGTGACAAGATTGGTATGGGTAATTAAAACTTTTTTATTTTTTTTTAATATTTTACTATTTTTTTTTATTATTCTTTCTAAATATAGGTATTCATGATAATTTAATATCGTCCAATTTTATTTCAAATATAAGATTAATATTTTTTAAACCTGCCTTAAAACGAATTTAATAGGCTGCACATTTTTTTTTGTCTGGAGTGCTGTGTTCGCTAAAGCAGTGGTGCCCACAATATTTTCCCCAATCACTTTCAAAGAACTTTTTTCAGTATTTCTTATACTATCATTTAAACGAAGTATAGATAACAGTATTTCAAATTAACGTCAATAAATAATAAACATAACAAATACTAGTAAGAATTAAAATTTTGTAATACTGAAATAATCAAAATTTAAATGTTTCCTTAACCACTTGCAAAAGGTATTGTTTTCTAGCATTAACGTTAAACACAGGAGTTAGTTTCAATTTAATTTATTATGTTTTATGAGATCGAAATATCGATACATTTTAAAAGATGTATATTTAATTTTCAGTTTTTCTGATGTAAATAAATAAACTTAACAACAACATGTAAACACAAGTGCATATGATACAAATGCTTTAGTTTAAGTCCTCTGTCATACAAGTGTAATCCCTTTAAAATGCATTTTAGATTGTGAATATAACGTACGCCCAAAAATATCAAAAATCGCCAGTAAAAAGAAAAGTTCGTGTGTCAAAAATTCCTTCAAGCTATATAAAATGTCCGCGATATCCGTTTAAACAGAATTCTGAAAACAGAAACTTATGTAGTTATAGCACATAGTACCGTAAAATAATGCTGATATTTTGGATCTGTTATTTACTCAACCATCGGAGAACATACTGTAAAAATCGTCAGAGAACATAATGACTGAAGAAGAACATTGATTTCTGAAAGAAATTTATCTACTTTCATGACATAAAAATACGTAAAAAATTAATCAAATTTGAACGACAAAAATAATGATTTGCTGTACCGCCTGGTAGCCGATTCATAAAAAATATCGCTAAGTATAAAATCAATAAGATTAATCATCGGAATCAACTTGTTTTTTTTACCTTTTATTAACCATAACATGGTTTGAGGAATCGATATTAATTAATTTGCAAAGGTTTCTTCTCAAACGGCTCCGGATATAGTGATACGCACATATTTTGGCAATATCCTTTGTGTCATATTTTCATTAAAAATGTAAGATTGAACTATGAAATAAAATATAGATTTGTTTTAATTGTACTTTTATTTTATTTTGATAATTTTTCTTTTATTACGAGAAATATTTATGTTAAAAAAAACAATATTTATTAACGAATTGCTTATAATCACAAATAAAAGTTTTGGAATATACGCTAAATATATTATAGTAACAATAAATAGGTTAATTAAATATATTCATATGGTAGCTAATTTCACACAACGTCCATATAAAATAAATATCCGTGCAGTTGAAAGACTAGTTACAAATTTATAAGATTCATCGAAGGGTATGAAGTGAATAAATATATTATGTATAAAATTTATACCCGAGAAGATTATATAAGTGTGTATCTTAATCATACGGCTATCCGAACAACATAGCACCGTGAAATTGAATTTCGATATTTATTCAGAGGTTAGCTATAATTATTAATTTAGATTTCCACAGGACATTCCTGTCTTTTATTTGTTTACCACTGATCTCTCCCTGTATGCTAGTTATTATCACAATTTTGACGTACCTAAAAATAATATACAATCATGTGAATAAAACAATATACTGATCACAATAAATGTTAATTTTGTTTTTATATTTATGTAAGTCTTTTTAGTCAGTAATTCAGTTGCAGCAAAATTATATTCGTGAACATAACCTTTTGACAGGCTTCACAGGTTTTTCTCATCTTTTATTTAGTATGAGTATGTATATTATGCCAACAGTATATACCTATTTTGTTTCATAATAAGGTCCGTAGACTGTAATTACAAAACAAAGCATTAAGCATAAACTATATTTCAAAATATAATTATTTATTTAATTTTGCATAGTAATGTAATAGAATGTTAGTACGACTCCTTTGAGTACATTTGAAATGGGCAATAATTTAATCTTAATTAATTAATTTAAAATAATTTAGTGCTTGTTTTATATGCAGGTTTAAAAAATGTCTATTAAGAAGACATGAAAGAATTACTAAAAACAGTTTAGTTACCGTTCGCAAATTTTTGTACGCATGGTCTTTCCGAAATTAGTACATTTATTTTACTCAGTAAATAGATAAACAATAAACTAAGAGCCAAATACAAAGTAGATTATATTAAAACTTCAAAAGATTTAATAAATTAGTATAGAATATCAGTGTTAGATAACTTTTCTCGAATATTTTCAATCTGTAGACTTCTTCGATTTAATAATAAACTTTAACTTATAAGGAATAAATTAAGTCCTGTTTCGTAAATTCAATTTGGAGTTTCAGTGATTTCATTACGTGTTTTTTTATGCGCAATGGTTATAGAAGTAGACTCTTTGACAAAAGAACCACATTAATGTCAAACCTAAAAATTCAATGGATTATGGTCAATTTTTTATCACTGGGCGACCACTAATTTATGTTAACACGTAAAAACAAATTCAGGCATTTCTATAAGGTAAAACTTAAATTCTTGTACATTATAGGCTTTTTAAATATATACATGAGTTATGAAAAAAACTCTTCTAAAGTATTGTCCTTTAAAAATTAACCTTATATGCAATAACGCATATCCTCTTACCGAAAATCACGATGAAATAATGTAAATAAACCATATTAAGCAAATACGTTACCAACAACGGCTTATCCTCTTTACGACCCCTAAAATCTTACCAAACCGTGAAACGACACGACGCAAACCACTGTCCTGGTAATAAACTAACATAATATCGTATAAAACATCGAATTTCACGGCAACAACTTTTGATTAGCATTTCCCTACAAGCTTCGAGGTAACATTAGATAATTTTTCGCTTTGAATTTACGTTGTCTTCTCGTTGTTATATACATTTGCTAGATTTGTTAAGTACTTATTGCCGTTGTTGCTAGAAATAAAAGTCGTGTAAATATTTTTGTTATTGGTACCCTATACTATTGTGATACGAACATGTCACCATAGGGTTTACTTTTACCGGCAGTCGATAGAAGATAAATCATAAAATACTGGATGATTTGAAAATATTTTTCGTATTCATTTATGGTAACTAAGGAACCTTAAACCATAAGGTACTCTTATTGCTAAAAAAGCGGTATCTCTCTTTCGATACTACAAAGTATATATTTTATACAATTAGTTATAACCTTGTTAATTAAACTATGATAAGTATATTGTTAACCAAATTCTGATGCAAAAAAGACAAACAAAAGAAAATGCTCTTGATATAAGATTATTTCACATAGGATATTTTGGATTACTATTTAAAAGTCACTAAGTTTTATTTTGGAAAACCATCTTGTTCTTGGTCCAAAAATGAGAAAAATATTAAGACTCACGTTATTTAATTAAGAGTAGTAGATTTTCCTCCCAGCAAACAACCAATACGCAAGTTAGTATGTTAATTTACTGAAAAGAGTTGAAGCACAATTTTGACATTAAAAATCAATAGGCTAACTACTCGGGTTTCCCAAGTTCCATAATTCGATATTCTATGTATTGTGTTCTTAAGAAAAGCTAAAGGCTTATCTGCGGGAACAGATAAGCCTTTAGCTTTTCTTTGTCTTAACTTGTCTTAAGGACCAGCATGAGAAAAGGGGTCTCAAATGAAAATTAATAGGTACAATTCAGGAGGGTTTTTAAGTAAAATGTTGGTTAATGCAGATACACCTACAAATGCACTTGATGGGTTTTGAGGAAAAAGAATTTACCTGGCTGATCCAAATCTGATACAGAGCACTGAATTTGCGATATCAAATATGGGGGAAATCCTGTTAAAATGTTGCTGTTAATTAACCACAAGTAGCATTAGATGCCAGTGTTAGAAGCCAATTTTTTCAAGAAGACATCTAAGTACATTGAATATTTCTCAAAGACCTTTTCGAACCAGATAATGCTTGAATTGAAACTATTATTATTGATAACAAAACTGCAATACCAACGCTACTAAAATTAATGCCTCAGTCTTAAAAAGTTGCAAGGAAAAGACTAGATAAGTCACATAATTAACATAATAAGAGTTTTTATGCAGGTACATAAATTTATCTATATTTTCGGATAACAATTACATTCTGATTTTTACCTAATTTAAATATAATTATAGTAACGTTACTAATTAGACGAGTAAGACTGAAAAAAATATTAATATAATTGAGTTGATTCTAAGGTTTAAAAATGGCCTCATTTCGATATTTGAAGCAGATTTTTTGCATTCTAAAATATGTTATACATTATTCAAATATAAATGATTTTTGAATAGATGTTAAGTAGCTATAAAAAACTTACCACATTTCAAACAATGATTTTAAATTTGATATATGCATGTATAAGATGAATTAAATAATAGCGAAATTACGTGTACCTATAATTATTAAAATAATATTAAATTTTTCAAAGTCCTCATTCACTTGTATTGTTCCGTAGGACAACAATTCTTGTTAAAAGAGTCCATTATAAACATTATTTTGACAGAGTTAACAGATTTTATGATGAAACATGAGACAAAATTTAATGTTAACAGACATCTAGGACTAACAAATAATTTATACTTTTTTTTAGATATTAGGCATATAAAAAGTGGGTTAACTATGGTAGACTTAATCTATACCAATTAATATCCGTTGACATATTGATGTATATACATATTTTTGTATATTTCATTTCTCTATTCCAAATGACCACATGATTTATTAATTCGATAAAATAAATTCTATTAACAAAAATAACTAAGCGTGCGATCACGTCGATAAACTAACAGACGAATTGTTTTCCACTGTCACAGCTTATCGATATTAAGTAATCTATTGAACATTTTTCTGACATACAAAACTGTAAAAATATTTTCTTGGGTATATAAATGATTAGCAGGTTTTTTATACGCCATCCATATTTAACGTCATACAGTAAAAATACCTACTAATGTAGTTAGAACTAAATGGATCTTTGTTATTTCGCTACTTCAAAAGAAGTTTTTTCACAATTTAAATGTAAAATTTTCTTCCTTGCACAATGTTTTCAATCATTATTTTTTCTTCACTGTGTAGTGAACATACGTTACCAAAAATTCTACGCGTTCATTTCATCATTCTGAGAAGTGACTTTCATTTCATCTTTCCGACAAGTGACAAATGAGAAAGCTCAGACGTGTAGTTTTCTGTTAAGGGATTGATAGTCACAGAATCTTAAGAAAAGTTATGTAAAATTTTAATGTACATTTATTTATTACCGACCGATTATTATCAATCTACATTTATTTATTACCGGTCCAAATGACAGTACGTGTATAAGAGAAACAAAACCATGTTATACATTTTATGTAAATATATTTCACGTG
The DNA here is from genome assembly GCA_039881145.1 of Druceiella hillmani. NCBI lineage: Eukaryota > Metazoa > Arthropoda > Insecta > Lepidoptera > Hepialidae > Druceiella > Druceiella hillmani. Next base: position 17,939,427 of record JAYKKI010000044.1, on the reverse strand, counting down.
TTCAATACATTTCCTATTTTATATAGGTAAGGGCTAAGCTAGTTGGTAATATATAGATTTGACGAAGGGTTCTTCTGGTGAATAAATATTTAGTAAAATACTCACGTACAATAAAACACCATTATATATAAAATTAATTTTTATTTAGTTTTGTTGAGTACTAATCAGGCTTTTAAACTCCATAAGAATTTACAAATATCAACGTATAATTTAGATTTCTGGAAAGAGTGTGTCTTACTACAAAAAATGGTAACATTTTCTTCAATTAATAAAATATTTATTATAGTTCATAGCCTTTTAAAAATAACATAAGTCGCCGTCCGTTGCTCTTAACATATTCTGATTCTGTACTGAAAAAATCTCCATCCGGTGATTCTTTTTCAATCGATTGGTTAAATACTAGAAGTATATTGGAAAACTCTCTTTTATCGTGCTCGACGATTGTTCTTGGCCCCAATTTTGTGCGGATCTTCTTATTCCTCCTCTCTGTTTTCTCTAGCTTTTAACTTTGTTTTTATTTTTAACTCTTTTTTTGACTTGTTTGTTTAATTATAATTATATGTTATATAATTAATCATTAGATACATAATTTATTACTTAGAATTTTGTTAGAACCACTTGTTGCGGTTACACCTACTGGCATTAAGTTACTTTAGCTTTTTAGTAAATAACATATGTACAGATTTCTAGTAATTAGATATATTACATTTCCATTTCAACTTCGTTTTTAGTTTTAAATTTGATTTAAGGTATTTTTGAAATTCTTTTCTAAAAATATTATAACACGTGCATGGCATTTGAAAATTCGAAGCAATCCAATGAAAATATCTTTATTAGCACAATTTTATTATTAATAAATTAAGTTTCTAAAAATAACTATGATCGTGCCTCAGGATCCTTAGAGTTTAGTGGAAATAGCGGATGTAAAACTTGTTTCTTCCTTTTCTCAATTTACAACCATTTTGAGTTTAAATTTTCAAAATTGCGGCGATTTGGGATATAGAAGATTTGTATCTTAAATTGATCCGAAATTAGTACCTGCACGTGATATCAATTAAAAAATCGATTTTTTTCCCAATCGATATCCATTTGTTAAACTTTCTATATTACTCGTCCATCTTTTCATACCTTATTCGCCTTATAATGTTCTCTGGGCACGTTTTTCATAATGGTTTATTTTTTATGTACATAATTATTCTTTTTTTCATACATTCTAAAGTGTAAGATAAATTGTGTTATTGTCGTATTTAATACGTTCATAGCTTAATATTTCCACTTGACGCTTTTTCTCTGTACAATTTTCTCTCGTTAGTTTTTTTTATTTCCTTATAATCGAATGAAAATAAACTTTCAAATGGCGTAAAATGATACTTGAACTTGTTATTGCTTTTCCAAAAATATTATATATTTAAATTATGATAAATAGTATTATTTAAATATTCACCATGTTATACGCCTGCGAAAGGTATAGTGGGCAATATTTTAACGTCGTGGAAATTTAATTTGGAAAATTTAAATTTTTAATATGAATACAATGTATACTTAAATATATATATATATATATATATATATATATATATATATATATATATATATATATATATGTATATAAGTACCTCGTACTTGAAAGTACTTTTCTTTTGACATTAGAACATTTTTTAATGACTTAAAAATGGTAAAACTATTTAAGTAATCAATGTGTTTTATTGGAGCCAGAAAAAGAAGAGGACAGAAAAGAAAGGAATAGAAACTACTATTTCTCGTAGAATAAATAAGGGAGAATATCAGAATCCCTTAAAAATAAATATAAACTCTATTATACCATTTTAAGTGATAAATATCTGAACCTATGGCAACCTTCTCCCGCTCGCCTTAGGAATTAATCAACGAAAGCGGGAGATGCCCTCTTTGCCATTGTAGTTTGCAGTCAGTTTTTAGGACTCGACGTGTGGATATTGAATTAATTGAAGGCGTATTCAAATTAAACATCGTTAAATATGTGCATATTTTATGTGGCTGTATTATTAAAAATATTTCCTATGCGGTGGTGGATGGAATTTACGTCTTAAATATGTTTTTATATTATTTTTATTAGTGATGTATCTTTAGATTGAAAAGAAAATAAATCCACAAAAGTTGAAAATTTTACTTTTGTGTAACTTGGTATCTATTAACAAACTTTAAGGGTACTATTGATTATGCGCTATCAAGTTTTTGTTCACCTTATGCAGAATGTCACAATCTTATACACAATCAGAGGTAAGTATGATTTTTTTGATATTTTACAAAAAAATAAACATTAATGTTTATATAGATGCCAGATTGAAGCCAGCAATGTAAGTGTTGAAACATACAAAAGTAGCTTCCCTTAGTCACTCCGTGAGACGTACTTACGTGCTAGTAGAGAAATAATTTTAAACGAATTTGCTGCCTAAACGTTACTTTCTCGATAATTTTAGATATAAGCCATAAAAATCTTATGGCAAATAAGCTGCAAAAGATTTCATGAGTTCCATTTACACTTTTTAATCTAGGAAAACTAGTGTTTGGAAGAACGTTATTGTACAAAGAAGGTCAGTAACATATTATGACGAACTGTTAAAAGGTGTGAACAATCGAAGAAAACTCAAAGCAGAATCAAAACAGCAGGAGCAAGTGAAAATGTGCTTACTAATTAAAGTTTTATTAAGAAATTATTAAATTGTTTTTAACATTCAAAATGTCCTTGACCAACAGCATGAAATTGAAAGACATTCATTATATTATCAAAAATATCCTATCTCACTTTGCACAGCCTCCATCTATTATCCATCCTTTTTTAACTTAAATTTAAAGTTATTAATCGCAAATCATAACAAAATGTTTTCTAAGTTTCAAACCAAAATATGGTAAATAAACGATCTCCTGCGAATATATATAACAACGAAGGGTAAGCCTCGTTAGAACATCGCCGAGTTCACCGAGCCGTGAAATGACAAAACGCGAACCTCTGCACGCTGATAATAAACTAATATAATTTCACATAAAATGTCACATTTCAGAGAGACGCTCATCTGATTAGCATATCCCTACGAGCCCGAGATGAGATACCGCGGAGTCTTGTATTTTTAACTTTACTTGCTGTAATATTATTCATACGATTAAGCATGTGATCTCTCCGGAAAATATGTATTTATATATATTTTTAAAATTGAATGCTGAAAGAAGGACAAGGCTAGATGTTAGAAGGAAAAATGAAAAGGGATGAAGGATAAAGAAAATAAAATGAGAAGAGGAAGGTTATCAGCGATAAAGTAATGCTACTTTCAAAATGGAACTAATTCTATATAGTAGATAATTTAATTCTACTTACTAATTTTACTATTCTACTCGATACGGACAATCTGTACGATGGACAATGTGTCCGTATCGAGTAGAACTAAAACTAGTAAGTTTCAACATTTAAACTCCAACTTTTTATACACTTACAAGTATTATCTCTTTATCTTTTTAATAAAATATATTCCTTGTCAGATAACAACTTATATACGTATACAATATATCACATACAGTATAGGGTTATCTGGAGACGTATAAGTTACTTGGACTATTCCAATGAAAGCTCTATTCAGTTTATTAATATCGATTTATCAGCTTCAGGGCTCGTGAACAGCGGTCTAATTGATATTGATCTATGGTCAAATTGGATAGCATCTTCTAGCTGTTAGTGTAACATATGAAATTTCAATTTAACGTACTTATCATGCATAATATTACTCATATATTAATATAATTTAATAATTATTAAACATCAGTACCTAGTCTCTCTAAAAGAATAAAAATAATTTTGGAGAAAATGACATTTTAATACAATCCTACTCAGTTTTTCGTCCGCTGTCGACCTATATATTAAATGTTTCTAAGTGACATAAAAGTTAATACTGTATGTCCTATACAGTACTTTTTTTTACAAAATTTAATATCTATAGTACTTAAACATTTCTTAAATGAGATATGCGTTGATACATACGACCTGTGATAATACGTCAAATAATTTTTCTATTTATCCTTTACTTTCTCAGTAACGTTCCCGCGGATAACCATAGAAATCATAAAGATTTCAATTGAACACTACAAAATAAAATACAATCCATTACATTCAAGCGCACAGGTATTTTATTAACCTACTACGTACTGTTATTAATTTTGAATATGATATTTTAATATGGCAAAAAAAAGTTATGTATTATTTTTACAATACGTTGTACAAAGGAACAATAGTGGCCTGCGTTTTTTTTAAATACTTTATCTTCTTAATATTAATATTTGTGTTTAAATGTTATTCTGTGAACGGTTTGACTAAACCAGTTTCAATTTGATATTATATTTTTCCCATCACAATATCTTTTTTTGACATATAAAAATGAACATCAATGCTATTTAAATAATTTTTGAGGGAAGTTGCTATTTTCATTCTATCGGAATAACTTTAATCTTTTTCTCATAACATGATGATTTCAAAATATTCGTTGTAGGTGACTTTTTCAACAGATCAATTTTTTACATTGTTCTCAGAAGTGTTATATTTTGTTACTTAAACTATATTTTTTCGTCATAAAATAATTGAACTACTTTCTGATGCAAGACATATATTATATGTTTAATTTAAATAGTCCGAAGTAAAAATCTAACTAAGTACAAACAAATTACGTATTGACTAATAGGTAGTTTTTAATATAATCAATGAAATAAACACTTCTTTTGAAAGTTCTGATATCTTTGATTGCAATAAATTTAACAAATATTTAAATTTTTACTTAACTTCGTACCCCTACCAAAACAAAAGATTAGGCATGTCTAGAATAAATTTAGCTTGTTTCTATTATCTCCCAAATTATTAGTCTGCAATTTTCGCAAAAACTACTTACTGAACCGATTTAACTATTAACCACAAAAAGTATGTATTTTATTAACAGAAATATTATCATGGCATTTTAAGCAAACTAACGAGAGTTTAAGCCATCAATAAACGTGATTAGTAAATAAGACATTTATTTCAATATGCAAATAACAGGCGAGAAATTAAATAGAACATCATTGCCTTTGGGCGGGATGGATTTTTTGAATTTCAGAATCACAACTAATCGTAAAAACATATATTTTAAAGAAATTCTATTCGATACGCATGAAATTAACTATAAATCATTAACAGTAAATATCTGAAACTTAAATGAAAGGCTAAATTCAAATTTTACCATTTTATTTAGTTATGTTCCCAAAATGTATGTTAATGTAATATAGCTCGTTGGACACGTACTCATTACTATTTAACTTAACTCTGTTATCATTATTAAGGATAACTTTGATGGTTACAAAACGAAAAACTGGCATCTTCCTATAGATGAAAATTTAATATTAAATTCCTTATATTTTCATCATAAAGATTCCCGATATTATCCATAATTAAAAATGAGAAACGATGGTTACAACTCATTAGACGCGTATTAATTTGTATTTAATACAAATGCGATTCTAATAGAAAAAATGTGTCAAAGACGTTCTAACTGAAAACAAATGGTACAACATATATTCTTTAGGTGTAAATTAAATATTAAACTAACTTTAATTAACTTTAAACAAATGTAATATTAAACTCGTCCGAATGGAAGAGATTCTGTTAGCACTACGTTACAACAAATAAATTTATATTAATCGCATTTACTATTCACCTAAAATGCCAAGGTTCATTTTTAAAAAGTGGCGAAGACCTTTTTATGAGAAATAGAAATATTTCTCTCTATCAATGCATTTCTCAGAAAAACTTCAATGTAACCAGCATTGAAGTTTTTCCGATAAATGTGCTTGACGTGGTATAATCTGCAGTTCTACAAATGTAGTCAGTTATCATTCATATCATGTGAAAAGGCCATCTCATTCTTATTCGAATGGTGCTTTTCCTCAAAAAATGCTTCGAAAATATTCTAAATAGAAACTACATAATTAGCAGGAATAATTTCATAGGTTTTTTGTTTTCATGATAGTTTAGGATAACCCTTTCAACATATAGAATGTAAATAGTAAGACTATATTTAGTACTTTACAGAAAAAACAATATTAAATAAATTGTTCCGTTTGAAATTTGGCTAAAATATTTTTTCGTCAAAGTTTAAATATCTCTGGCACAAAAAACGTATGAAAACGTGAGTTTCAAATCCATTATTTAAAAAATGTATGTTTCAAGTAATATCCTTCAAGGCATAATTCATGTATGTATCTGACTTCATTACGAAATTTTATTATGTATGAATTAAATCAAATTATACTATGAAATCATATTCGTATGCATATATATATATATATATATATATATATATATATATATATATATATATATATACATATGTGTCGATAATTAATTTTTATTTAACCAATTATCAAAACCGATGACCAATTTCACCGATTTGTTTACAGTTACAACTGAAATTCAAACGATTTAACGCTTGAGGTCCAAAATTATACTAATACACCTTACATGTACATTGGCAATTATTTCCAACTATTATTACCAGGCAGCGATTGGCATGCGCAGAAGCAGTAGCTTACGTATACAAAGGAATGAGAAATGCATGACTTGTAATAGTATTGTTAATTTTTACTTCATTATTTTAAGTCGTATAAAAAAACCAATCAGCATAATGCTTAAAGCGTATTTATTTCATGCGAACGCACATTTGTGTCTACATTCATGATGTCTCCTAGGTTGCAACAAACACATCGATTAAATAAAATGTTATTGTATACCTATATAGAGTGCAAACAATTCAAGGAGAGTAAAATATTCATTAGAAATATACAAATTTTTTGGTATTAACTATTCACGCAATTAAATTTAAGTTGGTTTTTTTTAAGAGAATAGCATTTTAAATTATTTATTTTTTTATTTATATCATTTGTGGAATCTGCTATATTATTATTGGAAACTGGTTTTGAAATCTTGTAATTTAAAATCGTTTTCGGAGTATTACTTAGAAACCTTTGCTGAATATATTTTTAATTTAAGTACATTTATGACAAGTATTCTGATAATTGTCTTCTATACATATAACTAATTTGTAGTTCACTGTCGCTTTCACTTCTCCTTTCCCTTTCGTTATCCAATTGAAAATATGGAAATCGTTTGTGTATTTATTTCTGTGTATCAGATAAATATTATCGTACCAATAAAAAATAGGAAAAGAATATAAACATTCTCTTTAATCAACATTATACTAGAAACAATATTATAAATTAACTTATTTCAACAAATTGTTAATTTGTTTACATGTGAAAATTGTGTGCTATTATAAAATTCTACTAATTTTAAGGTATAAACTACTTAATGTAAGAACAATATAAAGACAAAAACGAACGGGTTTTCATCCATTGATCACTGGCTATTACAATAAAAAACTATTAAGTAGAATAATAAAGCATTAAATTCAATACATAGACACTTTAGAAAAAGCAAATATAATTTTGATTTAATTTTCACACCACTACCAATTTGAAAAGCAAGTTATATATATTTGCAGACTATTACTTTTTTTCATTTTATGCAAGGTGATTCTGATGATATTTTTAAAAATATTTACAAAAGTATATTTCCCCCTCACCTCACCATCTTCTAAATTGTTAAAGACAAAATTATGACAAAAACGTTACTAGAAACTTAAATAAACTTAACCCGAAAACTACACAAACAATTCTAAATCTTAATAGGTTTTTGGAAAATTCGCAATATTTTTACACCTAAGAAAGGTATACCAGGTAATATATTTCATTGGTAAAAAATAAAATAAATATTCGTGAATAATTTAATAAAAATGCTTCATACCCTCGAACTTAACTCCTTTGAAAAAAACCAGGCAAATAAAACTTTTATTTACAGCTATGGAAATCTTAAAAAAGAGATTTTATTTACATTCCAATGATTTAAAATATTTGTCTGCATATTAAAGAGTACTGGCCGGTAAAACAAAACGTTCCGAATTTGGAAATTTTAAACCTGCTTTGAAGATATTCGATTGAAATTAAATGCTTTGTTAGCAATACTTGGTTAGATGTTGAGTTAGTTATTTGAAAATTAATGTTTAAATAATTTTAAATATTGATTTTGCTGTTAAATTATTTAAGTTTGTTTTCATCAAAACAAGACCGGGACCGAGAAGAGAACAGTGCACTGAGCCCATGAACTTTCGATATATTGTGAGCCAAGCCTTACGAAATTAAAAGTCTACCTACACAAATATCAAAAACAATCTCGAAGAAGTGAGAGATTGAATTAGACTACGAAATGTTAGGAACAGACTTCTAGAAGTTGATATACACAGTCGAAGATCGGGTAGGAGTTCTAAATTACTTCTTTACAACGTATTGTAAAATTGATGTTTGCCCAATATTAGGCGACATAGATTGATGTGGACAAACGAAGTCGCAAAGTGCTCATCCTACGTGGAGAAAAAATACCATAAAGAGATTATAGCGAAGGCTCTGTTACATTATGGACAGGCATAACTTCTGAAGATCGTACGGAGCTAGTTGAAAATGTATCTCCGATACATCGAAGAAATCCTATTTCCTTATGCACAACCAGCAGTAACTGATATAGGAGCTACTGCTGTCTTTATGGACGATAAATCTCGAGTACATTTAGCAGGCAAAGTAGACGATTTCCTGACTGAGGTCGGAATACGCCGTTTACAGGCACTAGCATGAAATCCAAACTTCATTCGTCTTAAGCATCTAGAACATTCTAAAACAGCAGGTTAGAGCTATACATCCAGCCCCACGGAACATTTCAGAGCTAAAAACAGTTATTACGTCCGAATTGGGGCGTATATCCTAAGAAATCATTAAAAACCTCCTCCTGGGTATGCCACAAAGAATTACAGCAGTCATTTCGGCAAAAAGAGGCCACACTCCAAAGAAAAAAGAAAATTAGTATTTCCTTTTTTTTTCTTTGTAACTTTTGTTAAATAAAGGATATTGTCGCTTCAAGGCACCCCTTTCGTTTTGTTGACACGAGTGATTTGAAAATAATACAAAAAAAAACTACAAACCAAAATATTTTAACTCTTAGTAAATAATATTAATTTAATTTTGTTGCATAAAATTTCTTTAATTCCTTACGTTTTTACTAATGAAAACATTTTTAAGTGACCTTTTTTTGCATATATGTTTAAGGGTGCACTAACTCCTCATAGCTCAAGTTACGCTCATACTTCGCAGGTTTTATTTAATCAACAGAATTACAGTCATAGCTATTTTAAGTTCTATGGCGTCCTAGGATTCATTACACTCAACATTAGTTCTTCATCGTATATGTTCAACTTTTTTTTAATTCATCTATAAACATACTTTAATGTTACGCTTATGATTAGAAGTACTTCACTGCGAAACTGAAGATCAAAGATTTAAAGTCGCATTTAATTATATAAAAATAAATGTGGTATTTTAGAAGAAAATTTGAACACACTTTGTGAACAAATATTTTTGCATATATCTGAGATAAAATGTTTTATAATAAATGTTCCACTTGCTCAGTAAATATGCGATTTTATCTACTACTAACTATTATCTTTGCTAATAGCTATTATATTTGCTAATAGCCCACCTGAAGATGTTGTAATACAACGAAACCTAAGTCGTGGTAAAGAACTTAAAGAAAGTAGAAATAATACTACATCATGTAGTTTCATTTAATTGTGAATAATGAATTTCTACAAAATCCCTCGTTATTTCAAATTTATTCGATTATTAGGGTCCTTATTTACTGAGCCCCAAATATATTCAATATTTACCCCAAATATATTCAATAAATTATATATGTGAATTCAGTGGTTATAAATATCATTATGGACACAAATTAAATTGAGCATTTTGAAATTTAGAACTAAATTTCAAGTTTAAATTAAGTATTTGTTATTATTCAAATATTTGTCATTAGTTTCTATTTCGAAATTAAATATTACTTGAAAAATTATTATCTGAAAACGTGTCATGACGTATTTTTTATATTTAATTTTTTTAATGTTTTCCTGCACGTATTCCACACATTAGATATGACATAATGATAACAGCCACAGATAATCGCTTAGAAAAAATGTGTTTCTCTAAATAAACTTCAACAATAATGTTAAATATTTATTAAAAACTTTTCTGTCGCACAAAAATACAATTTAGGACAATAAATGTTTACACAGGAATTTTTTTTATTTCTTAAATTCAATTCATCGTCTACGAACAATCACAAAAACAAATAGCAAACCACGTAAACAAAAACAACATTCCCAAATAAGCACGACGTTTACGGTAAGTGTACTGTTGTATTTCATGTTTATGGATTAGAATTGGAACTAACCGATAGTATTGATGTAAACGTAAAAATATTTTCTATGGAAATGTTATCCAATAGCTCATCAAACTTTCAAATAAACAAACATACTCAAGGAAACGTTTTCTTTTAATCTAACAAAAAAACTGAGAATAGTTTGTCATTTTAATGCCGATAAGAATTGTATGCTGCCTGCATGATGTCAACGAGAAACAACTGACGCTTATTTACAAATTATTTAAACAACTTTTTATTTAAGCAACTAATTATGATGACTATCAGTTGATGGCTGTAATATAAATAAGATAATATGAACATCACTTTATCAGAAAATTATCACGAAAAAGGGTTGTCCACCCATTTGAGGTCCATAAATTGTTAGTGGATCTATGGTCTAAATTTTGCTTTATAATAAAATATTAAATCTAAATAAAATATTTGGACATGGGAATAATTTGTTAGACATGACCTATCAAAGTGGCCAAGAATAAGTTAAGCATCGTACAATTCTAGAAAGTTCAGCTGGAAAGCGCGAGCACAAAATCAACGCACAATTTTCGTATTTTAAGATTATTTTTAAATTTAAATTTAATTATTATTTTAAAATATATCCCACGTTCATTTATAAAAATGACTAATATTTATAACATATTTCCATTTTTAAAAAATAAAAAAAAACAATGAACTCTTTCATCGGATGGCCATATCAAATACATTATTTTGAACTTTAAAAAGCGATCAAAAAAGAGAGGCAAAAAACCCCTGGATAAGGGTTTTACCTTACTATATACCATTTATGAGCGTGAGTTATAATCCGGACTATTTTGACTGGTCATATCTTTGGAACTATTCCCATGATTGATTTGAAGTTTTCTCAAGGTCAATATTCATTACAATAAAATATTTAGGCTAAAATTAAGAAAAGAAATGTTAATCCCACAAGAGATTTTTTTGTCTTTCTTTAACGTAATGTGATATTATTGTTGCAAGGACTTGACATTTGGACCATCGGCGATTTATTAATTTATATTTGACTTTGACAGGCATATATTGACCCGCACTAACGTTTCCAAATATAAATTCCAACTTTGATATAAATCCATAACTTTAATATCTGTAATAGTTTTAAATATTCTAATATATAAATTGCTTAATAAATAAGCTATAAGTAATAGAATTGTTCGTTCAATAGAACTAACTGTTTACAGTTGACCTCCTATGGAAATTATTTTGTAGTTAACCAAGTCTGGCCTTCGAAGTCGTCGTAGTAAGACAAACAAAGAGGAACAAAATTAATTCAAAAAAATATTTATTTGAATGGCAATATGTTATGCTTCAAAAGTGGGTCAGTCAGCTATTAAACAGGCCTTCCAACTGTAATGCAAATTTTAATAAATATTCATAAATTACCCTCTAGGACTTTTCGCTGTGATTAGTAAAACACGTAAAATCATTTTTTTCTTCACCAAATATTACGAAAGTTAAACGTGGATAGGTACCGAAAACTTGTCATAAGTATTAGTATTGAAGCTATAGCATTAATTTTAAAACACATAAGTGTTTGAATACTTTAGTCACTGAAGAGTTATTTAATTATTATTGACAACCATAAGGGTTCCAATACCTTTAACTCTATTATAAAACTCTTCAAAAGTTCGTTGATATTCGTATCGATTTCTCGTCAAGAAAGTTCAAGTTGAGTTTCTTCAAGTATATTAAAATTAACAGTCTATGTATATAATGGCCAATAGGTTAAAATTTCAATATCTATTGATGTTATTTTTATTTTGTACTGACACGTTTTAGGTGTGGATGATTTACTGTAAATGAAACTTTCGTGTATATGGAGCCCTTACCACCCCAGTATTATTGATTATCAGGACACTTTGTGAATTATTGAGCAATAGCATTTTTATTGCCAACATCTAATAATAAAGTAATTTTTTTAAATATGAGTCAGTATGGATAAGTTTTCTTTTTAAAGTGATCTCATTCCCGTGCTGATTTGACAATCTGACCGAACTTTTAACAAACTGAAAACATTGCCGACTGAGCTTTTAACAAACGGATTAAAATTCCTGAAGAGTTATGAATATCACAGAATTATGTAAATATTTTTAAATTACAATATAAAATTAGTGTTCAAACAGAGTGTGTATTATATATTAAATAAGTTTCCACTTTTTGAAAAAAAAAATGTATATGCGAAAAACATTTTTAACATTTACGACATTAGTGCACACATATGTTTAGATCGATATCCACCTAACCACCTAAGCCTAACCTGTGTAGCTTATAATATACAGAATGTAGCTCAAGGATAGTATCAAGAAACACGTAATCAATAAAATTTACTATCTAGAAACAAGTAATCAAAAATAAACAATAATTGTTTAAATATGAATATTAGAAGATCAGAACCTATACTAATTTCGAATTTAAACTTACTTCCTCGTTTAAAGTGATCTAAAATGAAAAAAATATGTTACCTACACTGTATATATAGAAATACACGAAATGAGTAAAATATATGAAATGAGTAAAAGTTGCAAAGGAAGAACTTGTAAGGCTGGCAAGTATAAATTGTGTGGTGCTCAGTCCAAATTGTTCCGTGTTTGTGTCCAAAGTGGTTTGAGCGAAATATGCAAGTGACATTTCACAGCTTAAAACGCTATAACTATACATTAATTAATAAACCAAATTTACTTATAAAGAATTTAACACTTGTGAAATCAAATTGTTAAATATTTACCTTAATTAGTAACAAATACATTAGTGCTGTGAGACACTAAAGGCAAATGTAAGAATAATTTAACTCTTAATAAGTAAATTATTTTTAATCCCGATAACAAACAAAAACTTTTTGAAATTTTGATTATATTTAACCGTTCTGAACTTGTTTGGGGCCCTTACATGTAAAAGTAATAGCCACGATATTTAAAATATAAGTGTCGAATATTACCAAGCAGCACCAATTATTAATGAATGTATGTAGATAGATTGATATTTATTTAAAAATATTTGTTTTATTTCTCCTAAAATAAAAACAGCAACTTTTTATAAAAAAAATAACTGATTTCGAATAGTTACCAAATAAGGAAAATATAAGTACTCAGTTTGAACTTTTGCAATACAATATCGTTTCCGAACATAACAATATTTCCAAAATACTGTTACTGCCCAAGATTTCTGCAACAGATGCGGAGTCGATGCCTATCTCTTCCCCTTATCACAGCCATTTCTGACATTCTCTCTGACATTAGCATCCGCATTCACAGTTGAGTGTTACATTTCAGTTGGCACACACTCTAAAAATCTTTGTAATATTATGGAGATTGATTTATATTCGGAAACTCAATCGCAAAACTTTCAATTGATTACTCATATTATCATTACTTTATAATTTTCAGTGCACTTCTGATTCGGTGCTTATTTGAAGCAAGTTCAATTCTTTTTTGTAAAAATGTTTTATTTTTCCGTTTTTAATGCCGATAATGTCATATTTTACCACACTTTCATAAAGTTATGATGAATTAAATATTAACAATATCTCATTTATAATTTACTACACACACACACACACACACATATATATATATATATATATATATATACATACTTTCACTGCTGGCCAAGCGCAACACATACATAAACACAAGATTTTCTAATACCAAAAATCACTCATTGCGTCTAAAGAAGTTTTGAAATAGTGGAAACATTTCTAGTCGTTTTAAAGTTGAGTTGACTTGAATTTAGGTAAAACTCCTTGATTAGTGATGTTTATGCACACTATAAGAAACAAAATCATTATAAAATTACTATGATCTCTATCTTGGACTATGCGGTAATCGTCTGAAGTCTGAACTACTTAACCAAAAAATTTTAAATTGTATGCAATTCATATTTAGCTTTATGTTGTGTTTGGTTAAAAATCAGCAATTAAATTTGTCATCTATCTACTAATGGAAATGATCTTTTAATAATAAATTTGTCTAGCAAAATAATTACAAGACACTAAAGAATATTTGTACTCCGTCTTTATCATCGAAAAATTCCATGGTGTAATTCACAAATTATTATAAATACATGAAGAGATTCATGACCGTGAAAAAATTATCAGTCCTAGAAATCGTTGACTTTTGAATTATTACTTCGTAATATAATATGCGTGCATGCTTCCGAGTGAGAGTGCATACGTGCGAGCCTGTGTTCGTGCATGTATAAATTTTGTATTCAAATTTGTACTAAAATATGACAAAAATGTTAACACATAACCTTCATCCCAAAATATCCTCGAAGAATTCATTAACTTTGGGTTACATCAATGGGGTTTTAATCAAAATTATTTCTAAAGCCTAAATATTGGTATAAATAGTTATTCAAATACCTGAATAAAAGTTCGAAATCATGATCCTTAAGCGATTTGTTCTGTAAACAACCCTCGCCAAAAAACCCTGCTATGCTTCTAATGCCACACTATATATATATATATATATATATATATATATATATATATATATATATATATATATATATTATATATATATTTATATATATATATATACACACATATATATGTATGTATATATATATATATGCGCCGACAGTATCATGTGCACGTTGAACGCTAGGATTACTGTGCAGTATGACAATGAGCACATAATCAATATTTGCGTTTAAAAATTTTATATTATTTATTTTTTAATATATAACCTCTGCAATACATCATGCAATGAGTATTTCAAAGTGGCTTAGGTGTAATCTTACTAGCGTGGTAAAACAGATGTTTAGTTGTTCGATAATATTTTTGTGGCATATTTTAAAATTAAAATTCTATAACATTTTATAAAACCACTGTTATTTCATAGTTTTAAGCTTTCACTTCGGTCAGCAGTCCCGATGACTGCCTATGTTTTTTTTTTGCTTCTATAATATTACCATTATCTCTTTTATTCTTAAGAGATTAAAAATAGTTTCGAACGGATTTTTCTTTCTGAATATTAATATAAAATAAGTAGCTGTGTAAAATTAATAAATTTTGTCTATCCCAAATTCAGGTACTTTAACCAAGAAAATATTTTAATACATTTAAAGAAATAATAGTGAGTAATTAGTTAATAATTTTAATCATAGA
Source organism: Druceiella hillmani (assembly GCA_039881145.1). Taxonomy (NCBI): domain Eukaryota; kingdom Metazoa; phylum Arthropoda; class Insecta; order Lepidoptera; family Hepialidae; genus Druceiella; species Druceiella hillmani. The sequence goes on along the minus strand of JAYKKI010000044.1, from coordinate 17,923,942 downwards.
ATTTCTGGGTTATATAATGTATTGGTATATACAAAACTAACGACCAGTCTCGAGTGAAGCCATAAAAACTTTTCTTAATGTGTGAATAGCAGTAGTAGTAAGGCTCTCGGTGGACGCTGTTGTAAGTGTATTTTTGCAATGTTAGCTTGTTCAGTATGTTTATATTTTAAATTCCTTATCAATAAGTCTACTATTTAAATTTACATTTATTCATAGCAAACAGAAATAAGAACATAATATAAAAGATTAACAGGATTCGGTCTCGTGATGTTTGCTAAGAAAAACATTTTGACACTTTAATTTTAACATCTGCACGAATTGATTTCTTACTTCTCGACAAATTATTAATTTTATATAATATAATTTTGAAAATGGAATTAAAATTAATTACTATTTGTACTTTATTGCTTAATAAATTTACAGAAAAATTAACTAACGAAATACAGATACATAAAAAAGTAGCACGTATAAGACATGTCACGTTTTCCTATATCTGTCTTTTTAACAACCAAATAGAGATATTTCAATTTTTAGAATTAGGCAATAATGAAGAAAAACTATATTACATACCATTTAGTTGAACAGTTATTCGATAAAATCAATTTCAATAAATATATATTTACATTAACTTCACTAAGGAGATCGACTTTCACATGAGAGATTGACTTCATATAATGTGAATAATGCCCAAAAACTAACACGATAACTAATTTTATGAGTGGATATTGGTGCCTTCACTTCAATATTAATTAAGTTTTCAAACCCTCATTAAATATAAATAATATTCAACTGTGCATAATAAAAATATTACTGGGAGAAAATAAATTTGTTCTTATAGAGTTGCATTGTTGTGAAAAATATTGAACGGCAGTATTAAAACTCTCGATCTATTGATAGTTTTTCTTCCATTAACTAAACATTCCTAACAGTTTGTACCTTTTCTTGAACATTTAGGTTTCAATCACTTCATAAGCGCAGACCTCATTGAAACTTTCATAATTATCAAACTCTCAAAATCTGCTTTGGTTTGAGAGCTAACTAAACTCTGTTGCAGATACCCATAATGGATGACTAACTTATTTTTTGTCATTAACAGTATTATGCCAATTTCTGTCATTAACTGTATTATGGAGAGTCGCTCCAGGAGGGTACTTCGATATCATTTATTTGATTTTAAAATATCTTCATTAAATATTATTCTCTCCGTCTTATAATACTGTTATTGCACTTTGTAACAGAAATATCATATTTTTTAACAAATTAAATTATTTCCTAACATATTTTCTGGTAACCCTTGAAAGACATCACAACCCTTACAATTTCTTTTCTTTTAGTCATATATATCAACCTACGAAATTATATTCATGGAGGAAAATTTTATTATATTTGGTAATAAAAAAATTACATACTATTTGTAACTGTCGATATTTCTAATTCCAACAATAATTAATTCCATTTACAACCCGATCCACATTTTCACCCCGAAGCAAATGACTCATTCGGATAGTTTATTGTCAAATGATAGAATAATGTAATTCGTACCGTAGTACTGATCCCTAGGTGTAATTTAACTTGTGTGCCACTAAACCCTTATAAGGCTGAAAGTGAAAACCCATAACTGAAATAACATTTAACTGAAACTGTACCCTCAGTATCTTTGATATTCTAATGAGAGGCTACTTCACTGGAATATTTCAGCAGCAACGCGTTACAAATAATAATTTGCATAAAAGGACCTCTAAGCGTTTTATTTTTTTATAATAATTTTGCGAAATTCATTGTTTCTTTTTTATTATCCGACTACGGTGAAATACAAAGAAGGTAATAATTTTTACTATAAGTATAAATATAATGCTAAAAATATAATATATAATGCTAAAAATATTTGTAACCGTTTCTTTATATATCGCAGAACTTTTAAAAATGGAACGATTCTTATATGTTAGATATGGATTCGTCTACGAGTGATATTGGTTAATGGAATTAAAAAATTATCTAGAATTAAAAAAAACTGGTGGATTTTAGAGGCTAAATTGTTTGATTGAAAAAATTTATTTTAAATGAAAAAAAAATTAAGCGCAGCATCGGATAGATCAAAGATACATTAAACTACATGCTGCACCTTTAGAAAAAAAGTTACTCCACTGAAAAGTTATAACTTTTGAGGAACGTTTAATATTTAGGGTATTCTGTAAGTAGTAGCGATTAGTGTGACAGACCAGGATATTTGCTTGCGTATTTACTACTATTTTATAATTTACAGGTTACGGGTAATGCTTGTTTGGCTCTCTTGTTTCAATTAACTCAGTTTCTTTTTTTGAGTTCGATTCGTTAAGGCTGTCAGCTTAAATCGAATTTATTTCTCAATATTTAATTTTAAACTAGATAGACTGACAAAAAAAACTAAAATTGTGGTAACTCTTTAGATTTATATTCCTTCATCAGTAAGAAGTCACGATGATGGACAAGACTGAGAGACAACACTTCTTTTGTCGATTTTTAAATTAAAAGAATGACTCGGTTTAAATCTCGATAAAAGTGATTTAATGATTATTGTATTTTATGTAGATTTACGATTGTGAAAATCATATTTGGTGGTAGAATATTTTACGTAAAACAGTATAACTTCAGTTTTGGACGATATTCGTCAGGCAGGACATACACCGAGATCCGGCAGAGCTGAAAACCTTTCTGGCGTAATTTTATATAACTTTCAAATGTGCACGTGTCTCACATAAGCGGGAATATGACATCGTTACATATTTGCGCATGTCAAAATGTGTCTTATCGCTCACACGCCGTTGGTAAAATTAATCGATACCACGTTGAAACAGTTCATTATCAGAATACTTTTAATAGCTAGGAAGAGTTGCAATTAAAATCATCAGAAAACAGAAGACATAAGGGAAGTAATTTATCACAATGAGAAAGAGAAATTTATCTAAATTGTCGCGCACACAAGCAAGATTTGTAATATTTGAAAAGCAGCGTAGTTTATAAATATATTAAATTCGTTTTGTTTTATTTCTATGCTGAATAGAATAGTATTAATATAAAATTAGAAAAGAACATGGTTAAATTATCAATAAAATGCTTTATCAATAAAAAGAACAGAACAGCAGTATTCAATACAGTATTTTTACAACCAATACCTATTTATATAATATATACCTATTAAAATATTCCAATTAAAGTATTGTATGAAAAAACCTATTGTATGAAAAACGAATACCTATTAAAGTATTGTATGAAATGTATGAAACGATACCTATTAAAGTATTGTATGAAATACGAATTTTGCCTCAAAAGAAGGCCGTTACAATGCCGAGCGTCTTCGAATAAAACATCCAGCGTCGAATACGGTAAATTATATGGACATATAGAGATGAGGGCATATAAAAATGTATATACATATAGATGCTTTGTACGTCTGGGCGAGGACAATATCTTTGAAATTATTTTGCCTTAAAACCGCAAATACTGTGGAGCGGTTTCCTTCGAATCCTGTTGATGGTTTTGTCGGATTTTAATTGAAATTCTAGGTTTACTTTGGACCAATTTAAAATGTTTAATTTCAAGTCACATTCAGAAATATGATGACGCAACTCGATAAATATGATGAAATAAAATTAAAAAATTTTCAGAGCTCCGTATTGAAAGCGTCCGAATCTTATAGTTATGAAAATGCCACATGTCTCCCCCTTTATCTGCCAGAGTAGCATGTAGCTTTTATATGGTTATAGAGTTCAATTTTTTACATATTATGTATTCTCCAAAACCTAAAATAATTTATGTATTTTCCAAAAATTGTATTTAATGTTATGTATATTTTTTTGATTTATAGATTTAATGGAACTTCGAAAATTTTATTTTCTATTATATTATTAAAAAGGATTCCAAAATACTAAGAAAAAATGTTGAAAGGTAATATTATGTTAAAGGTAATGTTACCATCAAAAAATTTTGTTATAAGTCTGTTGTGACATTAGATCTCATTGACTATTTAGATACCTAGAGGTACGTTAAAAATCTGTTCTTTTTATTGATAATTAGGTTGTTTTATTATAATTTAAATAATTTAGGTTTTAATACAAATACTTTTTTTCTACTAACTCTTGAAATATAATTAAGTAAATGTCAATGTTTACACGCGAGATGTACAATAATATCAGTATTTAAAAAGAATTTAAATGAAACTATATATAATATAACAATAAAATTGCTGAAGTCGATGATTTAATAATGTATCAATGAGAGGCAGTTCGCAGATAGTATTTATTTTGAATCCATAAACATATAAACTTGTGTGTATTAAAATATTATAGTTTATATTCGATGGGGAAAACGCTGGTTATTAAAATTTAAAGATTATTTAAGTTTATTCGAATTGAGTCAAAGAATTCTTAAAATTAGCTATAATTTTTATTAATACTGTAAGAAATGTTTAGAATACTGGTGTGTGGAATTCATTGTCAATTAATCAAATTTAGTTTACAGGAAAAGTTACTTTAAGAAAACAACGGTATACAACAGGGAATAAATACCCTTTAGACCCAAGAATTTAGTACAATTTAATTAATTCAATTCCTTGATACGATTGTTTTATTTCATTTAAAAGAAATAAACTCTCATTTCATTCAATATTCATTAACCTACACACGACAATAAAATTAAAAGAAGTCTTTAAAATTATTTAAATTCCTGACCCTTTTATTTTCATATTTCAATTTCTTGTCTTTGTAAAAATGTCATGAACGTTAAGTTCATGATCTGTTAAAATATATAGATGTTTGTGATGGTTTTTTATTTACATCAGCAAATCACTTATTTTAAATTAATGTTTTCTGGTACATAAAGTTTTTTATTTGAAAAATAAATATATTTACTAAAAAATGGATCCTTTAACCGATTTACAAAAATTATAAAGCTAAATATAATTTTTTCACACTTATGGAAAAAAATATTCGTGTCTGACAAGTCCTCAACTTTGTATTGACATTCGATGTTAAAGAAACGATCAACACATTGTGGTTCATTTGACTGCTCCGCTTTGATAACAAACTTTAATGCGGGGGCCATAAATTGACCGTTCCCGAAGTTATAACAGGCTCATGAAGATTTTCGCGTTGATGCTTTCGTACTCACAATAACGTAACTCAATTTTAAGTTGGTCAAATTGATTTTTAGACTGTGACATTGAGTAGCGGGTGTGGTAGGTAAATTAAAGTGTAACCATTTTACGTTCGATTGCTGACGGGGTCACAAATAATTGCTTTTGTCACAAAAAAGAACAGTAAAATTATACTCTGATTCAACTAATATTGTATATTTATAATCTAAAAGTAGTAGAGAAACTGAATGCTAAACATCCATTCTGTGTGACATGAATGAGACCCTTGGGAGATTTGGGCGAAATGTGACAAAATCACGTGTTGGACGTGGTGTTAAAGTTATTAGCTTGATAAAAAACATTTTGAAATATTTAAGGAAAAACTACAGTATGCATACAAACTAAATAAACTATAATTAAGAAAAAGGAACAGAATAGAAACGTTAATTTATTTGATTGTTTAAAATATTACGGTCAAAATACTCTAATGATTAAAATTAATTATAGTTTAAAGCTCAAGGTTCTTTTCTGCATCTGCGTTTCATACTTTTGCTAGAGTTAGTTGAATATAACTTTAATTTAGTTGAATATATCTTGAATTAGTTTCCCTACCTGCCACTACTACTGTAACCAGGTTGCAGACTTATAATTCCGATATTTAATATTATTATTAAACAGAAAACATCTACAAAATTTTCATTTTACATCCACTACGAGAAATAATAATTATCAAAATTTCCCAAATAATATCAAAAATATGCTGTAGCGATGACAAAAAAAATGTTAAATCCGCAGTGTTCCATACCATAAAACTATACTACTACCACTAGACATGCACTACACCATATCAAACATTAATCAAAACAAGAAATTACACCATGGCAAATCCAGCGCACTTGTGGAGTTAAAATTTGGTAAAAATCATCGAATATACATACGAGTATATCTAGACTGCCCCCACATCAGGTATGACTGGTGAACATCTGTCTATGCTCCCACTTTATTTAAAAATTATAAAAGGGTCGAACTCATACCTAGCCAGAGTGCTTTTTTTTAATTTCGTTTGAAATCCCGCAATACGCCTTCAATGTCGTTTCAAAATATAATATAGCAGGCAATATTATATGCATTTACGAATGAAATTATGTCCTACCGTAAGCGTCACCTTTGTTAGTAGGTGTCCGTAGACCGTATTAATGAACAATGAGGTGTATACTGCGCACCTTTCCCTTCCGGGAATTACACCGGAACCCATTCTGATCCAGTACGTAATAATATAATCTTATTTAACATTTTTCCTATTATACGTCGTAAGAACTTTTAGTGAAACAAAAATATTTGCTGGTAGACATGTGGAAAAAATAGAGGCCGTTATATTGACCAACGATTATTTACGGTTCTATTAACAATCTCTTTAACTACATGTCCAAACAAATATAGTTTTAGGCAGTTTGAATGCCAGAAATGTGTTAATTCAACTAAGTACAAATATTTTAATAAAATATTTATATTTGTTGAATTAACACATTTTCTGGGATTCAAACTGCCTACAACTACATTCGTTAGATCATGCAGTTATAATATAAAGCAAAAAATGTATGGGGATGCATATTATTACAAGATAGCTGGTTTGTCCTTGGAGAATTCTTATCATTTTATTGATGATCTGGATGCTTGGGATAACGAAATATCTCGTAAATTACGTAAGTTATAAAAGTGAATTTCTAAACCTAAATTTAAAATGGTAGTAAAGTTTAAATTAGTAAAGTGTAATTAATTTTTTTCCCCTTTATAAATGATTTTTGGTTTTAATAAATAATTATATATAAATAAAAAATAATAACTTATCCACTATCAACAACGAAGACCAAAGTTAATGTGTATTTAAGTGGTATAACATCGAAGTGTAATTTCTCATTAAGTAATAAAGGTGTTTCTACCTCTTTTTTCCCAAAATTATAAAAATGTAAGCATTAAAAAATTTGTTACCATCTCTTATACTAAAGTTATTTTGGGAAAAAAAATCGTAATTCGTTTGATTGATAAAAATGCTCAGGTGCTCGTACACATTAATGTAGCCTTCACCTATCCTATTATCAAGAAGAGAAGATGAATCCAGTGGATGTTTTTAATTTCATTACACATTCAGAAGACATCGATTGAACTCTTTTATTATACTCCCCCTGTGTGTTTTATTATAAAATGTATGACAGGTTGATAATTTTATGTTCGTATACTTCTTTTTTTAAATGCCACATAACAATCATCTAAATATAAAATTGTATATCGTAGACAAATACATATTATTTGTAAAATAGTTTACAAGATTTAAATGTTAATTAATGTACTACATATTATCAGTATTACTGCGATGACAATTTATTTTTTTTATTTTCTTTCTTTTCTTTTTTCAAGTTGGACTATTCAAGTCTTTTTCAACATGGCTTTATTTAACCTCCAACTTCTATATGCTTTTATGTCTTAATGAGGGTTAGAAGGTGTATTTTACACTAAACTGTACACTATAATGACAATCACATATCTTTATCTTCATAATAGTCCCTGATGCTATAATAAGCCTTTGAAATAAGCACGTGTTAAATATGCGTTTAAAATTCCGCTGTGGGAAGGTCTATTATATCCTCAGGTGACTTGTTAAAAAAGTGAATCAGGAAAGTCTTGTTAGTAATTTTAATCTAAATTTAATATTATTAATTTTTTTTTATTTCTTGTATTAGGAGCATTGATATCAGATAATTTAACAAAGAATTTTAAATTCTTTTCAACATACAATAGGTTTTCATAGATATTTAACGACGGCACGGTTAGAATATTTGCCTCTTTAAAACGGATAAAAGGTTCATAAAGTTGGATGACGGTCGCCTATATACATATATTATAATATATTCATCCATTTCTACACAGGTAATCTCGTACACGCATGCAATGGAACATTACGGGGTTTCTTTCCTTTCTTTAAACTATAATTTATTATTATGTAATATTAATGCGCCTCCTCCTTCACACACTATTGAACATACTGGCCACTGAAAAATTGTCCGTACTAAAATTCACATTATCCACTTTAAGTCATATTTCAGTAAAACATAATGTCAATATGTCAGCTTTATATTTTTCAACTAATAATTCGATGTCTAGAATTTTGCCAGAGGAACGATTTATGTTTTATAATTAATAACAAATTTAAAATACTTCTCTGTTTTTTTATTTAATGGTGTGAATTAGTATCCACAATATCATTCTTATTACATCTCGTATCCTTATCGTAAACATACGTTATAATATCTATAATAGAGTCAATACAATAAGCTAGTGGTCTAGCCAACTCAACTAAATATATTCTAGACATATACATAGTATTATAAAATTATGATTAAAACAATTATTGTCAAAAAATTTAAACTTGTCACTATGACACAATAATATTGTCTTATTTTGTTTTTACGAGAGATACACGGAAGAGAACAAAGAGTTATATTATTAACGCCCAGGTTAGAAAAAATGGCAAAGCTATTTATTATGTCTCTTTTTCACTGATGAACTATTATCTATTAACAAAACTATGTTAGTATTGGAATTAAATTTAGAACTTGCTATATTTTTCATTATTCGCCTTTAAGTTGCGCCAGGCAAACAACAATTCGTAACCAAACCATGTCTCGGATTGTTTACTAAGGACCCAAGGCCCTTTCCAATTCTACCCGAATAAATAACAGTGTTCATTTTGTCAATTGGAAGACTGTTACAGAAGTCCACATTCGGTAATTCTTCAAGTTGAGAGTCGTAAAGTTAGAATAGTTATTAAATTTATAAATGTATAAAGACTCGAGGCGCTCCTAATTATAAAGACTCAAGGCGCTCCGTATCATATTTACATAGTGAAATTAATTCACAAGTAGCTTTAATATAGTCCTGCATATCTTTTTGAGAAATTTCATATTTGTTATTAAAATCATTTATGTGATTTTCTAAATTTAATATTTCTGGCAGCAGTCTCTGGGTGTCAGCTTCGTATAATTTTCTATCCTCTTCCATTTTGGATTCACACTTTTTATGTTCCTTGGATAATTTCATGCGTTCTTTTCTTAAGTGAACATTCCTGTAAAAACACTTGTTTCTTAATTAATTTTTGCTACCTTCTTAAGTGTTTTATCACTGTTAAAGCCTGTTCTACAAAAATGTCCTGTTTTACCAAGTAATCTTCACTTGTTAAGTCCATAGTATGAATGGACTCAACAGAAAAAAAAACTCCCGATTGCAAGATATCAATTCTTTATACAGACTATCTGAAGCATCAGCTTGCACGTATTCTTTTTGATGGTTGAAATCTGAGATTATGTTTTGTGCCTCATGTAGATTTGCTTCAAGCTCTGATATTTTTCTTAGAGCCTCTTTACATGTCTCAATACAATACAAGTACAAGTACAATTACTAAGTGATACAAGGATTTTGCATAGCTGATTGTGTTGTTCTAATACATCCACCAGTTGTGAGTGGATCTCCAGTAATTCGTTTTAAGTCGAATATTTTTATCCATAACGCTCTGAACCTTCTATCTCACTATCTTCTCTTTTTTATACACGCTGTTTACATAAACCTTTAGTTTCCTTGATTTTAACGTAGCTCGGAGCCTATATTCCACCTCCAAAGCTGCTACTTTACATGTAATCTTTTGCATTTCATATTTATCCCTGCTTCATCGAAGCAGGGATAAATATGAAATGCAAAAAAAGGAGGAAAAGAAGCAAAAAGAAAAAAAGGATCCAAGTCAGATCTACTTGTAAATGAAGCGAGGCGCACCTTCGCACCGACTGCTGCGCTACGACAGAGGCTGCTTAAACGGTGAAAGCTGCAGTCGGTTATAGGCACGATGTTGATATCGGTGCGGTTGGCAGCTGTAGCGTAGTTTGTTTACGAATGGTCCTTTGTACGTTCATTCGCGTCACTCAATTACCGGTTGAATTTTGTGCCACCCTCTTTTTTTATTACCACAAATTAGCTTTAAACTTTGAGTTACACTTTAATTAATTTTATTTGAGTTTTAGTGTTTTAATTAACCACAGAGACCTCGAGTGTGCGTGCCTGTCACGAACCGTTTCTTAACTATTAATTTATTACGCTTTTCTTCCCAAAAATATTTGATTTTTGGCACCATCCATGTACAATCAACAATTAAATAAACTATAAACATAAAATGTCACTACAAACTTTGTATGTGTCAATAGATAACTCACTTAGGCATCTAATTACAGCTTAACGTAATAATGTTAATGATTATCTCTATTAGAGGGCCTTTCGAGTCTTTCCTTGTACGTGGCGGGTTTGTTTCAAGCCAGGAAGGGTTCTAAGACGATTCGGATGGTGGCTTGGGAATAAATATTATACTTAATCATAAATACCTTTATTGAGCATTCTCAGTTTATAACAGGAAAGTGTTTTGCGTAATATGTTTAACAATGTGTAAATGTCCTGGGAAATCGGTTTTAAATAGACTATTATGTGTTAATAGATAAAACTGTTGGGATCAATTAAAATGTTTTTTTATTAATAATTTAATCAATATAACAAAAGTATAAATGTAATTTCAACATGTCGAAATCAGAAAAAGATATTTCAGAACTCCTGTTTCCAAATGAGAAAAACATATAATTAAAATTTGGGTTATACATTCTTTATGGTAGTTAGTCTTATGGACATTCTTTATGGTAGCCTACAGCCCAATTCTAAGCAATGTAGTCGGGCGAGTTTTCTGAAAGATTAAAGCAATTTTAATGATACTTCATTTGTTCAAATCACATTATCCGTTCTGGATCTAGAAAGTACCATTTGAACACATCCAAACACATGCAGACATGCATACTTGAATTGAAAAACAAAATACCCTTCTTGATATGTTGGATAAATTAATTTCAGAGCATGGTACAAATTTTGTCAACATTGATTAGTGAAATTGTTTGGAATTATCTATGTTTTAATCACAATTAAATGAAACTACGTTATATAGTATTATTTCTACTTTCTTTAAGTTTTTTACCACGACCTAGGTTTCGTTGTGTTACATCTTCAGGTGGGCTATTAGCAAAGAATCTTTGCTAATAATGAACAAATTGATTTTCGAATTCTTTTTATTTTGATGTAAGTTTCGTGTAGAAAAACAAATTGCCACAGAGGACATTAAATGACGATACGGATTGAATACTAGAGCGGTAACTTCCAGTTACGTAACTGTTTATAAGGATTCAATAGTGAAAGAGGAAACCTAATCATTTCCATATGTTCGTCCATCCTTCCGTTTGTTACAATTTTAAACATTTTTGTACTTTTTGATGCATATGATGATGTACATGAATTTTTTTCCAAAACTAATTTATAATTTTTTTTGCATGCTGGCATATATTACAATGGGCATCAAATTGCAAAAATTAGTATATTGTTCATCATTTTTCCTTTATAAAACTCTTTTCAAAATGACAATATGTCATGTGCAAAGCGTCCCCTGTTCTAATTTTTTGTCCATGAATTTGTAAAGTACAAAAATTCTTTTAATAAAATGTGGTGAAAATTTTTGTATAAAATTTCTTCGTTTGAGATATATCAACAACATCAAGACATGCAAATGATTACGGAACTCAACGTATCCGATAAGCGCTGATCGGTTTCCCTTATTGATTGCATTAGAAGTTGCATCTACTAATGTGGAATGGTTTAGTAAAATGATTGCGCTCTCAATATTTCTAATCTACATTTTAAAATATTATCTTTTATTATGATCGTTGACTCTCCGTGTTAGTACAAATTACAATAAACGTATTTCATCTACAAAATTTCTCAGAAAAGCACTGCTATTTGCAATATATTTTCATCTGAAATATAGTCGAAATAATTACATATGTATTTCGTGTTTGTGGATTTTATTTATTTCTGTATTTGAATATATCTAATTGACACATACTGCAGACTTATCGCTACAAGAACAATCTCTTACAGCTAATCAGAATACCAGTCCAGCCCTGCTCGACAAGCGCTGACTAAGACATAATTAGTAGACGTTGACCTTTCATGTCAGCAAACAATCAGTTTATAAGTAGATATGAAACAATTTTTCTAAAAAGCTTCAATTATCTGCAGTTTCACTCTACTACTATTGGAATTGTGCGGAGAAAACTGGTGGAATTATTCTGTTTGATATAATTATTCAGTCAGTTTGAAACTTTGCAAAATAAGGTCCTAAGTACTTTTATTTTATATTAACGTTGCTCAGTAGACGTACCTCTGGCAGTATTTGAGATAAAAGAACATACTTTATTGGAAATTGCGGATCTTTTCGCCAAATATAATTTATTGAAATAATATGTTTTTGGTATATTTAAAATATTTAACTCTATTTCAAGTGTAAAAATAACATTCATATTACAATAAACATTCTCAGTTTGTCAATAGAGAATAAAATGAATAGGTAATTTTATGTTAACATGTATTGAAGATACAGAGGAAAATTAATGTCAAGATATTAGATATACATTTAACGCAAAGTTCTACATTAAAAAGAATAAATAATGTAACAGTTTAATGTCAGAGTTAATATCAAACACCTCAAGTTTAATGTCAAGATGTCATTTAATTAGTTTAATTATCTTTCTTAAAATATGAATGTATTAAAAGAGAGTAGCATTTATATAGGTCGGTATCTCATGTGTGGTTGTGTTCCCGGATGTGTTTAATTTCAGAATCATTTCCCTTACCAGTCGGTTTATCCACGACCTTCCCTCCATAGAAAATACTGAACGAAGACATAGAAAATATAGCTAACATCTATAAGCCATTTAAAAACCTTATTCGATCCCTATTTCACAAAATATCTATCTATCTTTGGCGGACTCCCGTATCTGGGGGGTTGAACTTCATCACCCTAGAAATTAATATTGAAAATACTTTAAAAAATTTACAAATAGATTTGAAAAATTTCGTATCCTTAAAATGTTTATTTTCTAGATACTTTTGATAACAATTTGAAAACAAAACTTCCGAGAAATTTTTTTTCTTGTCAATATTTAATTTCTTTGCTGGACTATTTATCTAAACATATTAAAGACAAGCCGTTATAAATAATTTTTAAGCAAGTAACTTCTAATTTCTTGTATTTCAAGTTAAGGTAACTAACCTTATTAAAGTTCGTCCTCGACTATTTCACTTGAAATTAAAATACGAATTATAATAAATCAATTTCACAAAATTTTAAATTTTACAAACGATTCATTTAAATGTTTTATTATGGCTTAATGTTATAAATGACAGAAGAAGTAACATGAGTAACTATTAGAAAAAAAAAATAAGTTGTCATAAAAATGTTTGTCATAAAAATCTCCGTTGGAATTATCAAAGTATCCGTAAAACCATAATTTAACTTATGTAATATCGGATAATATTACAAAACAATAAAAATATGACGTAAATTTCGCACTATTCAATAAATATTTTAAAATTACAACCTTTAAAAGTAGTAGCAATTATCCAAACGGTACAGTCGAAATGAAAAAAATGGAAAACACAAAAGTTTTTTACCAGACTTGAAATTGCCTTTGAATTTATTTAATATTCATACAACCAAACAATTAATAAATAGTGTTTTATCAATTTTGTGCATTTTGTTACATAGCTTTATTACTTTGAGCCAGCAACGATCCTTTTTGTTACATTTTATGACAACGTTTTAAATTACATGCTATTTACTTTGCTAGAATCAGCATAAATGATTTAAAAATAATTTAATTATATTAAAATCTCATGATACCGGTCTTCAGTGTAATTTCAAAACATAACGGAGGGATCATTATTTAAATGAATTCATGAATGAAATTATGTTCCATTGAAAGCTACCCCAGGACCCTTGTTAGAGCACATCCGTCAGCCGTACAAATGAAGGGTCGTCAAGGGGCCAGACGGTAACGGCGACCACAACGTCCCGCTCGTATCCACCCGCGACCTGGTTCTTTGTGGGCGGAGCGCCGACAGACCGTGTTTAATAAATATATTTATGTGCTAACCTTTATACGTCAATTATCTGCAGTGTGAAAATTTATTCACACCTAATCAACATACATCTATTTAGTTGTGCCGCCTACGTTTAGTTCCCATGTGTATTTCGACTTACTGACCATTTTATTTATCACTAGCTGTGCCCGTGTCTTCGTTCACGTGAACATTTGGAAAATATTATTAACTGTAATAATTATTAAATGTTGTTATAATACATACACACAATAATAATAAAAAATTGTTTTTCAAGTGCGCTTCGTATTGATTGCAATGAAACAAATATGGCACTTTAGGCTCTTTTAAAACCCGTATGAAAATCTTTTCAGTGATTCCTGTGTGATGCGAAAATAAATAAACACATCATTACGCAAACAAATAAAAGAATAAAAACTTAAACAAAATATTTGTGCGTTCTCCTACTGTTTTATGTATTCGCTATTTATAATAGCAACAAATTAAAATACTTCTAAATATGTTGCAGCAAGTTGCAAGAAGTTTGCTATTAAAATACCTGAAAATTCAATCAATGAAACTATATTGTTTTCAGTAATAATGAAAGTAGAACTCAGTGTGGCAATGAAGTTAGAAATATATCCACAGAACACCTGAATTAGCTTATGTACGTGAATAATTTATGTTTACGAGGAATTTTATGACATACACAAAAGGTGACTTATTTTCAAAATTAATATACATTATGATTTGATCGTCAAAATTAATACATATTATGTTCCTTCCTTAATGGAAATCAGTGGCTGTACGAAATATAGTGCTGGTTTCGATGAGTATGCATGGTACTAAAATTAATCTTCATCATGATCCGATGAGAGTAAGGTGTTTCTGGAATGCATGTGGAAAGATTCAAATGATAGACGTGTGATGGGCGATGAAGTATGAATATAGAATAAAAAGGGATGTTGAATGAAATACGACAAATTGATACACCGATTTTTTGTTCAAGATTCGACAAAGGAATAATGATAACATCAAAGAAGGACGAGCATTGTTTGATATTTATTGCGGAAATCGAAAAAAATATTTTCAAAATCTCATAATTGTACATAGGAATATTGGTACGTATACCACTAATATTATATTATATTGGTAGATACATGACATGTCGATTTTTTTATATCACACCTACCTTTTTCATTTGTTTACGTCTTTATTTCCTTTGTGTCATTAAAGTGTGTAATTCTTGCGGGAATATAATTTTAAAGGAACTATTTAAATTCTGTTTTTAGGATCAAATGATATAAATATTCATAAATAATTCAACAGAAATACTATGTAACAACATAAATATTTTGTATTAAATGTTTAAACTTGGCTATGCACCCAAGCGCATTCTCAACTGCAGTGGAAGTTCATCTCGTATTTGATAGATTTATTTTTGTTAAATAATTCTCCTTAATATTACCTACTTCCATCGATAAAGGTTTATTAAAATATTTTGTAAGTCATCGTATTATTTCAGGTAGGTAAACTGTACGTAACGACATACGTAAACCGCTTCTTCATTAGAGCGAGTATAAATATTTACACTATGTTTAATGGAACTGCAAAAGCACATTTATTTACAAAGGATTAATTCTAAGTTAAAACAGGAACAAAAGTCGGAAAGCGTAGTTAATTAACAAGCTAGCATTCAATTTAATTACTTCAAGGTAAGTGCCGCTTTATTTTCTAATGAATTTTTATAAATTGTTACTTTAAAATTCCCCGTGTTTTATAACCTTACGGTGAATGAATTAATGTGACTTCTTTGTAATTCTTAATAATCTTATTTTTTCTATATCATTTCGCTAAAGTTGTCTCAAAGTTGTTTTATTAAATAAAAAAAATCAACCGAATGTTATTGAGTATACAGCGATCAATAATTTCTTATTTAATAAGCAGCGGTGTTTTATATTCGGCTTAAAGTTGTCACGGAAACGTTTAAGAGTATGCTTTACTTTTTTTGGTTACAAATATTAATTTGTAAAATTTCGCCCCAGTTAGAAAGGTGAGTTTGAATTAAAAATAATAAGAAACCGTGTAGGACATATGAAAAAAATAAAGATGAAAACAAAAATAAAAAAATATTACGTCCCGAATGGGCTACCGCTAGGAACTTAATTAGTTTAAATTAAATTTCATCACACAGAAGTTAATTTTATTGCATGTCGTTATCTTCATATATTGTTCAGTGTTATTTAAATAATTATTTAGCAGGTAGGAACCAAATGCCGTTGTATGAAGGCACCGTTATTATTATGGATGTAAAAGTTGAAATACAGTTTAGGACCTTTTTTTTCTTTCCGATGGAAAGAATTTTTTAAACAAAATTTTTACAATTTAAACGTTTTTCTTAACAGTGTGTCATTTATGTACTTATGTAGTAATTTCACTTTTCAACAACTTTCCTTTACACTTTATATTACCACCGGGAAGTTGTTTTGAAGGTATCCAACTATTTTTGCTAGCCTGCAAACTTAAAAGCTCAAATTTGTTTAACAAATATATACAATTTCTGTGAACTATTATGGCATAAGAAAACCTATTTTGTATTATAGGACCGAAGGGTGGCCTAATATAAATAATATTACGGCGCTATGTTAAGAATAGCAAATAAAGTATAAAAGAACAGAAAGTATCGATATAGATTGTCTGTATTAGAATTCTTATTCCTTACGCCTTGCGTTTATCATGTTTTTCATAGTCGCTTAACCTATTCGATGTGCCCATCGTCAGATACCACTATCGTCAAAGACCAATATTTGAAGATTAGGAGGATCCCCATATGGATTGAAAAATCGTATGCTATTTTAGTTCGCGGCTATGTGAGTATAGGTATATTCTATATTCACAAATGACGACAACTTTTAACTTTAGCTGCCCTTATCATTCACTTCTTTAAGAAAATGTAACTTTTGCCTATGTTTGCTCCTAATCTATTTACCTGACTTTAACGCAGTTATTTCCTGTTAGTTTGTTTTTCTCACATATTTTAGTTTATTACTTACAACACTAAAATATATCAATGAAGTAATATGTGAGGAAAGGTGAAAAAATTACATTTTACGAATTTTTTTGGACCTGTAGTTGTCACCAACGAAATGGATTTTGAGACAAGCGAAATCGATCTATTAAAATTGGCAGTTTACGCATTTGATACAAATTTCATTTTAGAATCTCTAAGTATGCTGTGCTTTTCTTCTACACGTAGAATTATTAATATAATTATAAATATATGCTATTTACCATTCCGTTACGTTTTATGAGACGTATTCTTAAATACTTCTCGTTTCTTCGTTTTTAATCAATGACGTTTTGTAAATGTCACTAACACTGAGTAATAAAGTGAACAGAGTTGTACTATGAACTAAATTTTTATTATGAAAAACTGTTAAAAGTGAAAGAACAAAAATTTTTCTGCAAAATATAAGAAGATAAGTGTAAACTGAGGTGCATTCAAGCTACATCAATGAACCATCATATATAATACAAATATGATGAATTATTACCACAATTGGTAAAAAAAATACTGTGAAAATATCGACTTTTTCTAACCGAGAACCAGTACATGAAAGTTTGATAACAACTAATAGAGAATTATGCCGCCGCCTTTATTATTTTTGAGTGCAATTAAGTGACATTTGCATAGACAAAAGAAATTTTAACAAGCAATTTATCAAAATTGATTAACTCGTTTGAATTATAAAATTTTACTTAAGAAACTAACAAATATATATATATATATATATATATATATATATATATATATATATATATATACATATATATATATATACCTAAATGAAATATCTTCTGTAGTCTGACCCAGTCGAGTAAAAGAGTAATGGAAATAACATCTTTCTATGGTAGTACTCGTATATAGCTCGCTTTCCCAGAAATAGTTCTTTACTGAAACCTTGACATTGTTAGTCGTATCACAACTCGTCGTCTTATTTATTGTATTTTTATAGACTGTAATTATATAAAACTCTTACTACTAATACTAAAGTAATATTGACAGGAAACCCTTGCTGCCTAATTACGAACGATGTTATGCGTAAAACTACTTATTTCAATAAGTAAACTCTGAGTGCAACAATACAATAGCTGTACATACATCATCACCCAAACTAAAATATATGTACGTGTATAAGAAAGACGTCGGTCTAACTTTTCAAAATTTAGAAAATGTTGTATTGCATAAATTATATCTATATTCCCTAAGTTATTCTTCTTTCCAACTTAGCGCATTATTTCGAATTCTTAATATTTGCGTCATTTTATATATATTAAAACAAGAATTTACTTCTAGTCACAATTTATAAATATCGTTGAATACCTTTATGTTATACATTCAATCTCATTTACGTTATGCTTAGTGTATTTGTACTTCCGGAATGAACATGACATCATATTGAATCTTACGAACTATATTTTCTCCAAAAAACATCTTTTGAAATACGACCGGTTGTTGCGGCTAAGGTAAGCTTACATATATAGACCGTGTTTATTCACAAATACCCGATACGAATATCTGTAGAAACTCATAATCTGTCTTGGAATTTTTTGTGCGCTTACTGTATTGATGGGTCTACTTCGTATTATTTATGTGTTTAACTTAAACATTGTTTCGTCTCTTTAAAGAAAAATATTGTTCGTAATTATGCATGGAGTTTACGCGCATCGTTAAAATAGAAATGAGAAAAAATATCATCTAGTGTATCAATAGTGCAGAAAAAATATCTAAATTGTGTACATCATGCAATATTGCGTTGAATAATTTGAATGTACGAAAAACAGGTGAACCTTATAGGATATCGGTGCGTGCTTCAGGCAGGTGAAATAAACTATGACGTAACACTCTCATGTAGCAGCCAGGAATATAAAACGCTACTGAACTCAAGATCAAATGATTATTATCAACGTAATGATTTAATAATTTAAAAAGAGCTAATGATCAAATACATTCCCATCGGAGTTGAATGAAATTACATCCGACCGTACCCATTACAAAATCAGAAGGGTGTAAATAAGGGTAATACCCAAACAAAAACCTATTAGATTTTTTTTATATTTTCTCCAACGTGAGGATATAAGTAGCTTCATATGGAGACCAGATAACTGCATTTGTTTTAGGAATACTAGAGACTAAATATTAAATAAATAAATATACATTCAATGTCAAGAAAATCGCGGTAAAATTGATACCTTATAGATTTTCAGGCTGATTTCAACGATATGACTGAAATTTGAGATGATTATTCATAATTACACCGAGATTCCACATGGACGAATCTGTTTCAAGAGTAGTTCCGTTCGGCTCAACTCGTTCATGCACAAGGGAGCAAGTAAGCGGATATATGTATAGGACAATCGAAGTTAAATGTATATTACTTTATTTAAATTGGCATCGCTAGTTATTTAAATTTGCTAATATCACTGATTATTTAAACTTGCTTGATAAGCTAATTCTTTATGTCAAAAAATAATAGAGTAAGTATGTACCATCATTATTAATGATTGAAAACTAAAATATCCGCAGAGCTACACACATTTCCGGGCGACGCGCATTAAACTACCCGCTCTGAAATTTTTTTTAAACATCTAGAAAGTTATGTTTAATGCCATTTAGTCAACCATTTTCAATTACATAAAAATAACATAATATGTCGAAAAATCATCTTTAAGGAAATATTTCTAGTTGATGAAAATGGGAGAATTTCCCTTTTGCCTTAGATTTTGACACTGCTCACTTATGTCACAGCGGAATCGATCCTATCTCAGGCGGTCATAATTAACTTCAACCAAACTGTTCGTAAATTAATAAACAGTGAGTTAAGTTAATAGGTGACGCATTGTATTTTATTGGAGTTCGGTGCCTTTCAGTGAATTTGAAAAGTGTATATTTCGTCGACCAGCTAATCGATTTTTTTTACCATTTTATTATGCAGTGTTTTGAAACTTATCATAATCAATATTCCACTATTATTATTATACTTGATTTTTAAGTAATAATTTCATGCCAATTGTAACAGCATCGTTGGAGACATGAGCATCTTTCCCAAGTTAATTTTTTTTATTTAAAGGAGACATATAGTAACTATTTTAAAAAGATACAAATATTTATTACTATTATAACCATTGTTGTTTTCTCATTCAATCGATCCATACGAGAAAAGTTTGGAAGCGCAGATATCGTGAAGAGGAACTGTTACTATTTCAATAATGATAACCCACATAAGAGTATTTATATTACCAATCCAAAATAAAAATATTTATTTTATTTCTTACTAAAATTATTATTCCCGAGATATATCACATCACGTTCAGGTCTCTAATATTTTCCGGGTCTGCAATGGTTTTATGTATTATAATAGGGTGTAAGTTTTTACAATTGGACTTCCAAAAATAGCGTTTAAGATTTTTTAATAATACGAAATAGAATTGATTTACGTATCAAAAACTTTTAAAATTAGTACGTGGAGGAAATTATTTTTTCTTCAAACATTGGATACATTGTCGTTTATTCAGATCATACAGTGTTTAACATTTAACAATACATAAGTTTAAATTGTATTAACATTTAACGTTGTAAAAATGCGATTTCATCCTCGTGTTATTCAAATAATATCGTATTTAACATTTAACAATTTATTCAGTAAGCAACTCTCTGTTCTGGCTAATCTCTCTTTACAGAACGTCTTTATATAAAAAGTTGATGGTTTTTTTCCCTTCGTTACCAGACAGCAGAGCTAATAAAGTACTCTATCAAATATTTACTAAAATCAATTATTTTCGTTCTTAATGCCTAATACAAACCAAAAAATATGTCTTAAAGGTATAATTTATCTCTTTTTTCGATTAACGAATGAAATTTTAAAAAAACTGGGAGTCTGGGAGTAGAACTCTCGCTATATGGGTTGTATATAATATACGTTTTGATATATGTATATGTGTGTAGCATATATCAAAAACGTTAAAAATTAATTAGAAAATACTATTTTCCCTAAACAATGTAAAACATCAAAATGAAACTTATTTATGGTTATGTCTAATTATTTAGTTTTTATTAGATTTTTATTACATTTCAGAAGATAGAAGCTGAGGATACATTGGGAGGAATTTGAAAATTAAAATAGTTTTTTTCTTCAAAATCGACTTAAATTATCTTTGCAACGACGTCTTGAATGTATATATATATATGTGTAATTGTTAATTTTATGAATGACGATTTTTGCAATGACACGTACAACTCTGGCGTGGGCGGGACCGCGGATAAAATAATTGTTTTAGACTGAATCATCTTAATGTTTAGAAATTAAAATTAACCTGTTATCTATCTTCGTGCAAACGTTTCAGATAAATCAGCGATATGAACGTGGGTGGGAACTTAACCCGTGAATGTTGTAAATTATCAAAAGCCTCGATCTTATTGATATAAAACTCACTCGATGGCTCACTGAAAGCTCTTCAGAGTACTCTCCACTTTCGTCTGCCTCAACATATCTGTTGACTGAGTTCAATCGGAGGCTTTTTGTTAAGGCGTACTTCAATTTCAACGCCACTTTCCGATAGGCCGAGAGTTTATTGAAAGCTTGTTTGAGTAGAACAAGACACGAATATTTAAACTAAGTTAACCTAATTAAATAAAATGACTAAGGATGCGCTCACATGCGCTACATTATAATATAAATCATAAACGTTCATAACATTCGAAGTTGCACTTTTGGTATAAATACAAATCATTTACTTATTCGCGTTTAACTTGCTATAAAAAGCGTCTCGTGAGAGAATACTAAAGCAATGTATGTTATGTAGTATTTTATAAAGAACTTGCAGTACCTTGCGGTACCTTTCGCCTTGCACCCCTTAAACATAGTCAGATTAAAGTGAAACAAATGAATAGAAAATTATATATCATTATAAAAGAGCCCAAATATCTAATCGAATGGTAATACCGCCCTATTCCTCTGTAGAGTACAAATATATGTTTGCCACTATGTTTTTTGAAACTTATGTATGATTATGTGTTTTTTTTTTAAATATTTTTTTTTTTAATAATGGAACGAATGGAAGTTTATGTATATTATTTGATGCGTTCTTGTTATTGTCTATTTCGTATTTATTATTTTATTTTATTAATAAACAATCCTTTTTTTCTAAAACTGACAAAATATATGAGGCGGGTGCAAAAATGTCATTTTTATTTACGAAAAATATTAGTAATATTATTTAGTTGTAAATATTTGAATAAAAATAAGTCATTTCCAAGATGGGAAATAGTTTATTTATCATTCTAAATAGTAATGTTATATATTTTTGTATGTTCATTTTATGTAGATAAAATTTTTCCACAATTTCTAATGAAATTTTAGCCCTTTTAGCGTTATTTATTAATATTTTATACAATACATTTTTTTTTAATCACGTTGAAAACGTCACTTTATGCTAGTTCAAAGTGTCGAACAATATTTTTGGTACATTTTTATTTATAAATAAGCAAAAAACGTAATTTCAAAACAATTACTTTTTTCCATTTTTTTTAATATTTTGTGCATATGTCATGGTATTACTCTTTTGTCAATTCAACCGTCGCTCTACACCATCCACCTGGCGAATATTTCTTAAAATTTTCTACGAAATCGGAACAGCAAAAAAATACAGGTTGTACTATATTAAATAATTTATGTATAGATATAAGACACTCTGATAAATCTGCTACATCTCTAACCGTTCCTAAGTTTATCCCAGATAAACAAATATACAGACATATAAAAACCCTACAAAGAATGGTTTATGTTTAAATATTTTACAAGAAATTCATCCAGTATGGGAACAGGCATTTATTTTAAATTCACTGATATTGACATCATTATGTGTAAACTAGAATCTCCTTTAAATGATTTTTCGAGATTAAAAATATTGTCTAATAAATTCTCCTAGAAAAAATCAACGCATAAATAATCTAAGGATATAATAGATATTATATATGTATTTACTAATTTCAATACTTAAGTACTAAAATACTAATGAGGTATTATAATTGAATACGGTTATTAGGCACACACACACACACAAACACACACACACACACACATATATATATATATATATATATATATACATATACATATACATATAGATATACATATAGATATACATATACATATACATATACATATACATATACATATACATATACATATACATATACATATACATATACATATACATATACGTATACGTATACGTATACGTATACGTATACGTATACCATCTGGTTCCAGCGATTGCTCGCTTTGCAGTATTAACGACTATAGCTACTAGTGTAGATCGTCCTTTTCGGAATCCATACTGATTATCGGCCAATTGGGGCTCGACAACTGCTTCGAGTCTACTGTGGATGATACGTTCCAGTATTTTGCCAGCCGTATCTAACATGCACAAGGGCCGGTAAGACGATGGCTCTCCTTTCGGTTTATTTTCCGTATGAAGAAGTACTAATCTTTGCAGTTTCCATTTCTTTGGAAAAGTAACTTCCTGTAAGCAGGTGTCATAAGTTTCCAAAAAAATTGCCGGAGCACTTTTAATGGCAGCTTTTATTGACACATTTGGAATACCATCTGGACCAGGGGCTTTATTGTTTCCTATTTTAGAGCAGGCTCGTAGGAGTTCATCCAAAGTAACAGGTGGTATTATATCGCCCTTCTTCGTTGTGTAGTTCAGCTCTGTTTGCTGAGGAAAGAGCACCGTGACTATCGTTTTAAGCAGTTCCGGGTCGGTTGGCGAACATGGTGGCTGTCTTTTTAGTCGCAGCATGACTGTCTTGTAGGGTCTTCCCCATGGGTCTTCTTCAACCTCTTCTAGTAGATCAGTCCAGCATTTTCTCTTACTGTCTCGAATAGAATTTTTAAGCATGCGATGTGCTTTTTTTTATGTAAACAACACTGCTTCAAAACAGCTGGGGGATTTCTTTCGGGCGCGTTGGACTAATCTTTTTGTCCGCACACACTCTTTGCGGAACGTGGCTATTGTGTCGTTCCACCAGTAGACTGGTGGGAACTTATTTAGACAGCGTTTCCGTGGCATAGTGGCATCGCAAGCCAATACAACTCTTTTGGTGATAATGGTTGCTTTTTCGTCAGCTTTGCATTCTTGTTGTATAGGCTGGACGTCCAGAGCTATTTAGAATGTTTCCAGGTTAAACGCACTAGTCTTCCATCCGGCTGTAGTAGGTTTCCTGGCAAACACTTTTGATTGTGTGCTCAACAGTTCCCAATATATGGCTTGGTGGTCACTGGCAGTGTATATATCGGTGACTTCCCAGGAATTGTTACCTTTTGCTAGGTTGGTACTTACGAAGCTTAGGTCTATGATGGAGCTTGCACCACCTTTTGTGAAGGTTGGTTTGTTGCCACTATTTAACAGGACTACATCCATAGTTGTCATAATTTCTAGAAGTGCTAAACCTCTGGCATTTGTCAGTTTGCTACCCCAGTCCGTTGCCCATGCATTGAAATCTCCTGCTATAGCCACAGGAAAGTGTTTCTTGACGTCCTCAGCGAGAGTTTCAAGAAAACTAGTATACTCCTCAAGCGTAAGGCTAGGTGGTGCATAGCAGCTATAAAAGTGGATATTTTCTAGCTTAACTCGTACAAATCCATTATATGTATCTACTTCCTGGTAATGCTGCAGGTTGCAGGCCCATATCGCAGCCTTGGTACTTGTGTCAGTAACCCATGTTTTATTTTTAATTGGCTTATATGGTTCCGAGATTAAAACCAGGTCCAATAGGAGTTCTCGTGCCGTCTGGGTAAGTAGGTCCTGTGCGGCTTCGCAGTGATTTAAATTGATTTGGAGAATCTTCACCATCATGGTTTCTTACGGACCATCTGGGATGCTGCTCGGAGGACAGGGCATTTCCCACAACTGGCGATGTGGGCGCTATCTTTATGACCGTCCTCAGTGCAGAGCACACATGTAGCGTCATTCGTGCAGGCTGCGATTTTATGTCCTTTGCCACCACATTTTACGCACAGTTGTGTTCGGTCAATTATGCTCATGCATTTAGCTGATAAATGTCCGTACCGCCAGCATTTGTAGCATTTTGTGGGGTTTTCCACTCTTCTCACTCTACAATTTACCCAGCCTATCTTAATTTTAGCACGGTCACCTATTATTTTTGTCGCAGTATTTGTGTCTATTTTAACAATAGCAGTCTGTGTTCCACCATATGATTGTCGTAGCGATTTAATAGCGGCTAGCGTAATACTACCATCCTCGTTGATAGCCTTTACCAGTGCATCTAAGACATCTTGTTTTGTGGTTGTTTCATATAGGTCTTTAATTTCGATAGTTACCCCGGGTACTTTACTCACAACTTCAGCATCGCTTTCAAGTATGCCTGCTATGGTTTTCTTTATGTCACCTGCTTTATCATTGTTGTTCTTAGTGAGGACAAGTAGCATGTCTCCAGCAGTAGTTCTGCGTATTTTGTCCACATACTGTCCGACATTTTTTGTTGCTGCATCTTTTTTAACACGCTTTAATATGTCAGCGTAGTTCTCTTTCTCCTTTGGTCGAATAAGCACTGCATTCGGTCTAATTCTGGCTATATGTTTGCTTAGCTTTTTCTTTTTCACGGTTTTCCATTCCGACTCCTGTAATATGGTCTTTATTTCACTATCCCTGACCGATGGTTGGAGGTTGGTCTCGCGCGGTTTTGGTGTTGTCACTTCCGTCACATCCTGTGTTTCGAAGTCTTTCACCCTCTGCTCTAAATATGTTTTTGTGACATTGGAGTAGTCTGCGTCTCTGCAACTGAGGTACTTGGATTTCGGACCTCTGGACTCTCTTTTCAATCGTAAGCGTCAGAGTCTTAAATGAGCTATTCAGTGACGCTGTTATCTTTCTGGTTTCTCCGTGGACATTCGTTTTCCCTTTTATGAAGTCCGCTAGAGAGTTGATCAGCCGTTCGTGGCTCTGTAATGCCCTCTTGAGTTCAGTTTCGGTGTTGTAGTACCACTGTTCTCCTTGTTTGTTTTTTTTTGTTTTAAAATGCTTTCCATGTTGTTCCCACGAATACCTAGGAAAATATAAATCCACTCCGGCAGAGCCCCGGTTGCTGGAGTAAGGCCACTAAATACGCCTGTATGTGTATGTGTATGTGTGTGTGTGTGTATACGTATACGTATACGTATACGTATACGTATACGTATACGTATACGCATACGCATACGCATACGCATACGTATACGTATACGTACACGTACACGTACACGTATACGTACACGTACACGTACACGTACACGTACACGTACACGTACACGTACACGTACACGTACACGTACACGTACACGTACACGTACACGTACACGTACACGTACACGTACACGTACACGTACACGTACACGTACACGTACACGTACACACACACACACACATACACATACACATACAGGCGTATTTAGTGGCCTTACTCCAGCAACCGGGGCTCTGCCGGAGTGGATTTATATTTTCCTAGGTATTCGTGGGAACAACATGGAAAGCATTTTAAAACAAAAAAAAACAAACAAGGAGAACAGTGGTACTACAACACCGAAACTGAACTCAAGAGGGCATTACAGAGCCACGAACGGCTGATCAACTCTCTAGCGGACTTCATAAAAGGGAAAACGAATGTCCACGGAGAAACCAGAAAGATAACAGCGTCACTGAATAGCTCATTTAAGACTCTGACGCTTACGATTGAAAAGAGAGTCCAGAGGTCCGAAATCCAAGTACCTCAGTTGCAGAGACGCAGACTACTCCAATGTCACAAAAACATATTTAGAGCAGAGGGTGAAAGACTTCGAAACACAGGATGTGACGGAAGTGACAACACCAAAACCGCGCGAGACCAACCTCCAACCATCGGTCAGGGATAGTGAAATAAAGACCATATTACAGGAGTCGGAATGGAAAACCGTGAAAAAGAAAAAGCTAAGCAAACATATAGCCAGAATTAGACCGAATGCAGTGCTTATTCGACCAAAGGAGAAAGAGAACTACGCTGACATATTAAAGCGTGTTAAAAAAGATGCAGCAACAAAAAATGTCGGACAGTATGTGGACAAAATACGCAGAACTACTGCTGGAGACATGCTACTTGTCCTCACTAAGAACAACAATGATAAAGCAGGTGACATAAAGAAAACCATAGCAGGCATACTTGAAAGCGATGCTGAAGTTGTGAGTAAAGTACCCGGGGTAACTATCGAAATTAAAGACCTATATGAAACAACCACAAAACAAGATGTCTTAGATGCACTGGTAAAGGCTATCAACGAGGATGGTAGTATTACGCTAGCCGCTATTAAATCGCTACGACAATCATATGGTGGAACACAGACTGCTATTGTTAAAATAGACACAAATACTGCGACAAAAATAATAGGTGACCGTGCTAAAATTAAGATAGGCTGGGTAAATTGTAGAGTGAGAAGAGTGGAAAACCCCACAAAATGCTACAAATGCTGGCGGTACGGACATTTATCAGCTAAATGCATGAGCATAATTGACCGAACACAACTGTGCGTAAAATGTGGTGGCAAAGGACATAAAATCGCAGCCTGCACGAATGACGCTACATGTGTGCTCTGCACTGAGGACGGTCATAAAGATAGCGCCCACATCGCCAGTTGTGGGAAATGCCCTGTCCTCCGAGCAGCATCCCAGATGGTCCGTAAGAAACCATGATGGTGAAGATTCTCCAAATCAATTTAAATCACTGCGAAGCCGCACAGGACCTACTTACCCAGACGGCACGAGAACTCCTATTGGACCTGGTTTTAATCTCGGAACCATATAAGCCAATTAAAAATAAAACATGGGTTACTGACACAAGTACCAAGGCTGCGATATGGGCCTGCAACCTGCAGCATTACCAGGAAGTAGATACATATAATGGATTTGTACGAGTTAAGCTAGAAAATATCCACTTTTATAGCTGCTATGCACCACCTAGCCTTACGCTTGAGGAGTATACTAGTTTTCTTGAAACTCTCGCTGAGGACGTCAAGAAACACTTTCCTGTGGCTATAGCAGGAGATTTCAATGCATGGGCAACGGACTGGGGTAGCAAACTGACAAATGCCAGAGGTTTAGCACTTCTAGAAATTATGACAACTATGGATGTAGTCCTGTTAAATAGTGGCAACAAACCAACCTTCACAAAAGGTGATGCAAGCTCCATCATAGACCTAAGCTTCGTAAGTACCAACCTAGCAAAAGGTAACAATTCCTGGGAAGTCACCGATATATACACTGCCAGTGACCACCAAGCCATATATTGGGAACTGTTGAGCACACAATCAAAAGTGTTTGCCAGGAAACCTACTACAGCCGGATGGAAGACTAGTGCGTTTAACCTGGAAACATTCTAAATAGCTCTGGACGTCCAGCCTATACAACAAGAATGCAAAGCTGACGAAAAAGCAACCATTATCACCAAAAGAGTTGTATTGGCTTGCGATGCCACTATGCCACGGAAACGCTGTCTAAATAAGTTCCCACCAGTCTACTGGTGGAACGACACAATAGCCACGTTCCGCAAAGAGTGTGTGCGGACAAAAAGATTAGTCCAACGCGCCCGAAAGAAATCCCCCAGCTGTTTTGAAGCAGTGTTGTTTACATAAAAAAAAGCACATCGCATGCTTAAAAATTCTATTCGAGACAGTAAGAGAAAATGCTGGACTGATCTACTAGAAGAGGTTGAAGAAGACCCATGGGGAAGACCCTACAAGACAGTCATGCTGCGACTAAAAAGACAGCCACCATGTTCGCCAACCGACCCGGAACTGCTTAAAACGATAGTCACGGTGCTCTTTCCTCAGCAAACAGAGCTGAACTACACAACGAAGAAGGGCGATATAATACCACCTGTTACTTTGGATGAACTCCTACGAGCCTGCTCTAAAATAGGAAACAATAAAGCCCCTGGTCCAGATGGTATTCCAAATGTGTCAATAAAAGCTGCCATTAAAAGTGCTCCGGCAATTTTTTTGGAAACTTATGACACCTGCTTACAGGAAGTTACTTTTCCAAAGAAATGGAAACTGCAAAGATTAGTACTTCTTCATACGGAAAATAAACCGAAAGGAGAGCCATCGTCTTACCGGCCCTTGTGCATGTTAGATACGGCTGGCAAAATACTGGAACGTATCATCCACAGTAGACTCGAAGCAGTTGTCGAGCCCCAATTGGCCGATAATCAGTATGGATTCCGAAAAGGACGATCTACACTAGTAGCTATAGTCGTTAATACTGCAAAGCGAGCAATCGCTGGAACCAGATGGAAAAGAGGAGCAAAAAAGTATTGCCTGGTCGCAGCACTGGACATCAAAAATGCCTTCAACTCTGCCAGATGGGAAGTAATCATGGAAGCCCTGGCCAAGTTTAACGTTCCTGGATACCTACAAAACATAGTGGCGAGCTACTTTACAGACCGAGTCCTCGCTTACGATACTGATGTCGGGCCTAAGGTTTACAAGGTTACTGGAGGAGTTCCGCAGGGATCAGTACTGGGTCCTCTGCTCTGGAACATAATGTATGACGCCCTGCTCAAACAAGTACTTCCAACAGAAGCACAACTTGTTGCATTTGCAGATGATGTGGCTATCGTAATAGTGGCTAAACATACCGAGGAGATCAACTGGGCTTTCGATCAAAGCTATGAAGTCATTCGAGGCTGGATGCAACAAGTTGGGCTTCAGCTTGCAGAACACAAGACGGAAGCCGTCCTTATTACCAGCAGGAAACAGATTGAGACAATGACACTTAGAGTTGAACACCATACACTCACAACGCAGCCATACATACGCTATCTTGGAGTTATGATAGACGCACGTCTCAAGTTCAAGGAACACGTGGAATGTGCTGCGTCAAAGGCAACAACCGTGGTTGCTAAGCTGTCTCGACTGATGCCGAATGTTGGAGGACCTAAACAGGAAAGAAGGCTACTACTGACATCTGTGGTCACGTCAGTACTGACATATGGTTGCGCTATTTGGGCAGATGCACTTACCGCTCTCGATACTCGGCGGAAAGTAGCTTCTGTGTACAGGACAAGTGCACTGCGCGTTCCGGACCGTATCCGAGGACGCGGTGTGCGTCATTGCTAGTATGAAGCCCATATCAATACTGTGTGAAGAAAGGAAATCTCTCTACCACCTGAGACAAGAAAACTCATACCTGACAACAGCTGAACTATGGGAAAAAGAAAGGAAAAAGTGCACACGCCGCTGGCAGGCACAGTGGCAATCATCTAAAAAAGGGAGATGGACTTACCGGCTTATACCTGACGTCGAGGTATGGTTGAACCGAAAACACGGCAGGATAAACTATTATCTCACTCAGATGCTCACAGGACACGGATGCTTCCGTGAATACTTGTTCCGCTTCAAACACGAAGAATCGCCAGAGTGTCCAATATGCACTGGAACTGATGAAGATGCGGAGCACGTATTTTTTGCATGTCCCCGCTACGATGCCGACCGGGTAGAGTGGGAAACTACTCTAAAAAGTAAAGCCCAGCCGGAGAATTTAATTAACCTCATGCTGGAATCAAAAGAGGCGTGGGAAGCTACGAACACCTACGTAATGAAAGTGCTCAAAGAGTTGCGCACTGAAGAGAAAGCAAGTAAGAGTGCGATAACAATAGAAAATAGCTGACTACAGCTATCCTTCCCCGCGAAGTAATGCCTTGCGGCGATACCGTGGGGGTGATAAGGAAAGGAAGGAAGAGGTGGTTTTTTAGTCGGTATAGGTCACTCTAGATCGAGTCCGACATACGGGGGTCAACAACCCTAACATACGTAATTGTATTCTTCCCCTCAGAAAAAAAAAACACACACATACACATACACATACACATACACACGCACACGCACACGCACACGCGCACGCACACGCACACGCACACGCACACGCACACGCACACGCACACGCACACGCACACGCACACGCACACGCACACGCACACGCACACGCACACGCACACGCACACGCACACGCACACGCACACGCACACGCACACGCACACGCACACGCACACGCACACGCACACGCACACGCACACGCACACGCACACGCACACACGCACACGCACACGCACACGCACACGCACACGCACACGCACACGCACACGCACACGCACACGCACACGCACACGCACACGCACACGCACACGCACACGCACACGCATACAAATATACATATACATATACATATACATATACATATACATTATACATATACATATACATATACAAATATACATATACATATACATATATGTGTACGTGTATGTGTAAAATATAATAACAAAAACATATACATATACATATACATATACATATACATATACATATACATATACATATACATATACATATACATATACATATACATATAATACATATACATATACATATACATATACATATACATATACATATACATATACATATACATATACATATACATATACATATACATATACATATACATATACATATACATATACATATACATATACATATACATATACATATACATATACATATACATATACATATACATATACATATACATATACATATACATATACATATACATATACATATACATATACATATACATATACATATACATATACATATACATATACATATACATATACATATACATATACATATACATATACATATACATATACATATACATATACATATACATATACATATACATATACATATACATATACATATACATATACATATACATATACATATACATATACATATACATATACATATACATATACATATACATATACATATACATATACATATACATATACATATACATATACATATACATATACATATACATATACATATACATATACATATACATATACATATACATATACATATACATATACATATACATATACATATACATATACATATACATATACATATACATATACATATACATATACATATACATATACATATACATATACATATACATATACATATACATATACATATACATATACATATACATATACATATACATATACATATACATATACATATACATATACATATACATATACATATACATATACATATACATATACATATACATATACATATACATATACATATACATATACATATACATATACATATACATATACATATACATATACATATACATATACATATACATATACATATACATATACATATACATATACATATACATATACATATACATATACATATACATATACATATACATATACATATACAAATACATATACATATACATATACATATACAATATTTTTGGTACATTTTTATTTATAAATAAGCAAAAAACGTAATTTCAAAACAATTACTTTTTTCCATTTTTTTTAATCTTTTGTGCATATGTCATGGTATTACTCTTTTGTCAATTCAACCGTCGCTCTACACCATCCACCTGGCGAATATTTCTTAAAATTTTCTACGAAATCGGAACAGCAAAAAAATACAGGTTGTACTATATTAAATAATTTATGTATAGATATAAGACACTCTGATAAATCTGCTACATCTCTAACCGTTCCTAAGTTTATCCCAGATAAACAAATATACAGACATATAAAAACCCTACAAAGAATGGTTTATGTTTAAATATTTTATAAGAAATTCATCCAGTATGGGAACAGGCATTTATTTTAAATTCACTGATATTGACATCATTATGTGTAAACTAGAATCTCCTTTAAATGATTTTTCGAGATTAAAAATATTGTCTAATAAATTCTCCTAGAAAAAATCAACGCATAAATAATCTAAGGATATAATAGATATTATATATGTATTTACTAATTTCAATACTTAAGTACTAAAATACTAATGAGGTATTATAATTGAATACGGTTATTAGGCACACACACACACACAAACACACACACACACACATATATATATATATATATATACATATACATATACATATACATATACATATACATATACATATACATATACATATACATATACATATACATATACATATACATATACATATACATATACATATACATATACATATACATATACATATACATATACATATACATATACATATACATATACATATACATATACATATACATATACATATACATATACATATACATATACATATACATATACATATACATATACATATACATATACATATACATATACATATACATATACATATACATATACATATACATATACATATACATATACATATACATATACATATACATATACATATACATATACATATACATATACATATACATATACATATACATATACATATACATATACATATACATATACATATACATATACATATACATATACATATACATATACATATACATATACATATACATATATATATACATATACATATACATATACATATACATATACATATACATATACATTGTTTTGGAAATTCAAGGTCAGCGATGCACAAAGGTTAAATGCTCAATACTTAGTCTTATATGAAATATTATAGTTAAAAAGCTATGGGTCTATGATATATAAATACGGTTCTGTCGGTTACGGCGTGAGGAACAGAATAGGATGCATTGGAATTTTGCAATGATAATTTGGGTAAGGATAATTCACAGGACCTAGTTTTTTAATAAATTTTAAGAGTGTATTGGTATAAAA